>KL647300.1:2510829-2691025 GCA_000727475.1 Sarcocystis neurona | reverse complement strand
GTACATGTGACAATAGTGATATGCGCGTATTACTATATATATATATATATATATATATATATATACGTTTCTAGACATATTGAAACCTGTAAATATAGGAAATATATATATATATGTATATACACAGAGAGACATAGACAGACAGATAGACATGTAGGTGGACTGATGGATAGATGTAGACTCGAGTGCGTATACCCGGGGACAATCCTCGGCTACGACCTACATATATATATGTATATATCGCAGGGACCGATATACGTGTGTGTGCATGTACGTGCGTGTATGTGTAAGCGGGAAAAAGCTATGGAAATAAGTGTGTAGGTTGCCCCATACACAGTTGTTTATTACACGGAAGTATAGACTCAATACGTGTATCACATATACATGTAAATATGCGTGTACGTATATATATATATATATATATGCGTAGGCGTTGCCGTGACCAGGCTCATATAAAAATATGTCTCGACACAGGCACGCGCTCGGTTGCATAGGTGGATATGCAGCAGTAAGGCAGTGCTGCAAGTCGAGAGAAGCTTCTTTGTTTTTCTTCTGATGACTCCTGCAATGCTGCCGCTGCTGGCCTCCTGCTGTCCGGCGACCGCTGCTGCGCTTCTGCTTTTGTCTCAGGCGGAGTTCTCATCTTTTCTGCTGCTGTTGCTGCTGCTGCTGTGGTGCTTCTTCTCTCGTCGCGCTGCTTTCTGTCTGTTGTTTCCTGCGTTCTGGTCTGTCCCTTGGTGTGCATGTAGGTATATACAGAAATACAAGGTTGCACATATATATATATATGTATGTAAGCACACACGCATCC
This sequence comes from Sarcocystis neurona, assembly GCA_000727475.1. Lineage (NCBI taxonomy): Eukaryota > Apicomplexa > Conoidasida > Eucoccidiorida > Sarcocystidae > Sarcocystis > Sarcocystis neurona. The sequence continues at coordinate 2,690,214 of KL647300.1, read as the reverse complement.
ACATGTTCAACACAGGTGCATACATAGTATATACCTATATATATATATGTATGCATACAGCCATGCCGATCTACATATATACGTACATTACATACATACGTACAGTACGTACACGCATATATATATATATATATATAGCGATATGTGTACACGAGGAACGCAGAGACACAGTTATACCAGGTGAAGAGCGCGGCTTCAGGTAACTTTTGTGAGAGTAGAGCAGATATCTCGCTGGTGTTCAGTACGAAGAAAAGCCGTGCTGCAGCTGCTTCTGACTGGCTCTGATGGTAGTAGTACGACGCAGCCGTTGCCATTTCTTTTCTGCTGAAGTGAACATTTACATATAAAGAGGGAGGGAGGTGGACAGAAAGACAGAGGGAAGTTCGTGTGGATTGTTGTTTCTGTGGGGCGCTGCTGCTGTTGCTGCTGCGGTACATCGGCGGCTGCTGCGCCCCATCAATTGCAGTTGCGGCCCGTTACGTTCTGCCGTTGCAACGCCTGACGTTGCTGCAGGTGTTCTTCCAGCACCTCCTGCTGCGGCGGGTGATTTTTCTCTCCGTTGTTGTTGCTGCAGAGTTCTTCACTTGCTGCAGCTTCGTATCTCCCCTGGTCTGCGGCTGGGACTTCTACTACGCTACTTCTGCTGCCGCTGCTGAACTTCTCTGCCACTGCTGCTGCTGCTGCAAGTGGCCAGCCGCTGCTGCTGGCACTCCACCCATCGGCGCAGACGGTGGTGCGCCCTTACTGCAGCAGGGAAGGGCCTCATCTTCGTCACGTCGACCGACCAGACGGCAGAAGCCACTTCCAACGCGCAGAGCAGCCGGAAGAGTTCCGCCACGTCCTACACGTTCACGCGGTGTACATACACCCCAGCGCCGCACCAACAGAGCAGCCGCATGCGGAAAAGCGACCTCGCTGGGCGGAATATGTACATCCCACTTTTTGAAGATGGGGAAGTACACAGCAGAGTTCCCCTACGCGGAAGAAAATGTCTTACGACTCTCTACGACTACCCCAATATTGCAGCTATTTCTCTGCCCTCTTGTAGACACACAGACACATATACGTGGCCACATGCAGATGCATGCGTCGGCACCCACCAATACGACCTATAGCCCCCAATATTATTCCCCAAATAGTATTCATAGAAATACACACCTATTTACATATACTACACTAACATATAGCACCCTCGCATATATATATATATATACATGAGACACCAATACATAGGTGCAGAGTTACATACGAGTGTCCATCGATCTGACTTGCAAAACTGTTTCCAAAGAGGTGCACATACTTTTATACATCTTCTACTAATATACGTAACACCTTTTTACATATATACATATATATATACGTATACATGTGTATAGCACATTTACATATGCATATATACATATATATGTAACAATTACCTGAACGTTTACACAGATTTTCACAGGTGTATCCCTGTGTCACACTCCCCAAAGTTGTGTTTCCCTATTAGTGCATGCAGCACCCTTTCACATACATACATATATATATCCCACACTTATAAATACATGTATATGTATTTATACGTAACGATATGCGTAAACGCCTAGTCATACATTAATATATGGAGCACTCTGTGTATCACTTTATACACAAGCTCTACTTCAATCAATTTCAATGAAGCAACATTCAGTACACAAAGCGACATACGCATTTTCAACTGCTCATCAGTGCAAAATTAATATACAAGTATGCATATACACATACATACATACATATATATATATACACTGGATTGTGTCGGTGTGTATATATATATGTACATATATATGTGCATATATATATATATACATGTATGTGTATTGCATACGGGACTGCCCTTATATACATATGGATATACATATTATATACGGGATTGTGTGTGTGTATATGTATACATATATGCATGTATATAATATACGGCGTTGTACACATGCGTGTATATAATATACGGGAGTGTGTGTATATATATATATACACACATATACATACATAATATACGGCATTCTCTGTGTGTGTGTGTGTGTGTGCATATGTATACATACATGTGTATACATATATGTTTAATATACGGAATTTTTTATGTAAATATATATACATATACACACAAAATAAAGGGGACTGTAGGCGCCTAGCCCTACGTAAGTATGGAGATACGTTCTCTACATACGTGAAAGCATAAACGAACGAAACACCAGTCTATAGAAATACATGTGTATCTATCACTTTCACGCCTCTCTGCCCACTCGTGTATATAAGTTTTGTGTCTGGTTGCACAAATATATCTTTACATATATATATATTTCTGCGCATATACGGAGGCATCCAGACAAACGCATGCAGCTGTTTTTGTAAAGTCGTCTCGTAAACGTAGTGAGGGCACACGCGTGGTAAAGAAATGAGGGTTCCCGAACCGTTATGAGGCGGGGACCTTCTACTCATATATATGTATACACTCGCATATGTGTGTATACGTATATATGCATATATATGTACATGTAGAAAGATGGTATAGAAACGAAAAGATGCATATAATAGACATATATATATATATGTAAACGTAGAGATATTTGAATATGATTGTATACCTCTGGCTGAGTTGCTGTCTCTGAGCCGCCAGACAGAGCCTTAAGGAGCGCACTAACTTCTTCTTGTTGGTTTTCGAAAGCAGTGAAAGGGAGATGTAGAGGGCAACGCAGAGAGAGACACGCAGACAGGCGGACGTTCGCTAACTTATCGACCCGACGAAAGCAAGGGAAATGCACGGCAACAAAGGCTCTCGTCTTTTCGCGACGACGCCGCAAGTATTACCAGCATAGTAGTTACTAGCGTCTGAGGTTCCTCCTGCGGTTGATGGAGCTTCGTTTCATCGCCGTCTGTATGCGCTGGCTGATCCTGTTGGTTTTGCTGCTCGCTTTGTCGCTGCTCTAGCGGTTGCTGTTGTTGTCCCTGCTGCGGCCGCTGTCCCTGCTGCTGCTGCTGTGGCGCCCGCGGCTTTTCCGGCGTTTCCTGCTCCGTCTCCTTCTTCCATGCGGCGGCTCTCTCCGTTCCCATTTCAGCGCTTGCTACAGCGGAGTCGTCTACGGCACGCCATAGCTCTATTTCTGCTGAAGGAGATGTTGCTGTTGCTTTACTCGTTGCTGCTGTTCCTATTCTTTCAGCAGCTTGAACTGTCGTCGCACTCTCTTCACGATCTGCTGCTGTGGGTGTTTCTGCTGCTGTTCTGATGTTTCGCATGCGCAGCAGCTGCTCTCCTCTGCGGTGCTTCGTTACCCTGTTTTGACTAGCGTGTACGTGGCTGTTACCGTCCCCTTCGTTGCCGCTGTTTTTCCCGTCCTCGTCTTCCCCCGCTCCTGCAGCAGCAGCAGCTGCGGGGGAGGTTTCGGGAGAGCATGCAGCGGAGGGAGAGGTCGCAACAACAGCAGCAGCCGCCGGAGGCGACGACGTGAGAGAAACAGTAGCAGCAGCAGCGAGTTCCGCACCAGGAGCCGCAGTGCGATTCGCAGCAGAAGAAAGCGCAGCAGCAGGGAGATTACGTGTGGAGTCATCAGCAGCAGCAGCGCGCGCTGGCAGAGCAGGAGGGTCAGGATTCACACCAAGCGGGGCGCCGTCAAAAGGATTTGTCGATATCGCCGGTCCTTCATCGGCAGCAGCAGCAGCAGAAGCGGCCGCCGAGGAAGGAGAGATGGAAATAACTTTCCGCAGGTGGAAGGACGGAGAATTAAAAAGTCGGTCCATTACTGCTGCAGAAAGATGATACGTCTGCTCACATACATGCATGCGAAGCGCTTCGAGCAAGGCAGCTAGAACTGCCGGTACGCAGCAAAACCCATGTTCGCGAAGGAAGCCTACAGAGCAGCACCAGCAGCAGCAAAAAGAAGGTCAACAGCTGAGCAACGGTCAGGCAGGGGGGTGCCAAAGCAGGAACAGCAGCAACGGTGGGAGAGACGGGAACAGCAGGGAGATGGACATGGACTCGCAGCCGGAAAGACACAAGCAGCAGCACCGCCGCCGAAAGGGACCCACAGAAGAAGAAACAGCAGCAGACGCAAAGTGCAGGAGCTGCACCGCCACAGAGCAGAGAACAGCAGCAGAAAAAATACGTGGGACAGGGCAGCAACAACACGCACCAGCAGGAACTGCAGCAGGAAGGCGCAGACAGGGACGCAATGAAGACGCAGCAGCTGCAGCAGCAAGAAGAAGACGCAGGGCAGCAGACTCTACGCCCAGGCTTGTCTACAGCATCGACAGTAGCACTCCGAAAACCGCAGTCGCAGCAGGAGCGTGCCACAACCTCAGTACCGCACAGGCATGCAGAGCCGCTGCCGAACAGCAGCAGCTCACCGTCAGCAGCAGAAGAAGCAAGAAGACAGTACGTAGGAGAGACCTCAGCAGCCGCAGCAAACGTGAGAGCTGCTGCTGAATCAAATGGCGCAGATTGAGCAGCAGCAGCAGCAGCGTCCGCAGGCGCGGGCGTCTGGGACGGAGCAGCTTCGGCAGAACGCTCGGCAGCAGCAGCAGCAGCAGTCGCTGCAGCGGCAACAACGGGGCAGGTACAAGTTGCAGACTTTCAAAAGAAGAAGCGGCAGCGGCAACTAAACAGCAACAGAAAGAAAGCGAGCCTTAGGCCGCAACGGCGTGGTGGCTGCTGCACATGTAAGGAGAGCAGCAGAGCAACGCTGCAGCAAGGCGCTGCAGCACCAGCAGTGCCAAGAATGTAGTTTCAGATATAAGAGAAGCAATGACAGAAGCAGCAGCAAATGAATCGCTGCCGTAGGGGAGACACACTAGCAGCAGCCGGAGCACCAGAAGCTGCAGCACGGGGAAGAGCGACAAGCGAAGGAACTGCCGGAGCCTGTCCGCAGACACGTGCACCTACAACGCCGTGCCACATACATATATACACGCATATATACACATATACATATATATATACACAGAGAGAGAGAGAAGAAAAAAAAGGAGAAGAAAAAGAATGAGACGGTTACAGGGATAGCTGCATCTCTTCTTGGACAGGCAGACACCCGCGAAGCTGGAAGCTTTGCAATATCAAGAGGTGCGCGCGCTGTTGCAGCAGCGATGCCAGTAGCCGTTCCGGCAGCGTGCTCGCTGGGGCAAAAAGACACGGGAGCAGCGGTGAGAGGAGCCCCGGAGGGCAGCAGCTGCAGTAACAGCAGCAGCAGCGGCAAGAGCAGCAGCAGCGGCAGGTGAAATTCCGTAGGAAATTCCGTAGCCGTAGCAGCAGCCTCAGCAATGGCGGAGCAGCAGCAGAAGGAAGCGCGAATCATCAGAGAGCAGCTCAGCGAGGGAGCAGGAGCGTGGCGTCACGAGGAGGAAGCGTTGGAGCTTGTTGTTGCTCGAATAGTAGAGTTGGCAGCAAGTGTAACACACAAAAATGAGAGCGTTTTTCTACAAGCAACTCACTAAAAATATCGAAGCAAAACTGCGGCGTCAGCTGCGGCGGACAACCGGCACTTGGTGGAGCCCCGAGCTGCGGAAGGAAAGACACGCAGCAGTGCCAGAAAATCGATACACAAGCAGCAGCAGCAGCAACTATTTGACTCGTCGTGGCGGGACACGTTAGTACAGCAGCAACGCATTCAGCAGCAGCAAGACGAGCAGAAGCGGCAGACAAAGCAGCAGGCAAAACAGCCCAGCCGAAGCGGCCCAGGAGAAGTGCCCCAGGAACAGTAGCCCAGGCAAAATCACTCAGAGGAAGCGGTCAAGCAGAAGCGGCTCAGGAGAAGCGGATCAGGAGGAGCGGCCCAGGCAAAGCGGCAGCGGCAGCATTTGCACCCTCGGTGGCAGGAAGCGTTACAGCAGCAGTACGTTCAACAAGGGGGAGATGAGCCGAGGCAAGAGACAAATCAGCAGCAGTAGCAGCAGCAAGACACTACTTTGCAGATGGGAGGGAAAGGTGGCAGCATAAGGAAATTCCGTAGCCGTAGCAGCAGCAGCAATGGCGGACCACGAGCAGAAGACGCTGGTTGCAGTAGCAGGACCCACCAGCGACGTGGGATCCGGAGAGGGCAGGGGGGGCTGGTAACAACAAATGAAGAACAGCAGCAGCAGGAAGAAGAGCACGCGACAGCGGCACACAGGCATCTCCCACCTGCAGGACGCGCGGCATCTACACCTGGTCTATTGTCAGACGCAGGACGGTGAGGAACAGCAGCAAGGGGTCAGGCGCTGTCGCTTTAGGAGCAGCAGCAGCACCAGTCCGCAGACTCGGGGCGCCGCACAAACGAGCAGCAGCAGCAGCAGCCGCAGCAGGGGGCGAGGTGGAACCAGCAGCGGCACCACCAGCAGCGAACAGAAGGACGGAGAGCGCGCAAGAGCTGCAAGCGCTGCACCAGCAGCTTCGTCCTCAGCACCAGCAGCAGGAACAGCGGAAAGGACAGAGAGAGACGGAGCAGCAGCAAGATAGGAGGACGGAGCAGCCGTCACTCCCCGAGCACCCAGCAGAAGAGCAGGCAGCAGCAGAAATACGTAGCTGCAGGCAGCAGCAGCAGGGAGGATAAGCACGGTCCGAGAGGGTCTGTCTACCGGTTTATAAAGCAAGTCGATAAGCTTCTGAAACTCATCAAAGGCCAACAAATCGGCTGCTGCGACGCGTCCCGTCTCCCAGGGATCCAGCAGGAAAAAGAGACGCTCCGTCTGTATACACACGTACAGAAAAGCGAGACACTTTTGCGAAGGAACCTGCGGACGGATACACACTCACGACCGGAGAGGACCAGCCTTCTACATACATGCATGCGTACGTACGTATACGTACAAGACAGGAGCAGCCACATATCGTGCAAGAAAGGCGGAAGTGCAGATGCGCACACATATACGTAGAGACGGCCAAATACAAAGATAGATAGTTCCATACATTGACAGCTGGATAGAAAGGTACAGGTAGACAGGTAGAGTGAGACGAATGTAAAGTGGGAGGAAGCAAATGTATGCATGCATGCAGAGGTAGGAACCGAAGCGAAGAGACTGCAGGAGATAGATACGCTTACGCATATATATTAGAGTCAGACACGCAGAGACGTGCACACACATATATATGCTCTCTCTCTAGAATAAACAGCTAGATGGATACGTAGGTGTATAAACCGGTACAAGTACGTAGGCGGATAGATAGACCGAACCGGAGAGAGCGACGCATACATATATACATATATACATGCATATATAGAGAGAGGAGCTTGTAGAGGACTATGGAAAGAGAAAAAGTAGACAAGTACTTCCACGTAGTGTCTAGAAGACAGAATTGCACGCGTGTCCATATACTCTTGTACATAATACATATACATGCATCCATATAAAGAGAACGACGAATAGCAAGGGAGTCAGTTAGAAGGGAGAAAACCTCCCCACGAATATGTATATATATATGTGTTTGTAGATCCTGTGGAAGAGACTCATAAGCGTGTGTGACTGTCTCTCTATCGCTATATACATATGTTAGGGACCTGCGTTATAGCCGAAGAGACGTTACGTGTGGCATTTCCAGCGTTTTGTGCCGCTGTGTATGGGGTGGGGACGCATGCAGCCGAGGTGTGCGGAAGTGTACGAAGCGGGCCGCCTGCTGCCCAGACACGGGAGTGGCCTCGGGACGGGCACTTCTCGACATACGCACGCACAGAGATATACAGAAAGGAAGACATATTGGCCCAAGTGTGTCCACACCCATCTATGCGGACAGTCCAGCAGCCCAACATGCACACAAATATACATATATATATATATATGTATACGTATGGTGAGAAAGAGAAAGACACGTCCATACGCGTGGATAGTCGGGGAGTTCAAGACGTCTATGTGTGTAGAAATATGTGGGTAGGCAGAGAGATCAAAATACCTACGTATATACACATACACATACGTGTCTATTTATGTGGATAGCCAGACCGCTCAAATGGGTGCATGTATACACAAAGACGTGCATATACATATATAGCCATTATAAGGACACCCAGACAGTTTGACGTGTGTCTGTGTATATATGCGTGTGTGTATGTCTACGCTTGTGTATATATACACAGAGACAGAGAGATTGCCGGAGGCTTATAATATGTTCGATTATATAGACAGCAAGACAGCTGATCTATGCAGGTAGACATATGAAGATAGACAGATATATACCTATATATATGTATATATAGGCAAGGGTTGTATGGATTTCTTCGTATTAATATGTGCAAGTAAAGACGCGTAGCCCATGACCATTGAGTATTCACTATATATGTCCACGTATATATTGTCGCCTGCATGTGCATGCAGAGAGAGATTGGTACGAGGAAGAGAAGACGAGAGAGAGGGGGGGGACAAAAAGAAGGAGAAACGAAAATAGACAGCAAAAATGAATGGGAAAGGAGAAGACAGAAAAAATGAGAGAGGATGATTGGTACGCACACCGGCTTTCATATATATATATATATATGTACACATATATATATATATATGTATATAGGTAGTGGGGCCGGGTGGAGGTGTGTTTGGCGTTGGGTGAGGCAGCGGGTCCTGGCAAATGCAGCTGCAGAAGAGAAAGGGGCAGGGGGACGGTGTACGGGGCCGGAAAATATAGAAAGCGAAGAAGTTGCGGGGAAGACATGGCAGCAGAGGAGAGAAGCGAAGCAGCTGAAAACAGACGACGACAGCGGCCGCAGCGGAAGAAACAGAAGCGCGAGAAGAGCAGCAGCGGCGAAGACTGCGAGAAGACGCAGCAGCAGCGGAAGCGATGGAAGGGGAGCAGCAAGAAGAAGAACAGCAGCCGAAAGAGGCACAGCAGCAGAGACGCAAGGAGGAGGAGAAGACGAACAGGCGAGAGGAGAGGAGAAGGAGACGAAGAAAGGGGAGCAGCAGCAGCAGCAAGAGGGGTCGAGACTGAAACCAGAGACAGACAGAGAAATAAGAAGACGCAGCAGACAATGCAGGGAAACGAGAGAAAGGAGCAGAAATGGAGAAGGAAGAGAAGACCACCCAAGACGCACAGGAGAGTCCGCAGCTGGACAGAAGAAGGTCCGCAGCTGGCCAGAAGAAGGTCCGCAGCTGGGCAGAAGAAGGACAGGGCAAGAGAGAAAGGGATGAAGAGGGAGAAGCAAAGTCAACAGCGTTTACTACGTAAAGGATGAAGAAGTCCAGGAGTCCCCTGTGAAGCTGCGCGTCTTCGCCGTGGAGAGCGGCAAGCGCTGCATGTGTTGGGTCAGTGCTCCACGCCCGTAGCATCGCCTTGAAGCTCTGCAGGCGGACACAGGGAGACAATAGACAACGGGAGAGAGCGAGCCAGCAGCAAATGTACACATATAGGTGTGTACATATAAATGTTGCGTAGCGGGCCTCTACGCATCTGTGTGTGGGTGGAAAAACTCAGTAGGTACGTAATGCGGGCACAGAAAAGAAGGCGAGACACATGCACATATAGGTGTGTCTGCGTTCCTGTATGAACACCCCTACATCATGCAGCAAGAAACGGAGACAGCGAGGAAGAGACGGCCAGACAGCAAGGAAGAGATGGCCAGACAGCAAGGAAGAGATGGCCAGACAGCAAGGAAGAGATGGCCAGACAGCAAGGAAGAGATGGCCAGACAGCAAGGAAGAGATGGCCAGACAGCAAGGAAGAGAAGTAGACTCGCATGTGTTTGTGTATGTGTGGGTAGGGCACATGTTGTGTGCAGAAGTACATGGGGAGAAGCTACTGCAACAACAAGTCAGAGAGGACCGTGGAAAGGGACTTGACTTATTCACTCTGCTGCCAGGGAGGAGGACAGCAGGTGCTGCACTTGCGTCTGTTCTCCGCCGCGCACCCGAGTCTACGTCGACAGATATAGGCGTGGAGGAACTTCTTCTTCTTGTGTGCTTCCTTCTCTATTTGTGAGTGCACGTTTGTAGAGGATTCGCTTCAAAGACTTTGGAGTCGGTAAGAAGTCGGGGGAAGGACAGAGAAGAAGAAGAGAGGGACAGCAGAAGAACGAAAGAGTGGCCAGAAGAAGCACCGGTGAAGAAAAACACACACACACACACACATAGACGAAAAGTCGGCAAAACGTGTGCACACGTAAAAGATTCACTTTCGAAGAAGAAGAGGCAGAAGCGGAAATTTTTCCACATGCGTATATCTGTCCAAGTAGGCCCAGAGACGCGGAGGGAGAAGAAGCGGGGGGTGCACGTGCTGCACCCCACTTCTACAACGTGCACCTGCACACCTGCTGCAGCAGCAACTGTTCGACCCAGTCCTCCGAGACGAGCATGGAAATCAAAAAAGCTTCCACGTTCCTCTTCGACTTCTCTTCCCGCAGCATCTTTCTTCTCCTTAACAGCTCCTGCATGTACACCTTTTTGTCACTACACGTATCTATCTATCAATCTACCAATCTATCTATCTACCTATACATATATATATACAGATAGGCATGTAGATAGATGTAGATATGCTGGCGATTCCTTAATTTCTTTACCATTGACTACCTACGACTCTCCATACATCCCAACATATGTATACACATATAACAATATATACATGTAGGCAGAGTCTTTCTGTTTTTATCGGTGAGCGCGTTGGACTCTTTATGCATATCTACATATGTGCACACATATATACATATACAGAAGGAGATACAGAGATACGTAGGTAATGAGTACGTACGACTTGCTGTTCATGTCAAGAAGTGTGTACATATATATGTATACAGACTGCGGCAACTGCTACCTCTAGGAATAGAAACTTCGATATAATTTTACAACTGGTGGTGGTGACCAGCGGTGGTTACAGGAACACTCGTTTTCACGTATACGAGCACATCGTTGACCGGCTTCTTTTCTGTCTGTATACGCATAAATATGCACATATATATATGTACTGATATATATATGTAGATAGATACACACACAGACGGTTGTTGACTACTATATGTATTTAGAGGGGAGAAGTATAAAGGTCTACGTATGTCCTAAACACGATTTTCTTTGAGTCTCTTATGAAACAGTCATAAGGCTCGCTCGAGCTTCTCCTCTTCTCCCACGTATACCTATATATATATTACTCGTCTCCATATGCAGAAAGACATGCTACATACGCGTGTATATACATGTATATATATATGTGGGGCTGAGGCTACGCAAGTGCACATATATATATATATATATATATTTACGTACAGGTAGGTACACACACTTGGACAAATACAGGTCGTTCTACTGTCCATCGCTCCAGGAATAGACCTACACATATATATATATATATGTGCATATACATGAACAGCGACAGCGGGACACATATGCAAGTCCGCGTATATCTATATTCATGTATGAACAGGTGCAGAAAGTCATAGGTATACGTCTTACCTCTTTAGTGAACTGCTCAGAGACTGGATCCACGTACGGCACGAAGCGCTCTCTGATGAAACGGTTGAACGCTGCAGCAGCGGAGGAAGCAGCGGCAGCAGCAAGCGAAACAACAGATGCAGCGGCGCTGTCAACAGCAGCAGCAGGCACAGCTAGTCACACCACTCGTAGCAGCAGCAGCAGCGCTGAGTCTTAACGGTGGAAGTCGCTGTGCCTGTCAGGGAAGCAGCAGCAGCTCGAGACTGTAGAAGTCTGCAACGCACGTGCAGCAGCAGTAGCAGCAGGAGCAGACGTCTTTGACCAGCAGCAGCGGCAGCAGCGCATCAAAGGACGCACCGGCACCAACTTAGGTCATCCTTACACGTGAGGAGAAGTACAAAAGCGCCTTTTCTCTCTTACTATATATGCTTAGTCTGACAGAAATACACACGTACAGCTCTGGCGCGTGCTGCAACTCACACACCGATACGCACGCATACGTAGGGGTGAATAGAAATACGTGCACACACGTGCAGACGCGTATAAATATGTATAGAGAAAGATACAGAGAGAGATGCAGACACACGTAGAAACATAGAGAAGCAGACGTAGACGCTGACGAAAGCTCCCGCTGCCAAGGCTCAGACCAACAGCACCTACTGGACAGGCTGCTTGTCTGCAGACACGTGGCTAGTGCGCTTTCCACACATATACGCGGATAGAGACATATATAGAGAGAGAAAGAGATCCGGATATAGTTTTGCGCAGCGTGTGAAGGCACGTACCAAAATAATATTCCTCTGTGCTGGAGACACAGACGTATTTGCAGAGGCGGTGTCGCTCTCTCTGGTGGGTCCTCACACACATTCACGCAAATTTACCAAATTTTCCCCATATATGTGTAGATGTGTGTCCTGGTAGAGATGGCGAAAGTGGTGGTGTCCGTCTCCCCCTCCACATTTCTATAGATGTATATGTGTGGTGATCAAAGCATGCCCAGCCACAGCAGTTGCACGCGGGACCACCTACGATGACGCGCGCATGCAAAAGAAGGCGCCGTGAGATACTGTTTCTTACGTACGCATGCCCGCGCGGTGTAGGGCCACACCTAAATATCTTTCTCTATATGTATATACTATATGCATATGAGGATATGTGTATGCTTCACCCGGATACATGCAGGCAGTGCAGACAGCTGTTGGGGAGCAAAGGACAGATGCTTTGGCTTTCTGCATGGGCGCGGCCCTCTCTCTGCTGAAGTCAGCCGGCTGCTGCCAAGAACCATGCTGGAAGTACTAGAAGGATAAAAAGGCCATAAAAAATGCCGATGTATTGCAGGGTCTCCTGCAAGTACACTCTCCCATGCAAAGCAATCGTAACACGGCAGCAAGATTTGCAGATTTCAGTCGAAAATTGCACCCAGATGCAGGACGGGAGGTTATTACACGTGTGCGTATCCGTCAGGATATACATGAACCTACTGCTACATACACAGCACGCATTTGTGTACACATTTACGTATATATACATATATAGAGACACACGTAGCATGACCCACCATGTGCCCCAGCGGTAGAAAAAAGTATAAATATATATACAGATGCGTACGGACACACGTGGTATGATACGAGCCACCATGTCCTCCACCGGTAGCAAAATCTATATGCATGCACCTACATATATAAATATGCGTAGATAGGGACACACTAGTATAAGCCACCGTGTCCCTCAGCGGTAGAAAACAAGTATATATATATATATATATGTAGGGACACACGTAGTATGATCCACCATGTCCCCCAGAGCTAGACGAATCTATACGTATATATATATACATATATATAGGGAGACACGTAGTATGGGCCACCACGTTACAGCGGTGGACGCATCATACGTATGTATATATGCATATACGTATACATGAGTAGGCACAGACCAGCAGCAAGATCTGCAGGGAACGCTGCAGGCAGCAAAGAGACCGCGGCGACATGGCAGCGCTGTACGCATGCGGCGCACCATTAGGAGCAGCAGCGCAGCAGCTGGTGCCGCAGCAGCAGCAGTGCCGCAGGACTCAACAACCGGAGGAGAGCACGAGTGCCACTAGCAGCAGCAGAAGCCGCAGGACGCGCAACTGCAGCAGCAGCAACGGGAGCGTGGGGCCTAAAGATGTTTAAAGGCAGCAGCAGAAAACGCGTAAAGAAGCAGCAGCGGCAGTGTCGGACGCGCGCAGCAACAGGAGCAGCACGAAGGGACACAGTAGCAGCAGCAGCAAGGTGAACAGCAGCAGCAGCAAAGGGGGAAAGCAACAAGCAGAGCGACTCCTCACCAGCGGTAAGAAGCCCGTGGAGCAGCACTTGGCAACTGATATCTCCCGTTGGGTCGCGTAGAAACTCGCTGTAAACTCCCGGTGTAAAGAAGCGCCGGAAGGACGCAGGCATATTTTTGTGATGGCGCAACTGCAGCATCCACCATGAACAGCAGCAGCGCCACAAAAGAAATATCTGCGAAGCTGCAGCAATAGCAGCAGGAGGACAATGCCAACAACAGCGGGAGCAAGGAGAGCCCCATCAGCGGAAGCGGCGCGGCAGGAGCTGCGGCAGCAGGGAGAGCGGCAGCAGCACCAGGGCAACAACCGAAGAGAAGCAGCAGTACACAAAGATCTACACGTGCGGCGTGATGCACGCAGGCACACCCACGAGCGAGTATTACTTAACTAATATATAACTGGTCGCCCCCACGTCCCCCTGCACTTCATCTATATATGTATATAAATGAATAAATGGATGCGGTTTATACGTACACAAGTGTACAGGCAGAATTGTAGAGAAACCCGACACTCCTGGTTCGCTCTCGATAGAGTTGCCGCTGCCGCTACATCGGCTAGTGCAGCTGCAGCCACCTCTGCTGCCATTTTCCCTACAGCTGCCACTGCCAGAGTCCCTGCTGCTGTCGCTACTGCCGCTTTCCCCACTGCTGGCACCGCTGGAGCCGCTGCTGCCGTTTCCCGCTGCTGCAGCTGCTGCTGCCGCTGGTTCTGCTTTCCCACTGCCGGAGCCGCTGCTGCCGCCCTCTGCTGCTGCTGTGGCCCTTGGGACGGCTGCCGTTGACACTGCTGACGCGGCTGCTGCTGCCGCGGCTGTTGCTGCTTTTATCCCTGCTGTCTCTCTCCCCACTGCTGCCACCGCCGGTGCCGCTGCTGCTGCTGCGTGGTGCTGCTGCTGCTGCTGCGACTGCTGCCCCTGGGGCTGCTGCTGACTGGTGTTGCTGTGTCTACCCCGACGGTTGCTGCCGCGAATGGCGCTGCTGGTAGCCCCACAGCGGCGGCTGCTGTTGCTGCTACCTTACCTTCTTGAATCTTCTGTAGGAAATGACAGCCTTCAAGTAGCAACGGGAGTTGCCGCTGTCGCTGTCCTGACTTGTCGCCGCTGCTGCCGCTGTTGCTTCACTTGGACTCTGTCGGCCGTCGTGGGTTGCTCTGCGAGAGTCCTCGCGCTGCAGCAGCGCTTCTCCCTCTTGCCTCCCGTCTGGTAGAGAAGCAACAGCGCTTGCAGCAGCAGTAATCTGCGCTCCTGAACTTTTCTCCTTGGGACTCGCAGCAGCCGGAGACGTTTCCGCTCTTTTATCTGGCTCCGGGGCTTCATCACCTTTCTGTACTGTTGCCTTGGACTCGGTGGGCGGCGGCTTCTGCTTCGCTGCGGCCTGTTCCGCCAAATCGCCACACAAATTTTCGGTAGCCCCCCCATTCCCGTCTGCCTGCTGCTCCTGCTCGTTGCTGGCAGCAGGCCCTGCTTCGCACTCCATACTTTGCTGCTGCTGCTGCTGCTCCCCCGCGTCCTGCTGCATCACCTGCTGTTGCTGTGGCGCTCCTTGGTGGTGCTGCTGGGCACCCTGCTGCCGGTGGTGCTGCGCAGTCGCAGGCGTGGGCCCACAGCTGCTGCGGCAGTCATACGCAGCCACGCGTCTTGCCCCATATATAAGGCGCCCGGTACGCACCCAGGCATGCCACACTGCCGCGAAGCTTCCTGGTGGCGCCGGGCTCTCCTGCTGCACGTCAGCAGCCGCCGCAATCTCCGAGGGCTGGTACGCAGCAGATGCCTTCGCCTGGAGCTCTACGTCTGTCTCACCAGGACTCTGCAGCAGCGGCGAGTCTAAAACAAGCCCGTCATCCTCCCCTTCTGCAGCTCCGATGCCTCCTGCTGCCTCTTCTTGTTCTTGAGGAATCGCCGCCTCTGCTGCTGCTTCTCCCACGGCTTCTGCAGCTCCGTTCTGCGCGCCTGCAGGACGTCGTGCCGCGCCGACTGCTGCGGCTCCCGCTGCACGTCCTGTAGCCGCTGCTGCAGGGTTTCTTGTCACCGCTGCTGCGGTCGTTGTTGTTGCACTTTGCGCTGTAGCCGTTGCTGCAGCCGGTGTTCTCCCATTCTCTTCATCCTCCTCCTCTGCTGCTGCTGTAGCCGCTCCTGCTGCTGCTGTTCTCTGTGCGGAGAGCTCCTCTGCGGCTGCTGTTGCGCTCTTCTCTTCCACGTGCTGCGCCGCTGCTAGTGCTCCTGCGGTTGTTGCTGCTGTTGCCAGCGGCTTTGCTGCCCGTGGGCCTTCAGAACAGGGCTGTTGCTGCAATAAAATTTCTTCTTCACGTGCTGCTTCGCTAAGTTCTCTGCGACTGGTGCGAGGGCAGGATTCTCTAATTTCTAAACTTCCTTGAGCAGGCAAGAAACGGAACAAAGTCTCTTGTGCTGCTGCAGCGTCTTCTGCTGCCGTTGTCTCTCCTGTCGAAACCCCTGTGTGTGCTTGTTCCGCGAAGTCCGGAGTACGGGCGGCGTCACGTGCAGCTCCTGTTGCCGTCGCTACTCTCCTCCCAGCCTTGCATTTCTTCACTTTTGCAGGGGCGCCTGCCTCCGCCGCTGCTGCTGTGGCTGCTTTTGCTGTTGCTGCTGATGCTTCTTGGTCGAGAATTGCTGTGGGTGCGGGTCCGGCTGCTGATGCAGCTGCTGCAGTCGGTGCCGCCACGTGGCCTGCTGCTGCTGCTTGTGTGACAGCCTCTGGGACGGCAGCGGCAGGCGACACCTGCGCATCTGTTTCTGCTCCAGATGCGGCGGGCGTTGCCGGCGGGAGGACAGCAGCAGTTTTTCCTGTAGCAACAGCAGCAGAAGCGCAGCCACCTGCGGGGAGACTGAAGAGGTTGCCTGCTGCTGCTGCTGTTGCCGTTGCAGCTGCTGCATGCGTTGTTGCAGCAGCCGACACAGCTGCCGACGCTGTGCTGCGGCAGCAGCTCCGGTAAGGTTTGTCCTTCTCTAGCAGAGCTGTTGCTGTTGCACCTGTGGAAAATGAGAAGCCTCTGACTTCGACAGGGGGATTGAAGTTCAACTGCTGCTGCTGCTGGTGTACTTTTTCCCCAACAGCAACACAAAGACACGCTTGGCTGCGCCTGTCATGGTCGGCAGCAGCACCTCGCCAGACGTCCGCTTCCGCCATCCTGTGGAGCCTTATCTGCTGCTTGGGCTGCTGCCTGACGACCGTCTGCTTTCCGATGCCGCTGTGGCTGACAAAACCTCGGCTTCTGCTGCTGCACCGGCTGCAGCTGTCTACGGGCGGACCCCTGTTATTGCAGTTCCCCCCTCTGCTGATGCTGTTGCTGCCAACGCGGCTGCCGCTGCGGCAACGACTGCTGTTGCTTCTCCTTCTTCGACACCTGCTGCTGTTGCTGCTACGGGGACGGCTGTTTCCGCCAAGACGCAACGGGCTAGTGCTGCTCCTGTTACCGCTGCTGCTTCTTGCTCTGCTGCTTCTGCTGCGGAAAACTGCACCTTGGTGCTGTTCACCGCTGCAGCTGCTGGGCGTTGACACTGCAAAGTTTTTGCTGCTGTTTGTGTTGCCACCTGCTGCCACCTCGCCACCTGCTGTAGACGCGTGTGACTCCTCGGGTGCAGCCTCTGCCGCGCGTCTTTCTTGACTGCTGCTTGCTGCCGCTGGGGGAACTGTTGCTGCAACGCTCTGCAGCGTCGCAGTATGCAGGCTGCCGCACACATCTGGCGCAGTACTCATGCGACTAAGTGCTGCTGCAGCTGCAGAAGCAGAGAAAGCAAATCCTCCCCCGGTAGAAGAACCGAGAGCGGCGGCAGAACTAGCGGACACCTGGGAAGCCGGCAAGGTGGGAGCGGCAAGTTCGCAAGCAGCAAGAGTCACACAGGCAGCAGCAGTTGTGTCGCTAGACGTCCAGGCGCAGTATTCTCCTGCAGTTGAGCCCGCGTCCCCACGAGCAGCAGCAGAACTCGGTTCCCTTGGTGCTCGCTGTTCCGGGCGAAAATCTGCTAGCGCAGCTGTGGCATCAGCAAGTAACGGAGAAGACGCAGCCGAAGAAAACGATCGCAGACTTTCAGCAACGTCCCCGTGCGCTGCTGCAGTCGGTAAAAGACTGCATGCAGCACTCTCCTGCTCGAACGTGAAGGCAGAGTAGGGGGAAGAAGAAGAAGCCAAGGGTCCCTCTGCTTCGTTCAGATGCACGCAGGCCTCTGCCGGTTTGATAGAGCCCGATGGGTTGTGGAGGGCAGCTGGATATTCCCTTGGAAGGCCAAGGTCGCTGCTTGCGACTGCCGTGGTGTCGCTGTGTCGCTCAGCCTTCTCGCAAGGGCAGGCGTCCGCGTCAGCACGGCCACGACCTGCGTGCGCTGCTACAGAGAGAGCAGCAGAAGGTTGCTGGAGATCCAGCAGCAAGGCAGTCCCGCATCCCGCTGTCGACGCGTCATGAAGAATATCTAAGAAGATTTGCTCTTTCTTCAACGTCAGCGAGTCGTCAACAGCAATTCTAGCTGCTGTTGCTGCTGCACTCTGTCTTCCGAGCGAGTCTCTGTGCAACTGTCTCTCAGACTTACAGCCTCCGCTCCAGCTGGCATTTTTGCTGCTATTTCTGCTGCTGTGGCCGTCTGCGCCGCTGCTGCCCCCCTTCCTCCTTCTCCTTCTCTCTCTGTTCCGGCCCGCGCTGCATTCGGGACTGCTGGAGCCCCTGTTACTGCCCGTGGGGCTGCTGCTGGCGGCGTCCAGTCCAACACTGCTGCTGCTGCTGCTCGCGAGTCTTCGGCTGCTGCTTCCACTGCTGGTGCTGCTGTGGCTCTGCCTTCTCCCCTCGCCGCTGCTGTCGGATGCGCGGCTGCTGCGAGGACTGAAGCTACTGATGCTGCCGACTGACATGTCAGCAGCCGCTGCAGGCGGTACCTCCTGCGGCCACCGCAGTCCTAGCTTGCTGCAGCAGCCGGCTGCCGGGAACTCGATCCTGCGGCTGCTGCTGCTGCTGTTTCTGTCCTTGTCGTCAGCATCCCACATCATAGAGAGTCGCCTGAACGGAAGATTTACTACCTCGGCGTGTGGTTGGACTGCTGCTGCTACTGCGGCTGTCTCACGAAGTAGATGTCTGCTGCTGGGGCTCAGACTACCGCTGCTGCTGCACCGACGTGCCGGCGAGCAGCTGCATGAGAGCAGCAGCAGAAGCGTAGTCGATTGAGCTGTTGGGAGAACGTTCACTTCCCGTAGCGCTCCGTCTCGGTTCGAGACCGCTGCTGCTGCTGGGGCAGTCTAGTCGGTAGGTGCTGCTGCTGCAGCTTAGTTGTCAGATGCTGCTGGTGCTGCATCCCCGTAGTCAGACGCTACTGCCGATGCCGTACCCCTATTCGTCAGGTGCTGCTGCTGCTGTACCATAGACCACTTCCTTTGCGCGTGCACAGGATCCTCGTGTAGCGGGAAAGGATCTGTTGCTGCTGCAGCAGAGTTTGAAGTCGACGTCCACGCAGATGTAGCAAGCCTTGTCTTTTAAAAAGTTGGCTAAGACTGCAGTCCCCCGTTGCTGCTGCTGCTGCTTATGCGAGGCATGTGTGGCTCGTGTCCCGTTTTGCGCCCTTCTGGTCATCCGCGCCTGCCGCTGCTGCTGCCGCCGCTGCTGCATCTCCAACGGCGTTTGTTGCACGGTCTCTACCTACTGCAGCTGCTACGCTGCAGGTGCAGATGTTGCTGCCGCTGTTGCTCCTGTACCTGCTGCTGTTCCTCTTCGTGCTGCTGCTCCTGCTGGGGGGGATCTGCCTACTGCATTTGCCTCGTTCGCGGCTACTTCTCGTCCTGCGGTTCGCGCCATACAGCGTCCAGCCGCTGTAGTTGCTTCACTTGGGTGTGCTGCTGCTCCTGCTGCTACCCTGTCTGTAACCACTCCGCAGCTGCTTCAGCTGCAGCAGCATCGCACCCTGGCGCTGCTGCTGATGCGTCTGTCGCTCACACCGCGCTGTCCGCGCTGCTGCTACCCTAGTCGCAGCAGCTGCGGGAACCGAAGGTCCCCAGCGAAACAGCAGGGGGCTGCAGGTGCTGTATTTCTCGAGTGCCGGCTCAAGTAGGCCTACTGGAGCTCTGCTAGTCAAGTAAGTCTGTCCCAGTAAAGTTCACATACACGTGCACATAGGAGCAGAGATATGGCCACGGACGCAGGTATATACATTCATGTATGTGTATATATATACGAGCATATGGATGTGTGTTCTGTATAGGAAGGAACTCGGGTTGCAGCAGAAGCACACGAGTGGCTTAGAGTAAAACGCAGCAGCATCCGCAGAGACAACAGTAGCACACTGCACTGGGAAGACCGTCGGCACGGGACTGTCGCCGCTGGGAGAAGGCTCCGTCGCCCTGTGTTACTTTTTCTCTGTAGCTGCTGCAGCCGGTGATGCTCGAGCCGCAGGACGATGCAGGCAGCAAAGGATTGCAAATTGGGTAGTACTGGGGAGCTGCAAAAGAATTCTGGCGTAGGCGCGCAGCTGGAGGGAAGGAGACCACCGAACAAATTGGGAGTAACACTCCTCTCTGAGCTGAGAAGAGGCCGCAGGCGAAGACGGAGGAAATAAATCTCAACAGCAGCAGCAGAAGGCGTTCTCACACCCGCAGTAGTTAGAGAGACGAAGGCGCAGAAAGGACTCCGGCCAACGCAGACGCAAGGAGGAAAGCCGCAGCAACAGCACCAACCTCAGGCAGCGTTTTCACGGGTAGCGGCACATCAAGAATGGGCGCCAGCAGCCTTACCACAGGAATGTGAGCACAGGAAGCAATAAAACAAGGAAGCATGTGTGTGCAGAGCACAACGGGCCGGCAGCAGTAGCAGTAGGAGCCGCAGTAGCTGCGATGGGAGCAGCTGCTGCTGCTGCGAAGGCCGTGAAGCGCGGAGGCCGACGCTGAGCAGAGCTGCTTGCGAAAGGAACGTCGTTTGGGTCGCGAGTTGGCAGAGAGGCCGTGGAAATGGTGAAAGATTTGAAGGGATGATGTGGCTGAGACAAATGCTTGCCAATAATGCGTCCGTCGGCGGAGAAGACACGGCGCGGTGCCTGGCCTGCCGCAACGCCTACCGGTGTCGTCGAGAAGAGTACGGGGAGGTGGGCAAGTGAGGGCAGAAATGAGTGTGCACCTGGACGAAGATGCGTCGGAAAGAGAGAAAGGCGAAAATTTGGTTAGGAAAGAGGAAAGGCGACCGAGAGACATTCGTTTTCCTGCTGGTGCTCCTCACGCGCCGCTCCAGGCGTTGTCTTGTCTTGCCGCGCGGTCCAGGCTGCTGCGGACAGCCGCGGAGAAGCGTCAAGACAGCAGCGGCGGCAGCAGCAGCAACCGCCCCACCAGGGGAAGGACCAGCAGCACAAGCAACAGCAGCAGAAAGCCGCACGCCTGAACAGCGTGCGACGAAAAATAGAAGAAACTGGGAGGGAAGGGGGGTCCACTCGTAGTTTTCCCCACCTTCAGAAACACCGGCTTCCCATACACGTATGTGTGCTTTTTGCTGCTGCGGGCCTGTTGTTACACGGTAAACAGAACACAGATATGGAAACACGAAACACACACACAGATATCTAGTTCAAATCGAATGTAAAATTTCGAAGAATGAAGTACTGTCGCCCTCCCGGTGCGTCTCCAGCTGCTTCAGGGAGACTGTGGACTGCGCCTGCTGCTGATGGGACTGCTGCTGTTGTGTGTGCGTGTGTGCGAGTACATACATACATGTGTGTGTGCGCCGGCAGCTGGTCCTGTTGTTGTGCTGCGACTGATGGGACTGTTGCTGTCCTGTCTGCTTTGCTGAAGCGTTAGAAAATGTTAATATATTCGTCTCCGCTGCCAGGGGAACTACAGGACTCACTTCTCATCCTCCGGGCACTTGGTAGTCGCACCAGGTCCGCTACTTTAACTGCTGCTACCGCTACTGCTGCAGGACCTGCTGCTGCTGCTGCTGCCCCCACATTGCACACAGCAGCCTGCACACGACACTGCCCCACAAGCAAGTCGGCACGCCAGCCCCACCAGAGTCAGCATCAACGCCAGCAGCAGCAGCCGGATCAGCAACAGCGGCAGCAACGGCCGTCGCGCGGCAGCAGCAGCACCGGCATCTGCATGAACAACAGATCAATAGCAACACCAACAGATCCGCAGCAGCAGCAGATCGCCCTTCAGCAGCAACAGATCAACTGCAGGAACACAATGGGAGGAGCAACAGCAGTAGGAGGAAGAGGAGCAGAAGCCGCAATGATACAAGCGCAAACCTGTTCTGTAATACTCACAGCCCCAGTAGTGCCAGCGACAGCTTAGGCTGGACGAGTGACCACAGGAACAGCGAACCAGGGAGACGACAGCAGAGAAACGGTATCTCTCACTCGTAGCAGTACTATCTGCAGCAGCAGATGCAACAACAATCTTAGATATGCCGCATCACATGCAATAAATAACAAGGAACTACATTGTCACGCAGCGATGCGATGCATGTCTACCTTTTCAGCTTACCTCAATCTATCAGCCTGTTATTAGGACTTATGCTTCGCTCGTTGAGCTGGTGTGCAGCGCTGCTACTGATTCTGCTGCTCTGCCTTATAGCACTACGCACACGAGGCTTCTCCTGCCACTTCTTGTGACGCTGCTGCTCACGCTGCGCGGCGTGGTCACTTGCCTGCTAGCACTGGCGTTACTGCTCCGCTGGTCACTTGCCTGCTACCCCTGCCGTTACTACTCGTCTCCCTCGTGCTGCTGCTGCTGCGACTCATACTCACGCCAGGCTGCTGTCTTTGTGGTAGCTGTTTCGCCCAGGGTGTTGCGACTGCGGCTGCCATTCCGGTCTCTGCTGCTGCGAGGGGTGCTGGCGTACACGTTGCCTCTAGTGCTCGAGTGCGCTTCTGTCCCTGCTGCTGCAGATGCTACGGCCGCCGCGGCACTGCTGCTCCGCTTCCTGCTGCTGTTGCAGCTCCCCGGCTGGCATGGGCTTCATGTGCTACTGTACAGCTTGTCTCTTTCCCCTCGTGCTGTACGTCATTGAATATTGTTCTTTTAAGACAAAACACAGGTACACGTGTGGACGTGCAGATGAGAGCTAGTTTGCCTTGCCTACTCAGAACACGCGCAGCTGGACGAAACGCAGCCATGCACATCTATATGTATATATGTACAGATCTTCCTTCCTTTACCATCGCGTAAACATGAATATTCATGCTTAATTACCTGGCGTTGTATAACAGTATAAGTACCAGGTCCAGATCTTCATCTGTGTAGACGCGAGTGTCGTGCTTGTTTGACTGTCCGTCTTTTCCTCTACACGCTGATGGTCTACGGGATAGAATTTCGTGCTGAACGGATAGACACGTATGTAAACACGTACAAGCCTGTGAATAGCACCTGCGTTCGGCACTCTTCCAATTCCTCCCACGTCTAGCTGAAACACTACATACGGATGTTTCTTCTCACGTATGAATAAGCGCGCTCCGACACACCAGAAAACGCTGTAGACTCACTCGCGTTGATGCAGAAAACGTCATTACACGTTCGGGTGTGTTAGTCCTCTAGAGACGAAATCTGTGATTACGCTTTTACCTGCAGGTGACACGTTTATACGCGTGGAAGTAAGTGCATGCTGGTTCCAGGTGCATCCCCACGAGACATCTCTGTGTCCGCACGGACGGACGGATATACCCCGATGTAACGAGCAACGTCCTTCTATCCTGCTTTGTGCGTTCGGATATGTGCGGGTGGCTTCGCTGCGTTTGCAAAACACACGCATGCGTAAGCTTATTCCACGGGAGAATGAGTACGCCTGTACGCCAGAAAGTGAGCTGCAGGCTACTTCACTGTATGACTACCAGTCCCGCAACTTTGAAATGCGAATACGCAACGGGCACGCGTAAACAGTCGGAGGTAGCAGAGCAACATGTCGCTTATGCAAGCAAGAAGCTGCACAGTACTTATTACTAAATAAGATCTTTCCTTCTGTCTTGGCCTTTGTATAACAGCTGAAACGTTTTACTTGCTTACTTGCTGTTAACTACGTCTGACGAGTGTCACGTGCGTCTTTTCCTTTTTCGTCGTCTTTCCTCTTTCTGGCATTTTGTACAAAGATTCCATTCATGTGAAACTCCATCCCCTCTTCTGTTGCACTGTATTTCCTTACCACACATGTGCATGCTCGTGTATGCTGCATGTACGCATCTTCGGTCGTGTACGACAACCGGAGGCTGCAGCGACTCTGTCGTGTTGCAGCAGTCATCTTTAAGGCGTGCTTCGTATATACCTACAATTACATGAGGAGAACTGCGTAGAGCTTTCTTTGTGTCATTCGTTTTTTCGAGCGTGAGGCTTGCTCACGGCTAAAAACAATGCGGCTGTCAGCGGAGGGCGCAGTGCTGTCTCAGTGATCAACCACTTGTTACGGAGACCGTCAGTCCTTCAGTGGATCCAGACACAGCGAGCGAGATAAAGCAGAAGAAGAGATAGAAATCTGGTGAAGAATAAAGCCTGCCTGCGGTTGCTTAATTTACTTACAAATTATGAGGGGAACCCGCTCGTCAGTGCATTGCTGCACCTCTCGATATCAACTTTCGCCACATCTAAACTAGAGTTACATGTAAGGTATACACTTGTAGACATACATACAAATATACATACATAGGGAAATTACCTATACATAGGTGTGTGTGTGTACGCCGATATGTAGAAAAGAAATACAGAGACTAGTGGTGCGATCACTGGCAACCAATGTGATACTCTCGTAGACCGATAGCACAACATGTATCGAAGAAGAAATACTGTGGTGAGATAAGTTTTCTCAGCTTCTCTGCAGCGTAACTACTATATGAGGAAGGGCGGCGTCATTCACGCATAAACTTGCAGAATGGGTTCATATGCACAAACAATTCTTCAGGCACGGGTACTACGCAGCCGTACAACCGCGTTGCTGTTCTCCACTGGCGTAGCTAGTACTTTACTCTCGAGCTCTTGTGCGACACACACATTACCATCTACTTTTTCGTAGGCATACCCACACAGATACTTACCTTCGTGGTGGGGGAACACGAGAAGATAGCCTGACGAATGGCTTCCTGCTTTTCAGTCATTCCCCCCGGCCTCCCCAGCAACGAAGCAACCCATCTCTAAAAATACGGGCATTTCTAGACAGTCAAAAGTTAGCTCGCTTACCTACTTTTTCACCGTTCTGTCTATCCCCAGACGAAAGTACGTTGTAGCGTCTGTCGCTTCAGTACTGCCACACAGTATAGGGCATTGTTGTTTGTTGAGACAGATCGAGAAGCGCGCTGATCTGCAAATGTTCACCCTCTTAAGTAATGCAGAAAGACCTTTCGCGGGTACTATGAACTGAAATCCCTGTCCTGTAGGCTACCATCGAGTGCCGTGCTCCGCTGTGACTGCTGCTCTCAAGTGTTTCTACACTGGCACGTTTACTTGTACCAAGGCTACAGACAAGCCAGATATGTATTTTGTGCGCTATAAGGTAGCAGAACACAGCTAGGTGGCACGTCGCTTTTTTTTGATGTAGTCGTGGCTATTGTCTGTTGTGTGTTTACGGTTACCGTCCGTTGTAAACAGCATTACTTCATCATCCAGACTTGCTGAATTTTTCCAGTCTCTCTTCTCTCGCAGCTAAATTTCGAAACGTGGCGACTGATCGAGCTCTGCGACTTCCCCTCTATTTCTTCTCTTGAAGCAGCCCCTTGCGTATCGCTGCCGTTACTAAACACACACACTTCCGGACGAGAAAGCGTTGTGCGGCTAAACTGTGTGGAGGGGTAAGACGTCTTCTACTCTCCACACTCACACGGCGTTTTGCCCTGTAGATGTTCAACGAGTGCGTCAATCATGCATGATCTGTTTGTATCGTTTGCAGGTCTGATATATTGTTTCCTTTCACCCTTCTAGAGCGAAGCAGACTTTCTCTCCTAGAGACATTCACAGAAGACAATTCCACACAGCTCAGCACGGGATGGACAGTGGCAGCTATGTAGATCCTCTTGGGACGCTTCGCATCAAGAACTTGAAGCTGCACGATGTGGGCGTTCTACAACGAAGATGAAGACGAGTTTTATACTTTCGACTTATTGTTGTGAAAGTAGTAGTTCTGCAGTTTGACGGGGTCAAACACTAAATTATTCACTAAGACAATCGCAGCGCCATCCGCACTACTTGCAGCGCAGGGATGCAAACGGTAAGGCTGCAGAGGCCACAGCAGCAGCGTGCGTGCATATTTGTTACGTTTGACCTTTTGCAGAAACACACGCGCACTTACGTGCACACATGATGGACAAACAAATACGCATATGAATATACGTATGAATATATGTGTACATATTGATCCGTTGAGCCGCATACCTACTATATGCACGCACCTGAAATTGTATGAATAAACTCATCGACATCCAGCGTAGCCTCACTGGAATGAAACGTGTGGCTCCCCAATCATGTGCGTGTTGTTAAACCGAGTGAACTGAGTCTGCTCTGGGGTGGTGCGAACATTTTATACTGCTTGTTGTGCTCCTTCTGATGAGTGCCCCCTTGTTCTGTGCACCCACGCCGTCCGAAATTGGTGTGCGTTTAGACATGTCTACACCCGTGTGGATGAGACGTTACTTACGTGAGCATCTCGTGCTGTAAGTAATTCAGGTGGGTGCGTCTGGAGGCTCCAACAGACAGTTGTATGCATGCGTCTCACGCGTTTCACGTCTGGTGCATGCCCGCAGCGCAACTGCATCAGCAGCAACACTAGTAGCAGCGGCAGTAGCAGGAGCCGAAAGAGTCCGAGCAGAAACAAGATCCAACCACGACCAGCAACAGAGGCGGCGTCACAAAGGCAGCAAGCAACAGCAGCATCTGCTGTGCAGCAGTCTGTGTTGGAAACTCTTACTCTGGCGGCGCCCCCTGCAAGTCCAGGTTGCCTCTTCACAAACTTGGTCTCACAGAGATGATGTCTTTCCATACGTAATTCGGCATAGAATGTCAACCCACCAGTCATCTCAAAATGCAAATGAACTACTAGACGTGGACTCACCGTACAGGAATATATGTACGTGTCTTCCCGCGGGTAAACGTGTCCCCGTGGAGAGTCTTCTGGGCAGAGACTTTCGAAGAAAAGAGTCAGCCTCCGTGAAGCTGAAGCTGCGCGGGTACTCACCCGATTACTTCCACTTCCACACTGCTGGTGAATCTCTGCACAGGAGAACTTATTTTCATGCGGCAGAGAGCAGCGCGTCAGACGTGACGGCGCCGCTTTTAGAGAGCGCGGTAACAGTCGGTGCTTCAAACCTGCGCGAGGAATGGAAAAAGCTCCTACACAACTGTATCTTTATTCCCACGCGATAGCATACTTGCAACTCCAGGACGTTCACTATATCGTTCTCTTTCGAAATACAAAACATTTATCCCACGCTCGTCCTGCTGGGTTGCACGTACGCTGCCAGGGCTGTGCGGGGCAAAGGCATCAGCGCACTGGATCCTTTACTCAACCAAACTTACATATGTACCATCCTACAACAGCAATATACACTTGTAGAAACACGAATAAGCACGTGCTACGCATAACCCCTGCACTGGGGCAGGCAATTGCAAACTTGGCACCGGATGTGAGCACATAGCGTTTACCGCGGTGGCAGCGTAACACGCACAAGCGCAGATAAATTTCCGCAGACGGTCGGATGTGCACACAGTCATGATAGGTAGACCGGTCTACTTGTATACACCTGCGTGCGCCTGTGCAGATCTACACAGCTGGAGGCGGACATTCACAGGGATACACTGCTTTCAATGGGCCCTGGAAAAATGGTCGCAAGCGGTTCTTTTTTTGCTTAAGTAGGTGCTCATACGTATACCTGAAACTGTATATGTGTTTGTTCACACTCGTGCGCAGCACACCACAGATACTCATGTGGGTGGGTATAGGTGCGTTTACAAATTCCATGGGAACGCTCTGTATACAAATGTGTGTAAACTCATCATAAGCATGTTGCGTTTTCCTTCTTTCAGTAGACTCTTCAAACTCCTGCTGCAGCAGTTACGAAGCTGCAGACTCGGCGTGGAATGCCGTCTAAAGCAGGCAGGCAATCCCAGAATTGTAATCCCTTTGGCAAGTCGCTGCGACACTGCTGCTGCTGCTGCCGCGTCGTCTTCTGCCGACCTGCCTGCTGCAGTGAGCGCAGGAACAGGCTGATACTGTTCACGTTAAATTAAGTCGCCCCAGCCTACTCGAGTTGACGCTGGGCACACCAACTCACACTCTGCAGATTTAACTACTCCAACACCACAAAAGGAAAATCCAGAAATCTCCCCTCCCTTTTTTTCCCGTTTTTGCATGCATGTCGCTGCAGCTCTGCTCTTGAATACTACCGCTGTTGGTGGACGCTGGTTGGGATGGCTGCTCTCGTTGCATCCCACTGCTGTTGATGTGTCTCAATGCGTATAGCAGCTTGTGCAGCCTTCCAATCCCTCACAGGCGTTTACGCGAGCCCGTCTCCGCAGCGTGCGAGCGGTGCTGTTCGTGCCATTCTGGTGCCATTCTGCTGCGTTGCACCGAAAGCGTATCTGCACCTAAAGCCTCCCCACATACGTAAAAAAGATATATATACATATATACATATATGAGCACCTCTGCGTAGGTACACACGTACATACGCTGGAAACAGGTATAAATATAAATAGACGTTTTAGTATGTACAGGTATATAGAGAGGGAGACAAACACACACACACACACACACACACACGCAGACACCCACAGATATATATTTAGTTCAAGTCTGCTCTCAGATAACGTCCTCGCCGCTGATTCACCTATTCGCGCAACATCTCATTACTTCATAAACTCTGCAGTCGTGCATGCGTCCCGGTCTGCGGCAGGACGCAGCGGCGTATATCAGTGTCGTGCGGCTTCGGAAGAGGAACAACAAGGAGGCGAGCCTATAGAGATGCGTAGACCTGTTGCGCAGGACATTTTTGGAACACCTATACATACACTTGCAAATTTATATATCCACATATGTGGAAACCTCATTTGTTGATAGACAGGAGCAATAGGGACGCTTCGGCGCCGCTGCAGAGAGCTGGAGGGAGAGCCACTTGAAAGAAATGACTACCAAAGCGTCGGTCGCGCCTTTACACGTCGGTGAAGAGGCCGTTCTGAGTTTCCTCTGAAGCGCATGCAGGGGTAGCGCGTCCGAATTGCCAGAAGGTGGGTCCCGAAGGGGAAAAAGAAAAAGGAGAGAGATTTGGCTAAAGGTATGGAGGAAAGTCGACGTGGTTAGGAGGAGCACGCCGAGCATGGGCAAGGTGTGTGTGCCCCTATGGGGCAGTCATGTGAAAGTGGAAAGTGAAATGGGAAGAGTGTCGTGTCAGAGTGTGAGGAAACCGTATGGCCTTATTCAAGGGGCTACTCCTCTCACGCACACAAAAAATATAAGCTGGTAGCCTCGTCTGTCGGAGACCTGAAGAGAGCCTACGACGTGGTAGACTTGCGTATCAGCTGTACGGGTCGCTAAAGCAATAAAAGTACTTTACAGAGCAGGTCGGGAAACCAGGTCTCGGAACAAGCGTGCAGGTTCTCAAACTGCGCCACGATGACTTCGAAGGATCGAGGCGGATAAAGACGCATCTGTACGTATCCCGGTGCACTGGTGCAGTTTCGTCTCACCCTCCACATGTATATAGATGTATACATGTGGTGGTGCGGTCGTAAAATTGGGAACCTGCAGAGAAGCGCAGGCGAAACGGCGACTGACGTAAGCAGCAGCAAAGGCGACTGAGTGAGAAAGGGTCGCAGACGGTTGTCGTCGTGGTAGCGCTCCTGGAGTAGAAGCTAGTCCAGGAATGCAGTAAGACGAAGCAGGCGCCCAGACAGAGCAGCTAGCGCAGGGGCAGTTGGTGAAAAGAAGAAAGTACGCATAGGAGAAGCAACAGTAGCAGCAAGTGAATGCGACGAGTAGCGACTTCTTTTCTGATGCACAAGAAAGCAAGCTGACGTCACGCAGCTGCAAAGCTGCTGCGGTCATGCGTTCTCTCGGGAGATCGTAAGACGCTCAGTTTGCGCGGACGCAAGACCTGCAAGCGGCAGAATAATTAGAGCAGATGCAGCGAGAGGGTCACGACACCTGCATCCTTATACATATGTATATGTATCTGTGTAGGTATCTGTACATAACTGCGCAATATTAGTTTGTATACACGCATATGCAGAGGGAAAGAAAGAGGGCGAGAGTACGTGTGTACTGTTATCTGTGCCCGTACAGCTATGCTTATTACAAATGTGTAGAGAAAGAGTAGTCCTAGGGATCCTTCTATGTATAGTCCATACACGCGGAAAAAATTTAGTCGTACGGATTCTTATATGTGTATGTACGTGTACATATAAGGACGTGTATCTCTATCGCTTATGCGTATATAGAAAGGCAGGTAGGGGAGGCAAGAGAGAGACCGAGAGAAAAAGAGAGAGAAGGAGGGCAAGAGGGAGGAAGTCAGCAATATGTGCCTATGTACAACAGGGGAACTGGAGCTTAAGAGACGCCCGTACGGAGAAGAGTTTCTCGTCAGAGAGTGTTCTGCGATTTCGTGAAGGTATTAGCCGTTGCTGTGCCGTCTCGAATCACCGCGTGCACTGCGCATGCGCTTTTTGTGCGGTTCATCGAGTCAGCCCCGCACGGCGCCGCTCCGTCGCGTCTGTCTCTCTCCAGAAAGGGCAAAAGAGAAGCAACACGAGTTCAAGCACACCGCCATACTAACTACCCGGCTTAGACTCTGCGTCGACTGCGTTCCCGTTCCACTGCCTTCCTGTCGTAGGGATGAGCGCATATATGGGAGTGTACAACGAGGCGAACAGAGTGAGCTGCGAGAATGATAGGGACTTTCTGCTGCAGCCGTGCGCCTCCGCAAAAAACAACTGCAAGGTGCATGCGGTGGGGAAGACAGCAGTGGAGCAGTTCTGTGTCAGACGTGTCGTCGGCGTGGCTGGGTGCGTGGAGCAGCAGCCGCCTTTCTGTCACGCATGGTGGAGGTGGTGGAAGTGTTGATTCTCTAGGAGAAGAAGCGGGCGAGGGACTGGCCTAGCATGCTCGTCGACGTAGGGGAGAGCAGAGTTTCAGTTGAAAGGAAGAAGAGGCAGAAGCGCTGTGCAGCCGCCAGCCACCAACATGGCCGTGCTGCTGCGAAGGGGACAGAGGCACCCACGCTGCAGCGCTGTCATCACCACGTAGGACAGTTCCTGTGTTGCAGCTGTGGTTGTTCGGCGTTCTGCTGCTCCTACTCTACGGCAAACGCGACAGGCGCTGCCGCCGGTGTTGGCGCTCCCGCCACTGCGGCCGACAACGCTGCTGCCGACGTCTCCTCCCCGGCGCTACCGAAGCCGGGGGTCAAGAAAGCCGGGTCCGACGGGGCGCCGAAGGCCAGCGCTACCGCCGCCGCACTCCCAGCAGAACAACCCGGCGCCGAAAGGCTCGAGGCTGATAGATGTGTTGCCGTTCCGTCTGCCGGCGAGGCTACAGCAGCACCCGGTGGCGAAACCCCGGCGCCTGCGGGCGACCACCCCGCTGCCGACAGACCTGCACCCGACAGCCCGCCTACGGAAACGTTTGAGGCAGTCAAGTCGCCAGATGACACACTCGCCGCCGACAGGCTTCCCGTTGAGAGACAGACCTCGGACCAACTTGCTCCTGACAAGCTGGCGGGGGAGAGAGTCGCCACCGGCAGGTGGCTGGCTGCAGCGCAGCTGGCGAGCCCAGGAGCCGAGAGAGAGCCGGAGCAAGCCTCCGACGGTTCCTGGGGACCGGGGATTAGCACTCGATGGTGTGGGGAATGCGGGATAACGTGTGGATGCTGCAACTGGCGCAGCTGCTCAGGCAGGAGCGGCGGCGGGAGGGAAGGAGTGGCCGCAGCAGCAGAAGAGGCAGCTGGCTGCAGCGACGCGCTTCCCTGCTCCAGTTCTTCCTGGAGCTGAGGCAGCAGCGGGGAGCGTGAAGGCTGCGCAGGGCCGCCGCCGGAGGTTGTGGAGAGCAACAAGCAGTAGCCTGGCTGCTGGTCCTGGCCGGGGGAGCCTTGAATGTCGCTCGTGTCTGCGAGTTCTGCGGACGGCTGTTGCTCTACAAGCAAGCTCTGGGAAGCATGGGGCTGTCCCACGTGTGGCACGGGCTGTCCTTGTGGCATCTGCTGCTGCTGCATGGGCTGCGGGTAGTTCGAGAGCTGCAGATGCTGCGGAGGCTGCAACAGTTGTTGACACTGCCGCATTGCCACCAGCTGCTGCTGTTGGTGCGACTGGCGGTGGTGCAGCGGCGGCTGGTGAGACAGGAGGGTTGACTGCTTCTGCTGGGGGAGCTGCTGCCGCCCGGCTGCCCACGTATCCTGCCGCTGTAAATGCTGTTGCTGCTGCAGGTGGAGCTGCTGCAGGTAGAGCTGCTGCTGCCGTTGCAGCTCCAATTGCTGCTGCTGTTGCACGTGATGCTGTTGGTGTGGGTCCTGCACACGCTGCTGTTGCGACGACAGCTGCTGCTGCTGTCGCAGCGGAGGCATAGGTGACGCAGACGCTGCACGTCTGCGGCTATCACGCGTTATAATGCCCGCCTGTCGAGTTGCAGTGATGCGAGCGAGGATGGCTAGTTCCCGTGCCCTTTTGTTGCCGTATTTATTCACAGGAAAGTACTTGGCTATTTGTCGGCTATTAAGCGACCAGCTGGCAACCCACCGGTGCCCCGCTTGGTCGTAGCGTACTCCCGGAATTTTCTGTCGGCGGAAAAAGTCCTGTTCGGTCTCGCTTTCGAGCCACTGCTGCTGCGTTGTGATCTGCTGCTGGTCCTGCAGGACATGTTGCTGCTTAATCTGAAGCCCCATTGCCTCGTCCGCGTGTTGCAATACGCGGTGGTGAGGCTGCTGTATCATCGCCCGCTGCAATGGATGCTGCTGCTGGTGCTGTGTGATGGGGTGATGTGGCTGCTGCACTACTTGCTGCTGGGGCTGTAACACAAACGATGGGACTGGACCGCCGGCCAGCCGCCGCTGCTGCTGCACGCCTAGATGCTGTTGCTGCTCTTGCACTCCCTGTTGCAGCGGAGACGGCAGCATGTACTGACGCTGCTGCTGTGGAAGGTCCTCCTCCTCTTGCTGCTGCTGCACCACGTCATGCCCTCGGATCTGTTGCACTGCTCCTTGCTGCAGAGGCAACACGTCCTGCTGCTGCTGCGGTTGCGAGGTCTGCTGCTCGTGGTGCAGCTGCTGCTGGGGGGTCACATGTTCAGCAAACAGCTGTTGCAAGTCGACGTGCGGCTGGTACAGCTGCTTTTTCGGCTGGTGTTCCGCTATTTGTGGCAGCTGGTGCTGTCCGAGTTGCTGATGCTGCCCGAGTTGCTGCTGCTGTCCAAATTGCTGTTGTTGCACCAGGTGCCGCTGCTGGAGTAGCTGCTGTTGCTGCTGCTGCACTACCTGCTGTTGCGGCTGGTCCAGAAGACTGCGACACAGCTCCCCGTCTAACGGCAGTGATGGCTGTTCTTCCCGTCGGTGGTGCTGCAGCTGCTGCTGTTGCCCCATGTCGTGCTGTGGCCGCGTTGTCTGGTAAAATCTGTCAGCGCATTTGTCCTCCTGCGGCTGTCCTTCCTGCAATGTAGAAACAGACGCATGCAGCACCTGCGCTGCGGAAACTTGAGTGGTCTGCTGCTGCGCCTCCTGATGCCGCATGTGCTGCCGCAGCACGTGCTGCTGCTGCGCCGCTAGCTGCTGCGCTGGTTGCTTCTGTGCTGGCTGCTGCTGCGCCTGCTGGCGCACTTCACTTTCTGCCTCCTGGGGCTGGAGGACATGATGCAAGTGATGCTCGTCCACGGTCGCTCGCTGCTGCTGCTCCGTCGTCAGCGACTGCTGCTCCTCGATTGTCTCCGCCTGGTGCTGTTGCTGCTGCTGTTTCGACGTAGGCAGAGGCTGTTGCTGTGGGGACTCCATCACGGAGAGCTGCAGCATCTCACGACTACAACCGTCAGCACTCCCGGCCAAACAAAGAGACACTAGCTGCTGTTGCTGCTTTTCATCTGCTGCAGAATCTGGAGGGAGCCCAACAGGTGCGCGGCCAGCTTCTGAAGAGTGAAAACACTGCTGCAGCTGCTGCTGCTCCGTCACCATCGTTTGCTGGTGTTGCTGCGTCTGCTGGTGCTGCCGCGTCGGCTGGTATTGCTGCATTTGCTGGAGTTGCTGCGTCTGCTGTTGTTGTTGCAGATGACAGGAAAACGGCAGGTGGGACGAGACCTGTGGCTGTTGCTGCACTTGCTGGGTACTGTGTAGCTCCTGCAGTGGCAGCGGCTCCTGCTGCAGCACCTGGTACAGCTGTGTTGTTGGTGCGAGAATCCGCTGCTCCTCGTACGTAGGAGGCTGCTGCAGCCTGTGCTTCCTTTGAGTTCGCTGCGGCTGTTTTATATGTTGCTGCATCAGTTGTTCTCGCCTCGCCAGCAGCTGCTGCTGTGATGGCACGTCCACCTGCTTCTCTTCTCCTGACGACAATGTCAACGAAGCCTCCCGTTGTTGCTGCTGTTGCTGCCCTGCGTCCCATCCGCTAAGCGGCAACTGCGGCCGGTTGTACTGCATTTCAAGGTACTGCTGTGCTTTTGTTTCCTCTAGCACTCCCATCAAAATCTGCTGCTGCTTCTCCTGGAGCCGGCGCTGCTGCTGTTGCTGCACCCGTTGATCCTCCAACGGGCGATGCGGCTGGGGCTGTCCAACTCGTTGCTGTTGCTGCAGCTGCTGCGTACAAATTTGCCCTTGTTGCCAGTTGTCTTGCTGCAGTTGCTGCTCACGAATGTTCATGTGCTGCGCTTGCACCTGCTGCTGCTGCTGAGATTCGCGTTGCTGCTGTTGCTGCTGCTCCTGAGTGGTGCTGCCTAGCAGTAGCCGCTGTTCTCGTCCACCTTGCGGCATGAAGTTGGGCGTAGCAATTTGCTGCTGTTGCTGCTCCCTGCCTGCTGGGACCGTTTGTTGCGGCCCGTGTGGAGAGGCAAAACTTTTTTCGGCCATCAGGATCGCTTCTGCTGAGGTCGGCTGACAATTCGCCACCACGGAGGGGGGAGTGGCTGTCCCAGCAACAGCAGCTCCAGATGGAGGAGCAGCTGCAGCAGCAGCACAGACAGGGCGAACAGCAGGAGGAAGACCAACGGCCCCCGCACGACTGAGACCGGTGGCGGGCAAAGCAACAACATGCGCAGACGCAGGAAGACCAACGGCAGCAGAAGCAGCAGCGACAGGAGGTGGGTATGCAAGGCTTTCAACAGCAGATGTGGAAGAGGCAGTGTTGTCGTTGGTGCCAGTGGAGACGGCAGAAGGAGGAGAAACAGCATTTCCAACAAAGGAAGATGTAATCGTACGGGCGGCAGCGAGAATGCAAGCAGAATCAGCAGCCAAGCATGACGAACCGGTGGGGGGCTTAGCAGCAGGCATGCTGCCGGCAGGAACGGAAGCAACAGCAGCAGCATCAGCACCGGAAGTACGGAGGGAAATGGGAGTCGCAACGTCACCACTGGCGGCACAACCCGCCGCAGAGAGAGCGGTAACAGCAGCAGAAGAGGATCCAGGAGGCGCAGCCGGCGCAGAAAAACCCACAGCAGCAGGTGGGTCACCACGAGCCTCTGCAGCAGCAACAGCGGGAGAGAAGAAGCTCGCACCTGTAGTGGCTAAGTACGAATAGCTGGCGCCGGCAGAGGCGCGAGCTGGAGAGGACGACGGCGCCTGCTGCAGCACACCCACGGCGTTTGCTACTTGACAGCCAGCAGCAGCAGCAGCGGCATCAAAGAGAGTAGCAATTTTGGGGCGGCCACTGCTGTTGCATGCAGTAGAAGAGCCGAGAGCGCCCATTAGAAAGAATGCGTCTTCTTGAGAGGCTGGGGCGTTAGAGAGAAACAACGAACTGCGGTTGTCTTGGGCGGCTGCATGCGTTTGCATCGCTTCGTCCGTTTCGCTGCGACTGCTGCTCCAGGTGCCAGGCGCGCTGCTTTCCTCTGCGCTGCTGCTGGTCTTGTCCACCCTGCTGTCGCTTCCGGCTGTTGGTAGGAGAATCTCTCTCCTGCAGTCTGCCTCAGTAGTGCGATCGATCCCCGCGCTGCAGCCGGTGCCCTCGGCGGCGGTGCTGGCGTCCCCGCCAACGCTGCTGGCCGTGCTGCTGTAGAGTCCAGTACCTACGGGCGGTCTGCCGCCGCCGACTCCGCTGTCGCTGTTGCTACTGGCGCTACTGTCGCTGTTGCTGTTGCTGCAGCTGTTGCTCGACCTTCCGGTGAAGTTCCCAGCGGCAGCGTCCTCCTCTGCGCTGGCCGCCCTCGCGCACTTGCAAGCCACGACACGGCTGCTGTTGCTGCTGCCGCATGCACCGTCGAGTCCAGAGGGGAAAGCGCTGCTGCTCTTTCGTTTGCAGCATTCTGAGGAGTACCGGGCGAGAAAGCTGCTGCCTTCCTTCTCCACGGCCCGCGGACGCTGCAACAAACGACAGACATACCCGCAGCAGCACGTAGAGGACCAGCAAGCACCGCAGCAGCAGCAGCAACACAGCACCCGCAGGCCCCCACATAGAGGCGAGCACAGCAATGAGACCTCCGTATACGTCGTGCCCCTCGCCGGACTCCCGTCCCTCCACAAGAAGAAGAAACAGCAGTGATACGTCGGTCTAAACACTTACACATATTCTACTGTATATCATACGGACAGACACATAGGTATATCTCATATGTACAGATATCTACGCGAATACAGACGCACACATTTACACATATATATACATATGTATATCTGTGTGTGTGTGTGTCTCTCTCTCTATATATATATTCAAACACATTTACATAGATAGACCGCAGGTATCTGCAAGCATATACACATATGTGTGTACTTACAAGTGCATCATATATATATATGTATAGATAGATAGGTATACGTATCTAGACGTATACATGCTAATATACGTATATGTATTTGAAGACGTGTGTATATGCGTCGATCGTATACCTTTGTGAACCATGCAGGTACACGTGTGTACCAGCGGATGGACGTGGAGTGTGAAAGTCTACACTTTTCTCTGTAGCTGACAGCTGAGAAGGAGAGAGCGTCACGTAGCTGCTGCGTCCGTGGAGACTCACTGGTGCGCCCGTGGCTGATCCTGCATAGGAGCCACAGGCACTTCGTGGTGGGGGCTCCCCTCGATTTTCTTGAAGCAAGCTGATGGCGGCTGAACCGGAGGCGCACAAGAGTACTGACTCGGTTGACATATATATATATATATATGTACATATCTTTAGCTAGAGAAATAGACGCAAAGCAGCTGGCTGAGAGGCCGTACGCCTTTTCACACTGCTTTCTCCACGTATATACCGATACGTCGATACACTGGCGCGTTGGTGCCTGGAGCGTCTTTGCCTGCTGCGACTGCGCGACTGCTTGCTTCTCTGTCGATAAGGCTACCATCTCGCTGGACGCGCTGCTGGGGAGGGGAGCTGTGGAAGCTGCTGCTGGGGGGGGAGGCCGTCGCGGGCTGCAGTTGCTTCTGCTGGGAAAAGACAACCCACAGACGAAGCCCCTGTCACTGCCCGCCTGAAGCTGCGTCGACGTCCTGTCCGCAGATGCTCACAAGCAGCCGTGTTAGTGGGGCTGAGGCAGGCAGACAGCAGACCTGATGCATACGCGAGCTCTGTGTCTGGCTCTCAGCGTACGGCTGTTGCTATGCTGCTGCTGCTGCTGTCTCTGGGCCAGCGTTTTTGAGGGTTTCTCAGTGTCTCGATACTGACACATGCGACTCTCTCTGGCTGTCGCTCTCTCTTTCTGTGTCTGTGAGATTTCCCCTGCTGCTGCTCAGACGACTACTACTACTACTACTACTATGCTGCTGCTGCTGCGACCGCGCTTCGCGGGCTGCCGGTGTTTGCCTGCACACATGCTTACCGACGCCTCTTCGGTTGCGACGCTTCCTTCCGCCAAGAAACTTAGGAGAGGACTTCCTGGACAAGGGGACGTGGTGGCGCAACTACAAGGACCGCTGCAGCAGCTCCCGCCGCTGTGACGGTTGCTGACGCCGCAAGATTCAATGTGGCAGCTGCTGCTGTAGCTGCTGTTTGTTTGGCTGCCGTTGCTCTTGTTGCAGCTGCTGCTGTGGCGCTTACTCTCACAACTGGTGTCGCCTTTGCTGCAGCAACTGCTGTTGGAGCACGCGCGCGTGTCCCAAAGGGTTGACGGTTCGGCAGAATCAACGGCGGAAGCAGCAGCAGAAGCATCTGTTGTAGGACTACCAGGAGTGGAGGACGAGGAGGAGACGCTCTGGGAAGAGACGGTTTCGCAAATGCGGCAACCAGCAGCAACAGCAGAAGCGGCACCAGACACTGCAGTTGGACAAAGGGCAGCAGCTACGGTTGCAGCAGCAGATGCAGGGAGGGCAGCACACGGGTAGGCATCACCAGCGTGTCCTTCAGAGACAGTAATAGCACCGGTAGCATCAGCGGGTGCAGGAACAGCTGGGGAAGGCAGACAGCCACAAGCTGCGGTGCCGCTAAATTCAGCAGGAAGGGAAGCCATGACCGACACAGAGGTAGCCACACGAGCCGCTCCAGCGCTGGGGCCCCCAGCAACGCCAGCAGCGGTCGAAGCAGTAGGAAGAGTGACACCAGCAACAGCTGCATCAGCACCAGCAGCACCAGCACCAGCAGCAGCAGCAACAGCAGCACCAGCAACAACAGCGTCAGCAACAACAGTATCGGCAGCAGCAGCACCAGCAATAGCAGCAACGCGACTTCTGCGGCGTGCAGTGACGTCTCCGGCTAGAAGCGACCCTGGGATGGCTGCAGCTTCTTCTATCGACGTAGAGAGACCGAGGGCCTCAACACATTGGTGTGATACTGGAGACAAACATCCTCTGCTGCTGCTGTCGCCGCTCTTCCGTCTGCTGCAGCACTGCCTGTTGCTGCCTTCAACGCTGCTGCTGCTTGGGGCCGTAGCCGAAGTACACATCCTCCGCTGCTGCAGTGCGTAACCTGGCGCCCCCTGTTCGTCGTATTTAGTGGTGCACGGTAGGAATAGCGCTGCTGCGTCCACATGCGTTTGACGCAGAACTTTCGGAGGAGTCGTACATGCAGAGCTGCTCGAAGCGACGGGGTTGTGGCAGCCCGACATGTCTTCGCCGGCAGCCGCGTCCGATTCTGTCTTCGGGGTTGCCACCCAGGTCTTCAACTGCTGCTGCTCCTGTTGCCATTGCTGCTGTCCCTTCTCCTTTTGCTGCCCCTGCTGCTGCTGGTTCTCCTGCTGCTGTTCCTGCTGCTCTTCCTCCTGCCGTTGCTGCTGCTCCTCCTCCTGACGCTGCTGCTGCACCTCCTGCTGCTGCTGCTGCTCCTTCTGCTGTTGCTGCTGATCCCGCTGGTGCTGTTGCTGCTGCTCCCGCTGCTGCTGTTGCTCCACCGCCTGCTGCCGCTGTACCAGCTGCATCTGCTCCATCTTCTGCTGCGGTTGCACTTGGTTTATTTGCTCAAGCTGCTCGTATCTAGCCAACACCTCTGTAGACAAGGCTGGGTGTGATTTCTGCAGCGGCTGCCTATTCAGGTGCCCCTCATGTTCACGCGTGGAGAACTCTGCGGCGAGTGGAGTCTGCAGCTCCTGCGCTGCTTGCTGCTGTTGCTGCTGTCGCTTTTGCAGTTCTTGCTGCTGCTGTGACATCGACAGTCTCTGCTGCCACTGTCCTTGCGGTTGTTCCTCCTTCTCGTGTACCTGCTGCCGCGGTTCCTGTTCCGCGCTCTCCTGCTGCTGCTGTTCATGTCTCTCCCACTGCTGCAGCAGCAGCTGCGGCTGCAGCCCCGACTGGTCCTGGGCAATACTGCAGTGCGGTAGAGGAGCGCGACGATGCTGCAGGTCCTCTGCGATTTTCTGCTGCTGCAGAGGATACTGATGAGCTTGGTGAAGACGCTGCTGCTGCACTTGAGAGGAAGGAGGCGTCCTGTTGTTATCGGCGGCTTCCTCCTCTGCTGCTGCCAAAAGAGGCACTGCATGCGCCTGTTGTTGCTGCCCACTCCGCTGCGTGCACAGACGTTGCCCGGTTGGCTGCCGCTGCTGCTGCTGCTCAGGCGCTACGGAGGTCCGCGGCGTTGGTGTGGTACAGCGCGACTGCAGCTCCTCTTCCTGCTGCCGGGAAGGAGAACGACGCAGCTGCTGGTGCTGTCCTTCCTGCTTCTGTGTTGGGCCCAGCGGCAAGTGAGGCGGTCGCGTAACGTTGTGGCCAAGCGTTGGCTGCGGCCGTTGCTGTTGCAGGGTTGACTGCTGCTGGGACATCCACGGAGGGGTTAATTGCTGATCGAAGTGTTGCTGCAACTGTAGGTTTGGCGGCTTGGACTGCTGCTGTGCAGCTCTCAGGGTCTGCTCTACGGGAAGCAACCGCTGTTCTCGTTTTTGCAGCAACCCATCCTGCTGCTGTTCGTCGCTCCTCGAGCTAATCACCTGCTGTTGCAGCACCAACTGCTGCTGGGGCGCTCTCTGCTGCAAGTGCTGCTGCTCAGACTGCCGTTGCTGCTGAAAATCCTGTTCGAGAGACGGGGCAACCTTTCGCTCATGAACGGTTTGCAAGCTCATGAGGTCGTCGTAAACACAACTCGCCAGGTCAGCGTTGCCATCGCTTCCTGCCGCTGCAGCAGTGCCTAATCTTCCCTCAAAAAGCTGTTCTTCACCTTTTTCTCGACGTGCTGCTGCCGGCACGCTTCCGTAGTTCGAAATGTCCGCTGCTACTTCTGCTGCTGCCTGCAGTGTGACGCCAGCAGGATAACAAGACGCGCCTACCCCTGCTTCGATACCTGCAGGTGATGCTCCGGCCGCAGCTCCTTCTGAGGCTCCTCTGCAGCTGAGTATTTCCGCGACAGCTGCTGCTGCACCTGCTGCTGCTGGTCCTCTAGCAATCGGCAGGTGCTGCTCCCCTGCTGCTTCTCTTCCTCGATCCTTCGACGTTGCTGCACCCTCCGAGACGGCTTCTGCTGCTGCGTCGCATCCACCTGCTGCAGCACCAGCGGCAAGTTCATTTGTTGAGTTTCTGCTTGTTGCAGCTGCAGCCCTGGCAGCGGCGCATCTTCCTTCCTCCTTGTTTGTTACTACGGACGAGACTGCCTTTTCCCTGGCTGCTCTTGCTGCTGTTCCTGCAGCATGTCCTGCTGGTGCTGCTTCTCCGTCTCCCTCGGCCGTTGCTGCCACGGACACTCTGCGTGCCCCCTTCGCGGCGTAGGCTCTCGTTGCTCCAGCCGTCGCAGCTGCTGCTTGACGTCTTTCCTCCGCGACGTGTGGTTCAGGACTAGCAGCAGGGGAAGCTAGATCTGGAGATGCAGAAGCAGCAAACAGAGAAGTCTCTTCAGGCGCACAACAGGCGTGGACTTCTCCGCCTACGTCTTCTGGCAGGCGGGGGCTACAGCAACTCCACGTTGTAGCTGCCGCAGCACCAGTCCCAATGCTGCTACTCCTGCTGTCGCCTGCAAGTATAGACCTTTCCCTGGGTTGCGGCACAGTGGCTGGGCTTGGCGAGCTCCTGCGATCCAACCGAGCACCTGGTCCTGCGAGGAGAGGCAGAGGACGACAGAGTGACGCAGAGGAACAATTTCCGACGTGTTTCTCGTCCTTCATGCTTGCGGCTGCGGCTGCGGCTTCGTTCGCCGTTGCTGCTGCTGCTGTGACTGCAAAAACTCCTGTAGGTGCTTGCACAGGGAGCCGACTTGACCTT
Source organism: Sarcocystis neurona (assembly GCA_000727475.1). Classification (NCBI taxonomy): domain Eukaryota; phylum Apicomplexa; class Conoidasida; order Eucoccidiorida; family Sarcocystidae; genus Sarcocystis; species Sarcocystis neurona. The sequence continues at coordinate 2,648,892 of KL647300.1, read as the reverse complement.
GTTGCTGCTGCTGGCGCTTTCCCCGCTAAGCGGAGGCCAAGAGACGTTGTTGCTGCTGCTTCGGCTCTCTCTTCTTCGCACACTTTCCCAACAGCAGCAGGAACAGCAGCGACAGCGCCTCCTGCTGGGGCAGCTGCATTTCCCGCTGCAATGGTATCCCTGCCCTCAGCGACACCTGGTTCTGTTGCTGCAGCTGCATCTGCTGCTGCCGTGGTTCCTCGCGCCTGTGGACCAGCAAGGGAATGTTGTCGCCTCACTGACGGTGCGGCACGAGGTGCTGCAGTTGCCGCTTCTTCAACACGTACGGCTGCTGCTGCTGCTGTTCCTGCTGCAGAAAGCCCTGCTGCTATGAAAACTGCGGTTGTTGCTGTTCTGGGCGGTGTCGCAGCTATCGTTTCGAAGGACTCGAAGGGAACTACTGCTGCTGCTGCTTCGAGAGGGTCTGCTTCTTTGACCGGTGTAGCTGCTTCGGCGACGGTCCCTGTCGCTGCTGCTGCTGCTACCCTCGAAATTGTATGCGTGAGACTGGGCGACGCAGCAGCAGTGACAGCAGTTGCTGAAGTGCCGGGGAGAAAGGACGACAAATCCTGCGCTGAGTCACGTCTGTCGGAGACGTTTACTGCTGCTTTTTCTGAGGCTGCTGCTGCTGCTTCTTCGCACGCAGAGAGCGAGCCACTGGCTCGCATACGAGAGCTGCTGGCTGAGCTGCTAGCGCAGATGGCAGGGACACCAGCTGCCACACACGCAGACTCCCCGACAAACGAAGAAGAAAAAGAAGAAGAAGAGGAAGAGGAAGCACTTAGAGAGCTCCGGATGTCACCGGAGAAAGGCGCACCACAAGCGTCAGGAGAAACAGGCGCAGCAACAGTGACACCAACAGAGGCGGATGCAGCAGCCGCAGTCACACAGACGACAGCAGGAGGAGAAGGGGAGTGCACCGCAGCAGAGGGCCCGGTACACGCGGGCGCAGCAGCAGAAGCCACACTTCCTCGTCCACTGCCAGCAGCTGCAGCAGAGGGCAGATGACTTCTACTCACGGCCTCCTGCAGTTCAGGTGCGCCCCCAACTCCTGAGAGGCTGCCGCCGAGGTGTTCAGAAGCAGCTTCTGCGCTGTCGTCCATGCGGCAAGAACCCCACAGATGGTGACGCCCCTGCTTTTGATGACTTGCTGGCAAAGCAGCAAAGTCGTAGCGGTTTCGTGATGGGTCTCCTGCGTGGTCTCGATAGCGTCTTGCCCATATCGCCTCGTCCTCGGGCGCAGGAGCAGGCTTCGAGGCAACTTCTGCAACAGATGCACCAGGATCGGTTGTGAGAGCCACACTGGTCGCCGTGGAGGCAGCAGCAGCGCTACCCGTCTGAGCAGCTGCGACAGCTGGCGAAAGCCTCGGAGGCGTAGGCGAGTCAACAACAGGAGCAGGGCAGATCGAAGAGCCGCAGGATTCTTTCTCGGCATGCGGTGAGACTGTCTTGTCCGCACTGTAAAGTTCCCAGTTCGTCATATATGACGATGTTTGTGGGGCGACTGAAAACTGCCGCTGCTGCGGTTCCTGCTGCTTTTCTTGCTGTTGCTGTTCTTGCTGCTGCTGCTGCCGTTGCTCCTTTTTACGCTGCTCTTGCTGCTGTTTTCCCTGCGGCTGCGGTTCCTGATGATCACGCTGTGGTTCTTGCTGCTCCTGCTGCTGCTGCTGGATTTCGGCTGAGGCTCCTTGGCCACGAGGCGTCTGCTCGCAAGGCGCACCCGTGCATTGTCCCCCTACAAAGTGCTGCTGAAACTGATGCCGCAGCCAATGCTGCTGCTGCGACTGGTGCTGCTGCTGCAACTGGTACTGCTGCCGCAGCGTGTGCCTCTGCGGAGATGATTCCTGCTGGAGAGGTCTCTGCAGCAGGTCCTCGGCCTCGCGCTGCACCTCGTGCTGCCGCTGCTGCTGTTGCCAGTCTTGCAGCTCTTGCCGCTCGTTCCTCGGCTGCTTTGCGGCCTGCTGCTGCAGAAGAATCCCCTGCGACTGTGTCTGCTGCGGCAGCCAGGGCGGTAGCGGCCTCCCCCTGCGCACGTCTGCGAGCTGCTGCTCCGTCGCCGGTGGCTCGTGCGGCTCCCGCAGGGGCTTCGCATAGGGAGAAGAAAAATCAGCAGCTGCAGTCGCACGGTGTGCCCAGGCCGCAGGTGCAGCAGCGTATTGCTCCTTCGAGAAGCGCATGTTCAATGGCTCGTTGCTGTTGTTGCTTTTATCCACAGCAAGTCGTTTATCCGCAAGTACCGAAACCAGGGCAATGGCCTGTGTTTTTTCCGCTAGTAGTTCATCTTCTGCTTGCCCTTCGCGCGGCTCTTCAACACTGTGTTGATGATCCTGCACCTGGGGCAGGAGGGGCAGGTGCTGTTCCAGCCCCGTCTGCACATATGAATGCGGCATAGACTGCTGCTGCTGCTCCTGCTGCTGCTCCTGCTGCTGCTCACGCTGTTGCAGCTGCTCCTCGCGTGGCGCGTCTGCACTGGACGACGCGTGTTGTTCCTCCGGCTGTTGCTGCTGCTGCTGGTGGTCGAGGAGCTGCTGTAACGTCTTCGCATCGTGCGTGCTTATTGGTGAGGGCTCCTTGTGCTGCAGGTGCTGCAGTGGCTGCTTTGGCTGATCTTCTGCTTCATTTTTTACCAGCAAGGCGACGCGTGGAGTCTGCTGTCGCACAGAGAGTTCACAAACCGGCGTGCAGGAGCCGTCACGGCATGGCGCACCGACGCAAGGGGAGGCAAACTTCAGCGCAGCACCTTGCGGCGGTTTTTCTGTTTGTTTGTTCCCCGGATGGTGGTGATCCTTTCCAGCTTCCTGCTGCTCTAGCGGCTGCTGCTCCTGTTGCTGTTGCTGCCCCTGGCATTGTTGCACCTGCCCGCGCTGCTGCATTTCTTCCCGTTTCTGCCGGGGCTGCGGCTCTCCTTGAGAGTGTTGCAAGGGCTGTTCTTGCTGTTTGTACCCCCGCTCTTGCTCTTCCGGCGGGCGCATCGGCTGCTGCCAATGAGGCTGCAGCAACTGCGTCTCTCCCTGGTTCAATGCGGGATAACGCCATCTGTGGGGTGCATGAGCCGGTAAAATCACTTCTTCGTGTTGTTGCTGTAGCAGTGGCCGCTGGTGGGAATGCTGCAGCTCCTGCTGCGCTTCCGTTTCTGGCAACTGTACTACCTGCTGCTGCTGGGCGGGAATCGCGTGTTCCTGCTGCTGCTCTAGAAGGAGAGCATGCTGCTGCTGCCGCTCGTGAACGATCGCTTGCTGCTGCTGTGGTTGCTCACGAAGGGTGGCTATCTGCAGCTGCTTCTTCTGCTGCTGCTGCAGGTTCCCCCGAGCACAGGAAGTTGACGGACAAGCATGACGTACAGCCAGCCGAAAGTGGGAGAGACGACCTTCATTGCTGCTGTCTTTGGCTGTTAGCCTATCTTCTGTGTCTTCTGCTGCTGCCTCTGCTGTCGCTTTGCTTTGCGTCTGGCAGCGGTACCTGAGCGCGTGTGGTGCCGCCGAGGCTCGTCCGGGCGGCGAATCCTGCCATTCCCCCGGTCGCCGCCTTTGAGGAAGCAGCTGCTGCGCTTCAGATTCTACCTGCTGCTGCTGCTTAGCCTCGCCCTGTTGCTGCTGGTGTTGAGGCGTCTGCTGCAAGCCTGAAGCGCGTTGTACCTGCGGCTGTTGTCGACAGGGCGCTGTCTCCTGCTGACTAGGCTGCAGCTGCTCACGGACTTGCTCCTGTACAACGTTCTGCTGCAGGGGCTCTTGCCGGGGCCGGCACTGCTGACGGCGCTCCTGCTGGTCGGGATGCTGCTGCTGCGGACGACGGTATTGCTGTTGGTCGTATGGCCACTGCTGCGCATCCTCTGGCTGTCGTTCGTACAGGTTTCCCTGCGGGGGACAGTGTAAATGCTTGTCGGACTGTTGTCGCTGGTAGACTTGTTGCTGGTCAATTTGCTGCTGCTCGACGATTTGCTGCAGCTGCTCCTGAGAACCCCGCTTTTCTGCAGAATACCCGAATTCCTTCCTTTGCTCTTCCCCGGGCAAATGACTCGGCGCTTTAAGAGGAGACTGTTGCTCTGCAATTTGGTTTCTCTTTCGGCTCACCCCATGCGGAGGTTGCTGCTGTTGCTGCTGTTGAGCGTCTCTTTGCTGCTGCTGTTGCTGTGTGAGTTGTGACTGCTGTTGCTGCTGCTGCACCGCCTGTGGCACTAGTTGCGTCTGTTTCTGCTGAAGGCGCGCAGTGCTCGCACTATAGACAGCAGCAGCTGCTGCCTTGGAAGCAACTGCGCCTGTGTCCGCAGATGTAGACAGTAGCTTCTGCTCCGCGGCATGCGACGGGGCGTCTGCGTCGGCAGCAGCACCAGCAGCACCGCTGTACAACAAGAGAGACGGGAGGAGTCTAGTTTCCTGTTGGAGGCTGCCGCTGCCGTGTGTGCTTCTGCTGCTGCTACAAACGTCAGAAACAGAGTTCGTGCTGGTATGCGTGACGGCCAGGAGAAGCGGCCGAAATGCGCTGTCGCCTTCTTGGTGCTGCTGAGAAAGCTGCAAGTCCTGTCCCTGCTGCGGCAGCACCTGATCTTGCTGAGGCCGATGAACTCGGTGTCCTTGTGGCTGCTGCAGCTCGTGGACTTGCAGCTGCTTCTGCGACTGCTGCCTAAACTGTCGTTGTCGCTGCTGCTGCTGCGCGTGTTGAGACTCTTGCGGCTGCAGCGACGCCGCTGCATGGCTCTGTGGACTGCATTCCCTCACGGCTAACAGAACAGCCGCAGCATTTACAGCAGCCGTTGTCTGCACGACAGGAGGAGAAGCATCAGGAGCTGCAGGAACAGCAGCAGCAGCAGGTGAAGAAACATCAGGAGGAGCCAGAGACAGAAACGGCGCAGAGAGGCTTGGACACTTAGAGGCAGACTGTAGAGAAGCAGGAGGGGAAGAAACACCAACACCAGCTCCATTTTGAACAGCAGAAGCAATCAAAGCAGACGGAAGAGGCCGCTGGGGAGGGAGGCAGGCCTGCCAGGCAGGGTTCGGAGCAGCAGCACCAGACGTGGCACTACTCCACAGAGAGACATTCATGCTGGCTGTACTGGGAACTGCAGTGACACTGCGGTCTGCACCAGCAAGAGCAGCAGGGTCTTGCGCTTCGCCGTCAGGTGCAGCAGCAACAGCTGCTAGAGTTGCGACGTCCGCCGCTTCTTTGTTGTGAGCCGCTGCAGCATCAGCAAGACGTGTGGAAGCGGCCTGCGAAGCGGATGGAAGGGCAGCAGCAGGTGCAGCGCCGCACGCTGAGAAGGGGACGCTGACTGCTGCGTTGACGCCGAGGAAGTGCACCGGTGATGGTGCTGCTGCTGCTGCAGCAACAGCAGCCGCAGGAGAGGAAGAAGACGTCTGTACGGCGAAAAGTTCCCGCATCAACGCGTCCCCGTCGAGGGCTGCTGTGTGCGTATCGTCTGCTACGTCGCTGCTGCCCGCAGAGGAGGAGATGCTGCAGCAGGACAGCGGAGCGGAAGGAGCAGCAGACGCTGAAACGCCTTCGCAGCAGCAGCGGCTGCTGCTGTCAAAAACGGTAGGGCAGCCAGTGCTTGGTGCAGACTGCTGCAGCCAGCGCAGGTCCTGGCCGCTGTAGGAGGGCGTCTCAGCCAGAGATGCCCCGGCTGCTGCTGTTGGTGGAGCTTCCTCTTCTGGTGGCGACGCGCAGAGCGCCGCGCCCGCAGCAGCACAGCACGAATCAGCTGGCTTTGTCATCCAGCAGTCCCACAAGGACTCTGCTGCTGCTGCAGTACTGCCTTGAAGCTGCAGGGGGAGGCGACGGTGCGGCACGCCTTTTTCCCGACACGACAGGTAAGCCCGAGACGAATGAGGACTGCCTGTATCGGCTGTTTCTTGTTGCTGGTGCTGCACCTGCAGCGACGCGTGCTGCTGCTGTTGAGCCGGATACTGCGGCGAGTGCTGCTGCGGTGGCTGCTGCCGTGCAAGGTGCTGCTGCTGTGGTAGGTCGTGCTGCTGCTGTCGTAGCTCTTGCTGCTGCTGGGGCAGGGCGGGCCCCTTGGGCGACGGGGGGCCTTCTAGTGCTAGGTGAGTTCTCTGCTGCTCTTCGTAGTTTCTCGCCCGAAGGAGAAGGCCGCTTACACCAGCAACACCGGTACAGCAACAGGCGAAGCTGCAGGCAACTGCAGCAGAAGCAGCCTCAGCGGAATTCGGAGGGGCGTTGCATGCCGCTGAAGGTTGGAATTCCCAGCACTGCGAGTGACCAGAGACGGGGCTCTCTTCGTCTCCGCCTTTGCTGCTATGGGAGACGCTGGTGGACAGTCTTCCGCAGCTGTAGCTCGTTGACGCGTTCCTGCTGCTGTTGCATGCGGTCGGGCTAGGTTCCGCTGACAGCAGCAGCGCTGCGGCGTCCACAGCGTTTCTCGGGGTCGCTGCTGGGGCTGCCGACGACCCCAGGCCTGTCGTTTGTGCTGCTGCTGCTGTCGCTGCCCCTGCGGTGCTGCCGGATGCTGCTGCAGCACCTGCTGACGGCGCAGTCTCATCGCTCTGCAGAAACCGGTAAGAAAGGCTGCTGACCTGGCCCGAGGGCTTTTCCGCCTTATTTAGCTCGACTTCTGAAGCCTCGTGTGGACATAGCCAGCTGCAGCTGCTGCTTTCTACGACGCTGTTAAAATTCGTAGCCGTACTGTAACCGCTGCCGGCGTCCTGGCACAAGCAGGCAGAAGTATGAAAGTAGCCACAAAGGGCGTCGGTTGGCTCGTCGACAAGCAGCAGTCTTCCTGCAGCAGATGGAGGCAGCAGTAACACATCTTGCGGCGCACCAGGCAGTAACGACATTTCAGCAGATGGCAGCTGCAGTGGCTGTCGTGTGAGCTGCCCCGGCTGGCGCTTCTCAGTCTCTTGCTGCTGCTGCTGCGCTGACTGCCGCGTCTGTGCTGGAAGCGACGACTGCTGCTCACACGGGTGCTGCCCCAGGCCTTGTTGTTGCAGCGGCGACTCTTGGTGCTGTGCGCCGGACTGCTGCTCTTGCGACTTGGGCTGCGGCAGCAGCTGTTCTTCCTGTCTCAGCAGGTCTGGAACGCCGTCCTGGCCCTCTTTCTCCTGTGCTGACGGACAGTCGTGATTCTGCGCCTGCTGCTGCTGCTGCTCTTGTTTTTCCTTTTCCCGCTGCCGCACGTGCTGCTGTTCCGCAGCGTCGCGCGCACCCCCCCACCTGCAGCAGACATCACCTTCGGTCGTTTCCTGAGCCTCTGCTGCGCCCTCTTCCGCTCCGGCTGCTGTTGCTGCATCTCCTTGTGCTGCCTCAGGGTTGTTACTCTTCCTTTTGCTGCCCTTCGCCTCCCGTTGAAGCACTGCAAAAGGTTCGGCCTTGACAGCCGGCGCCGGCACAGCAGAGGCAGCTGCAGTTGCGATGACAGCTGCGGCAGCCTCACAAATGGACGGTCCTGCAACAGCAGCAAGAGACACAACAGCAGCAAAACAAGAACTCGTTTCTAGCCGCCTGTATGCTAGAGATTTCTGCTGATGCCTGTTTACCGGGTGTGACAGTCCTGCTGTGGAAGGCCTGCGGGCATGGCCCTGCTGCTGTGGCTGCTACCTTGCGGGGCCTGTTGCTGCTGCCCCGGTCTGCAACAACAGACGCTGAGAGGGAATTTTAGTCCGAGACTGTTGTTGCTGCTGCTGCTTCTCACTACAAGCGGAGAAGCGCCCCCCCAGTATTCTGCTTCACTTTTTGAGTCCAAGGCTACTGCTGGGACTGCAGCGCATACAGTGGCTGCTACGTTCACCGAAGCATTTGCTTGAGACTCTTTTTTTCATGGGTGAAGCCTGCTGCCTTCCTTGCACTGCGCTGTGCTGCTGCTGCCCCTCGGCCGCTCTTTGCAGTTGTTTTGCCTTCCCTCTCCTGGCAATCTCTTTCCTCCAGCTGCCGTCACCGGCGTGTCTCTAGCGAACTGCAGCCTCAGCAGCAGCAGTAGCAGCACCGCTCACAGCAGCAGCACTGGCCAAAGCAGGAACCCCGCCCACAGCAGCAGCACCGCCCACAGCAGCAGCAACGCTCACAGCAGCAGCATTGCCCACAGTAGCAGCGACAACGTTCGAAGCATCAGTAGCAGCGCTACAGTCCTGCGGATCAGCAGCGTAATAGCCGTCAACAGCACCAGAATTGGGCGTCGGCAGCTGGTGCAACAAAGGGAGCAACAAAAGAGGCATTACTAGGAGGTACAGGCATCTACGAGTAACTTTCTGGTGTCGTTGCAGTAGCTACCGCTGCTGCTGCTGGAACTTCGCCAGGAAAGCAGCAGCCAACGCATGCAGCATCTACGTTGCATGTTTTGGGAGCCCTTCTGCCAGGAAGCACCCGTTCAGCAGGCTACTCGGTACACCGCTGATACTCCTTCGTCTTCCCTCGTGTCGTTGCTGCTGCCGCGTTGGCTTTGCCTGCATTCAAGAGCTGCTGCTGCCGCCGCTACCATTTACGCGCTGACCTTCGCTTACCGCCGACTGCTGCAGCTGCAGGAGACGCGTCCCCAGGGTCGTCATTTTTACAGAAAGGCAAGTCTTCACTCCCACATCTTTTCTGCTGCGTCGGGACTTGCTGCAGCAGTTGGTGCTGCTGCTGCGCTTGGCCCGAGTAAAGCTGTTCGTGTGGCTGCTGCGGACGTCCTTGCCGCTCTCCTTGGGGCATTTCTCGCCGTTGCTGCTGCCTTTCTCCCAATCCACCATCTCTGCTGTCGCCGTTCATTTCTCTTCGTTTGCCGCAGCGGGTGACGAACAGAGCTGCCTGTGGACGTGCGGCTACTTGTGTAGGGAAGGTGTCCAAGGCGACCACCGCGGCTCCTCCTGTGCCGCCTGCTGCAGAGAAACCCGCTGCTGTTGCCGCGGCTGCAGGTGGACGTGGCGTTGGTCCTGTTTCTGCTTGCTCTGTTTCCTGCAGGCCTGCCGTTGCTGCTGGAGCTGCCTGATCATCTGCTGCTGCAATTGGTGGTAGGCGTTCGCTATTATCACAGTCCAGCCGGTCAAGAAGGTCGAGTCCGCGCTGCAGGAGCCGCTGCCGGCGAGTTTGCTGGCGCTGGGTTGCCGCTGCCAGCAGCAGCAGATGTTGCTGCCGCTGTCTGAGGAAGCCCATGTGAGACTCTTCCTCTTCTCCGCCGCTGCTCCAGTCTGAAAAGTGCTTTGCTGCCGCCACGGATCCCGCTGCAGCGTTCCAGAGGGGCTGGAAGCAGTTCTGCGGTGTGCCCGCCACATGTTCTGTTGCTGCTGCTGCTGTTGCTGCAACACGGAAATGGGAAGGTGCTGCTCTGGCAGGACGAGTAGCGACGTCCCAGGGAAAGGAGTCTGTAATCATCCTCTGGTCCGACGACTGCTGTTGCTGCTGCAGCACCTGCAACCCCTCAGCTCGTGTCTTCCGCCCGAACTCAGTCCCTTCCTTGCAGCGTCCTTCGCCCTTACTGCAGGCTAGATTCTTCTCTCGCAGCTGTTTCTTCCCCACACAGCTCTGCTCTTCCGCCTGGTTATTTGAGGAAAGCTCTTCGTCCTCTGTGCCCTGCTGCTGGTTCCGTTGTCTCCAGTGCGGTCCCTGTTGCTGCTGTCCCCTCTGCGCATCTTGGTAGGCCGCCTCTTGCTGCCAGGTGCCGTTTCTCTGGGACTGTTCCTCCTGCGTTGGCTGCTGCTGCGTCTTCTGGCGCTCGGCGTGCTGCTCCGTGCATCGCGGCAGCTCTCCCAACTGCAGCCTTTCCTCATGATTTTCCTGCTGCGTCTTGGGCTGTCTCGCCTGCTGCCGCTCAGTCCCCTCTGCTGTAGCTTGCAGCGGCCGCATCCAAAACATAGAAGGGGCCCTCCCTGCCTTTTCTTCATTTTCGACGACGCGCCAGCCTCTCGCCCAAGGCTGCAGCTCTTCCGCACTTCCAGCAGCAGCGGCAGGCCAGACAGCAGCCACACGAGCGGCACTGGCAACTGAGCCAGCACCAGCAGCTTTCGCAGTGCGGGCAGGCAAAGCAGCGGGCAAACGAGACCCCCGCCAGGCTGCGGCAGCAGCAGTAGCAGTTGGCTTGGGCAGCCATTGCAGAAGAGGCTGCGACGCTGCAGGGCTGTCGACAGAAAAAGGAGATACCAGCGCCCCACAAGAAGCAGCAGGCGGGGAAACGGCGGGAGCAGCAACCGTGGGGAGGTTGGCCGATGCAGCAGCAGAGCGTTTCCGAAGGACCTGCAGCACGTCGTGCGCAACAGCATCAGCGGCCTCAGAAGATATTTCAGCGACTGCTGGTGCTGCTCCTGGGCGGCGTGAATCCGAGAAGCAACAGAGCTGCCAGCCCCATGCACAGAAAGTCCCGCATGCAGCTGTTCGTGCAAGTACCGAGGCAACTGCTTTCGAGAAGCCACCCGGAAGAGTGACGCCGAGGGGGTTGTCGCGATCTTCCGGTGTACGTACACCCCAGTCAGCTGTACAGACACGTTGTCTAGCTGCGGAATCAGTACACCAGCGCCTCGACAGCAGCATCTGTGTCCAGATACTCTTGCATTTTTCAGAGCAGCCGCCGTGTGTGCTGGCCCTCGCAGCTTCGCTGCTCACTAGGAGGCGAACTCCGCAGCGCCAACAGCGTCCGCCAGACCGACTTTGAGATCTGCAGCAATTGCTCTTGCTGCTGCCGACGATGTCACTGTTGCAGTCGCTGAGCTGTCGCCCTTCGCTGCTACTGCTGCTGCGCTGTGCGAGACATGCTGTGGTGCCATGCACACACCTTCTGCTGTTCACAAAGGCACTTGCTGTCTTGCTGCTGCCCCTTCTCCTAGATTTCGTAGCGCCCCCTTCTCCCCTGCAGCCTCTGCTACCCAAGCTGCTGGTGCGTATCTCAGTTCTATGCCCACCCCAGGCCTTGGTGTTGCTCGCGCTCTCACGCCCGCTGCTGCTGCGTCCTTCGGAGCAGCTCTCGGACAGCACGTCGGCGTCATAGCTGCTGCTGCTGACGAAGGCCGCTACGGCGCTGCTGCTGCTGCCGGTACCTCGCAGCATGTCACCGCAGCAACTACACCGGCCACCTGCCTTCCCTGTCGACCCGCGGTTGCTGTCCCTCCTCCAATCGCAGGGGTCGTCAACTTCTCCTGCCTGTTCCTTCCCAAGAAGGAAACTTCTGCTTCTCGCCGGATCGTCGTCCTGTTTGAGCACTCCTCTCCTGCTTTGGTTGCTGCTGTTGCGTTCCTCACCACTCCTGGCTTGCAAAATTGGCGGCAAACTGGCTGTCACTCCTGCGTCTGCTGCCTGCAGCTTCTCTTCCGCTGCCCCAGACTGTCGCCGGTGCACTGCTGCTGCCGTGTCCGCTCCCGCTGCTGCTGTTGCACCGTCTGCATTTGTCGGCATTGCTGCAGCGCAGTCATCCGCGGCCCCTCCTCTGCTCTGTTCTGCATCAGTTGAAGACGCCACTACGCTTTCGGCCGCTGCTCGTGTTTCTCTTGTGTGCGCGGCAGCTGCACCTTGTACTGCTGCTGCTGTTGCTGCGGCAGCATCTGGGCCCCGGTCACCGGTGACACACGCATGCGTCCCGTATGACGCCCGTTCAACCGTCCCTCGCGGACTTCTTCTGAACGAAAAGCTGCTGTGCTGGTCAGCGACTTCGTCAGCAGCTGTGCCTCCGCCAGAACAAAACCATGCGCAGCTCTTTGGTACCTGCTGCTCTGTCTTGGCTCTGTGCGTTCCTGCGGCAGATCGCACATCCGACGGCGGCTCCAGGAGGCCCTGTGCTGTATTGGCCGCTAGTTGCTGCGCGACCTCGGCCTTCATCTGCTGTTCGAGCTGCTGCAGCGCATGAGTCTGCTGCTCGGCCACCCGCCTTTTTTCGTCAGGAGGAAGCCCCAGCAGATGCAAACGCGCGGCTCCTCTTGTACTTTGTCGAGCTGCAGCAACAGCACCTCGGGCTCGTTTTCTTTCCAGGCGCCTTCCCCCAGCTTCTCTCAGCTGTTCGTCTTCCTTCCCAGCTGCGACTTCTTCTTGCCACCACCCTCCCTCACTGCTGCTGCTCTCCCCCTCTGCATCGGGCTGCTGCACTGCTGTTGCGCTGCTTCTTCTGCGACTGCTGCTGCTGCAACAGCCGATTGCGGATGCTTCCGCTGCTGCAGCCGCTGTGCTCCGTAACTCCTCCTCCTGTGTCGCAGCGAACCTCGGTCCCTGGTCACCTACTTCGGCGCGGCTGTCCAACGGCAGAGGCCCATCCGCAGACCTAAGTTGTATTTGTTGTCCGTGCTGCTGCGGAAGTCCGCTGGCACCCTTTCTTTGTTCTTCTTTGGCATCCGGCTTCCGCTCTTGCAGCAGCGCTTTCTCGCAGCCTTCTCCCCCGGTCCTCTGCGCAGGAGCAGCAACTGCTGCACCTGTTGTTGCTCCTACTTCCTTTGTATGTCTTTCTGCGTCGTCAAGGGGCCACTTCTCATCCGTCTTCAAGTGTAGCTCTCTTGACATCAGATCCTCTCCGCCGCAATCTGCTGCCCCCGCAACAAAATTACCAGCTGCATGTGCTTCACATACTAATGCCTCTGCTGCTGCTCTTCCTCGTCCTCCTGCAGCAGCCACTGCTGCTGCTTTGCGTGCCCTCGCTTTCACTTCCGCTGCCCTTGCTTCCGCGGCTTCATAGCGTCCTCGTGCTGACACTCTCCCTACGGGCGTGGTGGCTGCGTCTGGTGCTGCTGTTGCTGCGGGACTACTTCGCTCACATGTTCCGGTACCTGCTGCACCAACCTGGTCCCCTGCCGGTGCAGGGGCCGCAGCTACCGTCGCTGCTTCTGCAGGAAGCGCAGCTTCTTCTGTTGCTGTCTCGTGAAGTGCCTCTGTACTAGCCGCAGCAGCGCTGGCGTTGCTTTTGCCGGCTGTCACCTCACCAAAATCTTGGGACTCGGGTAGCTCAGGGAAAACAAATGCAGCGTGGCAATTCGCTGCTTCCTCTCGCTCTTTCGCTCCCTCTGGGTTCGTGGATCCTGCTGCTGCTTTGGCTTTGACGCTTTTGCTTGACAGCAGTGCTGCTGCCCGACGCCCTGTCGCGCAGTTGATGCAGAGGAGTTGTTCCGTGCTCTGCGGCAGCCAAAAAGCTGCTTGTTCTTGGCTGCCGACCATCTGCTCTGTTGCTCCTCCTGCAACCTGCCGCTCCTCTGTTGCTTGCGCTTCGTCGCCACTTTCGGGTCCACGCTCTGCTGCCGCGTTTGTGGCTGCTTCCAAAGGAGCTCCTGCTGCGCGCAACACTCGTAGCCTCTGCTGCTGCCGCTGAGTATTCGCCGCAGCAGCAACAGCGCTCGAGGAAAGCCAGCCGCACGGGCAGCAGCAGCGCGAGGCCGGCTGCGGCTGATATACCTGCGGTGCAGCAACAAGCATAGCCCAAAGGTAACAAAGCCGATGTGATGGCCAGGCCCACTTGTAGCCGCACCGCATGTGTGAAGAAAAGCTACTGCAGCCCCCCATAAGCGTGACGGAGCCGCCAGCGAAGCAATCAGAACCAGCGGTCACTATTTCTGCAGCAACAACAGGACCTCGTGCTGCAGCAGTGCGTTGCTGTGAGAATCCAGGAGCACGCCTAGCGTCTCTATGATTGTTCGACCGGCAGCCAGCAGAGCCGCACATGCGAGCCCGTGATGCCCCGGGCATGCAACAGCGCTGGAAGAAGTACAATAAGGTTGAGCGGTGCACATACAGCAGCAGACCCCCCAGGCTCTTCTTTACCTGTCGCTCGAAGCTGATACCGAGAGGCAACAAAGGCAGTTGCACCTGCAGCAGATGAGCTGGGGACGCCGGCTGAACCACAGCAGCGTCTTGGCACTTCCGTCTTTGCTTCTGCTGGTCCACAGCCGGTCGACAGCGGAGAGGTGTAGAGAAACCGGGGGCGTCGCAGAGGGCTGGTGGCCCGCAGCCGCACCGCGTAAGCTGCTGGGTGTCCGCCAGTTTCCGCGCCGAAGTGCTGCAGCACACGTCGCAGAACGCGGCAGCAGCAGCAGCAGCCCTTTCAGGAGCTGCGGCGCTAGCAGCACAGCAGCCACGAGCAGCAGAGGCAGCATCAGCAGCAGGGACGGCGGTACTCGCGCCAGTCCCAGCAGCACAGGCTGCACCAGCAGCAGAAGCAGCGTCACCAGCAAACGCAGCACCGGCAGCAAAGGTCGCGTAAGTTGCGCAACGGGCACTAGCAACTGCCGCTCCTGCAGGGAGTGTTTCTTCAGTCTCCACAGGACCGACACCGTCAGGTGGCTGCGTCCTTCTGCGGCAGGGACTGCTGTCGGCAGCAGCAATCGCTGTGCTAGGAACAGCAGAGGCAACAGCAGGAACGTCGTCACGAACGGCAGCAGGCGATGTTGCTGCGTCTGCTTCGCACGCCTCTTCGGCAATCTCCGCAGCCTCAGCGGCAGCAGAGTCAGCGGCGGCAATTGTTGCTGCGGCCCTCACTTCATCGGCCACGTGTTCTTCACCGCTGCGGAGGCTGCCGACTTTTTTGGAAGGCAACAAGCAGCCCTGGGAAGAAGCGGCCGTGACTTCCTCTCGTTGTCGGCATGGTGACGCAATATCCTCTTTCTCTGTGTATGCAGATGCAGACGGGCTGTCTTCTTCAACATGCATCTGAAGACCGTCGAGGTCCGGAGTGCGGCAACAGCACAAGCAGCAGCTGCAGCAGAAGGACGTTTGCTCGCTGTCTGGGCAAAAAGACACGTCGTCTACTTCGCAGACGCAGCAGGTCTCTCTCGCGAAGGCAGCGCAGCTGCAGCAGCAGCAGACACCTGGAACATGAGCGATGTATCCTTCTGCGGCTATCTTCGTGAAGTGCTCGCCTTGCTGCAGCAACTGCTGCTGAGCCGCGACGAGCCGACTTTGGTGTCGCTGCTGTTGCAGCTCTAGTTCTGCAGCAGCAGCAGGCACAGCGCACCAAAAAGAGGAGATGCGGGGCACATCTCCTCTTTACACGTCGTATTATCTTTTAGGAGAAAAGAGCCGGCTGTTGCTCTCTTGCAGGGTAGTAGTGCCAAAGTCGCCTCTGACAAAAAGGCGGCAGTCGGGCTTCTCCTCGTCCCTGCATATCCTCTCCTTTCAGCTGCAGGTGTAGGTACATCTGTGTGTTCAAAAATAAATAGTTGGGACGTACCCCTTACGTGCTCTCAGAAGAGAATTTTGCCGACGTTGCACGCGCACATGCTTACATACGTGTAAGTACACACACTAGCATACGTATATATACGTACGTATATATATATATATATATGTAGAGAGAAACAGACAGGTGTGGTGAACCGCATATGTAGATGTGCTGGTACAAACATTTCACACATACGGAATTTCTCTAATTTTTAGACTGTTATGAGTATATGTGTACGTGTACAAATAGTTACCTACATAGAGAGATAGATAGACAGACGGATAGATAGGTGGACAGATAGCTACACAGACAGATGGGTAGATATACACAAGTCGGTGCAAGGGAGAAAATATGTGAAGATCAACACGCAAGCAAGATGGTGGCCTGCCATTCGTAGGATGACCGTCAATATCCAGGCCTGTGTGTGCGGGTTTGTACACTCACAGGAAGACTGCAGGACGTACCTGTTCATACCGACTGCGGCTATACCTGGATATGGAATACATCGATATATATATATATATATACGTGTGTACGTATATCGAGACATGTGTAAATAAACACAAGTATACGTATCTGTGTACATATATATATATATATACGTACACCTATGCACGTATGTCTATACATATGTGAATAAACACATACATGTATATATATATGCGTATTTATTAGAGTGAAAGTACATGTGTGAAGCTTGTAGTCTCTCGATGTGAGTTACCGTGAGCGAGTCGCTGCCTAGCAAAGTGCCTGCAGAAGGCACGTAGCTCTGCCCGCAGGTAAGTTCTTCCTTTGTAGCTGTTGCTGTTTCTGCTGCTGCAGCAACCCCTGGAGGAAGCGCAACGTCTCTCGCTGCAAAAGAGGAGTTTCTCCCCCAGGCGCCAGACTTCTGCAGCAGCTGCTGCTGCTTCCTACAACCAAAGCCGCATCAGCAATTGCATTTTGGAGAAATGGGGGCCCAAACTGTTACGGCAATACGTGGCGTTGCCGCATGCACACAATTGTCAGAGTTCTTTTGCGCTGAAAAGGGGAAGTTGTCGCAGCAGCAGAAGGAGCAGCAGCAGCGACAAAAAGGAGGCAGCGGCAGCAGAAGCTCTCTGTCGAAAAAGCGAAGGCTGGGACCCGGTGAAGCTTTCTGCATCAGACACTGCTGCAGCAGGAGGAGAGTAATAAGAATCAGCAGGTCGGGCAACTATAACAGAAGCGGGGCAGTCTGAGGACAGCCACGTGGACACGACGACATTGGCTAATGCAGCTCATAGCCGCCGGAGCGCTGAACACGCCCGCAAGAGAGGCAGCAAGGACCGGAAGAACGCCGGGAAGTCAGAGAGCGCGTTAAGGAGCATGAACGGCAGCAGCAGCAACAGCAACACCAGAACTCCGGGACATGTGACGCGGTAGCACAAGCCACCGTCGCCAGCAGCAGGTGCGACGGCCTTGCAGCAGCGTCATCTGCAGCAGGAAGTTTTGCGCAGACAGGAGCGGTACGGTGCTCCGCGCGCATTGCCGGGGTATGGACAGCTAGGAGGAGCCTCTGTAGGTGGTAGCAGGAAGGGGCGCAGCATCTGCTCAACTTTCACTGGAGCACGGGGAGCAGAAACAGCAGCACCAGCAGAACGGTGAGCCAGGGAGTCAAAGACAGTATTAGCTGGGTCGCATTCCCGTGCTTTTCGGCAGGATCGGCAGTAGACTATTACCAGGAGCAGGTGGAGACGCTCGTTAGTCTGCGTGCACGACTGCGCAGCGCGTGATGCAGTGAAAGAGACGCACGTATGCAGAGGTTGTTGTCTTCTGAGCTGTGAAGAGAGTTTACCTGGACTCCTGCGGCGGCGCTTCCTGCTGACTCTGCGCCGAAGGGGAAGAACGGCAGGAAACCGTGTTGCTGCGCCAGTGCCACCATGTCCTTCCCGTCTGTTAATTGCCGAAAGACGGCGCCGCGGACAGGCTGCTGTTGTTGTCGCTGCTGCTCCGGCTCGTTGGCGGCTTCTACGCCGCATGCAAGGAGAGCGGAAATACGTGCGCAGTCAGTAAGAAAGTTTGTAGGTGCTGCTGCTGTTCCTTCCTGGTGAGGTGACCACATGAACTTCGGCAGACGACACGTAGCATCGGTGTTGCTGCTGTTAGACTTCTCCCCGCTGGCGCTCTTGCCGCTGCGGCCCTGATTGGCGCTGCTACAAACGAGGCTGGTACAGGCTACAACGTCTGTGCCACTGCTGTTGTCGTCGCTGCTGCCTGAGGTAAACTGCTGCGTCTGTTGTGTCTCGCTGCTGCTGAAGCCTCCTGCCTCGCGACGCTTGCATGTGCTGCTGCTGCTCGCAACAGGCCTGAGGACGCTACAGGCTTCTTGCACCAATGTTGCCTTCCGCAGGCTGCTGTCTTCTGCAGCAGCAAGCAGGCCGACAGGACGCGGATCCTCCTCCTTTCCGCGGCCTTCACTTCTGGCCAGCACTCCTCCTCCTGTGTCTGCTGCTGCTTTTTCTGCTTGTCTGCTGATGGCGTGCAGCGCTTCCTGCTGCTCCCAAGCCAGCTGAGGGATGACGAAGAAGCTCGTGGTTGTTGTGTGCCTGTTGCTGCCGTCCACACAGTCCCCAGGGGCGCAGTGCAAGTCAATGTCCTGCCACTGCATGAAAGAAAGCGGCTGCTGCTGTGGTGGCATAGAGGAACGTTCGCACTGCAGCTGCGTCTGCTCCTGCTGCACTGCTGGCAGCTGTTGCTGCTGTTGTTGCTGCAGTTGAAGCGCAGGGTCCGGTTGCTGCAGAGACGTCGGAACCAGGGTGGGCTGCTGCGCCTTTTGGGAAGTATCCTGCGCTTGCTGCTGCAGCAAAGGGACCTGCACTTGCGACTGCGGTCCAGATGCGTGCTGCCGCTTCGGCAGCTGTGCCGACTGTTCCGCATCCTGCTGCTGCAGATGCGGGGACGTGTTCCGGGAAAACTCTTCTTCCTTGAAATGACGAACGTACACTGGGGTGTGCTGCAGCGGGAAGCTGTGGACTGTTTCGAGCCCTGTAGGGCCCTGTTGCTGTTGCTGCAGGTGTTCAATCTGCTGCGGGTGTTGCACTTGCAGCGACAGCTCTTGCTGTTGCTGCCGAGAGAGACATATCAACAAGGGGGCCTTCTCGTCAGGCTCTCCAGATAAAAACGCTGAACCGGTTGGCTGCTGCAGCTGCTGCTGAGGACAGCGCTGTGCCTGAAGCACACTCGGATCCAGCAGTTGCTGCTGCTTGTGGGGGAGGCGTTCCTCCGCCTCCTCTTGAGGGCCGTAGGCGTTCATCTGCGGCTGCTGCAGCTGCTCGACATGCAACGCGTAACTTTGCCTCTGCTGCACTTGCCACGTTTGCTGGACCGACATTTTTATATTCATCTGCAGCAGCGTCTTGGCTGGGGGGGCCGTTCAGTCCCAGTGCCTTACTTTCCTCGGGACTGCCCGTCCCCTCCCACAACAAGTTGCCAGCCCCGCTCTGCCTCCGTGCGTCCTGTGCGTCATCCAGCGGCTGCTGCAGCAGTTCTTGGCACTGCCGCAAGTGCTGTTCGCGCTGTCGTTGCCGCCGCTGCTGCTGAAGCTCATCAAAATCGTGTTGCCGCTGCTGCTGCCGCTGCTGGTTTGGGTGGTGGTGACGCTGTTGGTGCTGCTGCAGCAGTTGTGGAAGCCCGCGTTCGCTAAAGCCTAAGTAGCTATGGGCCTCAGGCAACAGCAGCAGTGCTAACGACACTTCTCGTGCCCCCCGTTGTAAAAAAGGCGGGAAACAGCACGCAGCAGATCTCGTCCAGTACTGCAGTGTTTGTCTGCCAAGTCTTTCTCTTCGTCTTCTTCGACTTTCCCGGTCGCTTCGCTCTCCTGAGGACTCTGACGATGTGCTTCTGTTACTGCTGCCTGTGCGTCTCGCTGTGGCTGTTGGATCTTCCGGAGGGTTCGTGGAGCCCCAGCAGAGCGAAGTCTGCTGGGGAGAATCCACCAAGTCTTCCCCGCCTTCGTCTTGGTCTGTCTCTCGCTTTTGCTGCTGGTTTGAAGGTCCTGCTGCTTCTGCTTCTGCCGTCCTTATGCGCGCTCGTTCAAACGCAGCAGCACCAGCGGTGCAGGCCACCGGAGCTACGGATTTCGCGGGAATTAAATAGTCGGAGGCAGGAACCGCAGGGACAGCGTGAGCAGGAGTCGTCTGCCAAGAAGCAGCCGCTGCTGCAGCCGAAGGTGCGGCACCCACTGCTGCGACAGAACGAGCGCAGGGAAGAGCAGCAAAGGGGGAGGCAGCAGCAGCTGGAGAACTGCACGCTGCTGTGCTGAAAACGACAGCAGCCTCAGTAGCACCGGCAGCCGGAGAAACAGCCGCTGCAGGTGGTGCTGGTGCAGCAAGTGGAGAACGATATTGTCCGTCAGCGGCGCTCACAGGGCAGTGGGTCGGCGGAGCAGCAATCTTCAGCAAAGCAGCGGCGGAACAATCAGGAACCGTCGAAACAGCAGTGACTGCAGCAAATGCCTGAGTAGCAGATGTTCGCGAAGCAGCAGCGCCGTCCTGGTAGCCGTCGCGTTCGACTAAGCAGGCCCCTGCGTGAGACTGTAGCAACGCAGCAGATGGGGCTGCGGTTCCTGTGGCAGCAACATCACCAGGGGCAACAGGAGGGAAAGCAGGGGAACTAGCCGTCGCATCCACGCGTGCAAGCTCTTCTTGCGCAGTAGTACTGGTGATATACTCAGAAGCAGGAGATACACGAGTGTTGTCTTTCGATCCGGCAGCAGCATCTTCGGCAGATCGAGCTGCGTACGAACCAGGCGCCCAAGCTGCTGCAGCAGCAGGCAGCAATCTGCTTTCTCCCTCAGTCGAAGCAGAGGGGACAGCGAACTCTGCAGCAGCAGCGGAGGGAAACTCTGCATCTGCGACGCTGCTGCTGGAACACGCGAGCATTGCAGCAGCAGGGCTATGACCACCGATGCGCATCCCAACGGCATCTCGGCAGCAGTGAAAAACAAATCCAACTCCAGAAGAACCGGTGGCAATACCAGCACCTGCTCCAGCAGCGGCAGCAGTAACGGCTGCTCCTGTTGCTGATGTGGCGGCAGCTGAAGCAGGGTCAGCGTCACGGGTCCCCAGCGTCTGCATGCAGTCGTCCTCTACTCGTTGACGCAGATGCGCAGAAGCAGGAACACCAATCTGCTGCTGCTCAGCTGTTGCCGCTGCTGCTGTCGCTTCCTTGTTTGCGCTTGAAGACGGCAGCTGAGAGAAACTGCGGGAGTAGGGAGAAACCGGCAATGAAATTGTTTTCACTCGGATTGCTGATGGCTCTTCTACTGCAAATCCTTCCGCTGCTGCCGCGAGAGCTGCCTGGTGCTTCCGTAGTAGCGCCGGGGGAGAACACACCAGGGGATTGTGCTGTGGTTCTGTGGGAGTAGTTGTGCCTCCACCAGCAGCAAGGGCAAAAGGAAACGCAGCGCCATCAGGGCAGCACAAGGCAGGAGGAGCAGCAGCCACGGACGACGAAGGGCAGATAGCGGCAGCAGCAATTGCCTGCCCTGGAGGCAGAAAAGCGCAGCCTTCTTCTTGTTCGAGCGAAGCCGATGCAAGCAGCTGTGGTGGCTGGTGCTGCTCCTGCGTTGCCTTTGCCTCGCTACTGGATTTCCCCGCAGCTCGACATCCGCTGCCCTCGTCGTCCTGCTGTTGCATATGCTGCTGTCGCGCGTGCTGCTGCTGCTGCTGTTGACGCTGCTCGTTTACCTGCTGGTTACTTTGTACTTGTTGAGCGGCTGCCTGCTCCGCACTAAACGACCGTTGCTGCTGTGCAGCGGGCTCCTGCGACCCTACTTCGCCTTTGGAGCATGAGCCTCTCTGCGGCTGTACATCTCCAGCTGCTTCCTGCTCGTCACGTCGCACCGCGCAGGTTTGCTCCTCGAGTCGAAGGCTCGTAGGTTCGCTCGCTCCTTCGTGGTAGCAGCAGAAGAAAGGGACCTCAGCGGCCGCAAGTCTGGAAGCAGCCGCAGGAGCCTCGGGACCTCCAGGAGCAAGAGAAGCAGCCGGGCAGGCAGCAGCAGCAACGTGAACAGCAGCAGTCAAAACATCAGCGACAGGGACGCCAGCAGTGGTAACAGCAGCCCCGACGCTAGCGGCACAAGACCGACCAAGAGCTAAGACCCCGTAGTTTGCTGTCGAAGCTGCGCCTGGGCTCCAGGCGTCCGGTGGCTCCTGAATACGCGTACTGCATGCAGTAATAGAAGCGACAGAATCCTGCAAGGTCCCCACGTTTGCAGCTGCTGGCTCGACCAAACTATATGGACAAGACGTTGCAGCTTCGGATGTGTTTGCAGAGCTGCTGTTTCTGCGACGCCAGCAGCCATCACCGTGCTCGCTACAGCGCAGCACTCGTTTCATTGCTGCTGCTCCTGTCGCAGATAAAGAGCGTTCGTGTGTTGCTGCTGCGGCTGCGGCTGCTGCTCCGCTGACTCTCCGAGCTGTGCTGCTCCCCTCCCCGCTTTTGTCCTCCTGTGGTGCTGTTGCAGTCTGCCTGGAGGCGGTCCCTCCGTCTGTTTGTATAACGTGCTCTCCTTGTCCTTGCATGCTGCCACCGTTTCTTTCTGTAAATACCGTTGTATTCTCTTGCTGCTTCAAAGACGCCGAGCAGTGGTCCTCACCTGCAGGAGCTGCTTCAGCAAGATGCTGCTGGCCTAGGCGCAGAAGCTCCCGCTCGGGATCTCTGTTGTTGTGTGGGACCTGAAGTGAATTATTCACATGCAGCTGTTGCGGCTGCTCCGCACGCATCTGCTGCTTTCCTGGGTACGTCTTTAGCGGTCCTGTGGGCGTGGCTTGCAGCCTGCAGGTGCCTCCTTGCTGTTTTTGTACGCACCGATTCTGCGCACCTGCAGCATCAAGAAGCAATGCCTCCCTTCGAGAAGCAAAAGTGTATTGCTCAAAGACAGAGTACCGTGGCAACAGCTGCTCTCGCTGAAGCTCCTGTTGCTCGCCCTTGCTTTTCAGTTGCCTCAGCTGCCGCTGCTGCGTCTCCCACGATTCCCTCTGCTGCTGCGTGTAACTCTCGATGTGCTGATGTGTGTAGGGCTCGTGCCGCTTCCGCGAGTCCTTCTGCCGCTGGTGTAACTCTTGCTGTTGCCCAGCAGCGCGCGTCAGTCGCTTTAGTCTTTCAATTTGCTGCAGCCCGTGTCTGTGCTGCTGCTGTTTCCTCAGGAGATGTTTCTCTTTGCAGCGGAGCAGCTCCCAGCCGACGCTGGAGAAGGCGAGGAGCCACGTGCGCGGCAGCAGGCGCGCAGAGCAGAGCAACAGGACAGTACTGCGGCTTGCCTGTGTGAGCAGCAGGGCCGACTGCCGCGTGCACCTGTAGCCTCCCTGATCCTCAGCAGTGACACCAGCACCAGCAGCCGCACCAACAGCAGCCGCAGCACCAGCAGCCGCACCAACAGCAGCCGCAGCACCAGCAGCCGCAGCACCAGCACCCGCAGCATCGCAAGCAGGTAGAGACTGTCGACCAGCTGCATAAGGACGAGACGCTGCAGCAGTGTAAATTTCCAACGCCTCTCTGGCATGCAGCATGCGCCGCACAGCGCGGCGGTACCTGTGTACCTGCGCAGCTTTGCGTTTCTGGCTATTGCCAGCACGTTGGCCCACCTTCCACTCCTGCGTGAGCAAGAGCCGCAGCAGAAAGGGAAGGTCTGCTGGGACGGCCTGCAGCAGCTTCTTTGCATGTGCTGCAGCAGTCGAAGCAAATGTGTAGGCAGCAGGAGGCAGCCGCAGACAGAACGGTAGTAGCGAGGTCGGCACGCTGCTCGGAGCCACCTGCGATAGGCAAGAGCAACAAACCCAGCACTAGCAAAAGCGATAAGCGCGATCAGCAGACCTTGCAATGCCTGAAAAGTTCCTCTCCTACGGTGAAGATTCGTGCTGACGCATCCGTCTGCAGGCGGACAATTACACAGACCTCGGGTAGGGGAAAGCGTAGCCGAGGGATACACACACAGGAACAGGTGGATCGATGAACGTCACGCGGCTCTCCCCGGCAGCTCACCTCCCAAACGATTCCTAGCCAGAAGGCTTGAATTGCAGCAGCATGCCGTTTAGCTACTGCCGCAGCGGCAGCAGGGCTTGTACTGTTCGTTTGTTCCTCTAAGTCCCTGTCGCTATCCTCCTCTTCACTTTCTCTTCGGCTGCTGGTGCGGCTCCTACTTCGTTCTGCTGCTTGCGCAGACAGTCCCGCCGTGTCCACACGGCCGACCCCAGCGAGCGACATCCCAGCGAAACGTTGACGCTTCCTGCTGCTCTCGCTGTTGTGGCTATTACGGCGGCTGCAGCAGGCGCCGAACGGCGTAGCTGCATCTCTGCCTGCAGCCGTAGTAGGCGGTCGAGGAAGTTCACGACTGGCCGCTTCCTTCACGGCGCAGGCTTTGCGGCCGCCAGTGACGGCTTCTTCTGTGGATCTTCCGCCTGCAGGCAGCGGCAGCGGCACGTCAACGAGGACATCGGGAGGACACCACGGTGAGTGCAAACACAGAAATATGTGTGCGAGGACGTACTGACGCTATAGGAACAGGAACGAACAGGTATTTCTGTGCTCAACGCATTATCGTCTTGCCTGATTTGGGCGAGCAACCGGAGCTTTGCACAACTTCACGTGTAGAAAGGCATTCTTTTACTACAGAGACGGATGCCTGCAGGGAACGCTTTTCTCTCTTCCACGTACGGCTCCACAGGCAGCCACGCAGACGTCCGCGTGCCTGTGTCCAGCCTTTCACATATGTGTGAAAGCGCACAGCAACACAGGGAGAGACGCAGTCACGCGTCTACAGATATATATAGGTTGACGCGTGCATACGACGGTTGCAGCTTGTGGCGACTGGCAGCAGCGGGACTTCTGTGTAGCCGCGGAGAGACAAACGGATTTATGTAGGGCTCGTGAATCTCACTGACACCGCGTCCGCGTCACCGGGTGAAAAAGCAAAGGAACCTTCTGCTGCATTGCTTCGCGGCGCATTTCCTCTTGTTTGTCTTGCAGCTGTCTACAGCTGGCAGCAGGTAGTCAGAGGGACCTGGCCGGACCCCCAGACCTGGCGGGACCCCGGACCTGGCGGAATGCCGAGATCTGGTGGAACGCCAAGAGTTGGCGGGACACCCGGTGTGTGCCTGCGGCTGCAGCAAAGGGATTACGGATTCTGGCTTTTGTGTTGCTTCTCTAATCTCCGCCAGTGAAGCTGGGTGACTCGCTGCTCACCATCAGCCCTCCTGAGTTATCTGGTGGGCCCGCGGGACGCCCGCTGGTGCACTTGTTGAGCTGCTGCCGGGGAGCTTGGCTGCCCTGTGCTGGCGCATTACGGACGACTTATGTTTTCCCACAAATACCCGAACGTGCAGTGAATTCAACCAAAGGACTACTCCCACGAGTACTGAAGCACGCGCTCCACTCTCCCAAACGTGTGCGGGCCACTGCTACTACCCCTACCACTACTACTACTGCGCCCAGGTGCTCTTGGAGTGTGTAGATGCATCTACGTGTGTGTGGCGGGTTGCTCTCCGTGCCGAGGATTTGTACACCGATGCGTCGACACATGCACACAAGGCCTCATGTGCTGCTACTCCTGCTCTATGTGTAGTTCTCGGCTTGGGACTCGCGACACACTGTGCCTTCTCCGTCTCTATTCTTCCCTTCCTCGTGACCGCAACACTGCAACTTGACTTTTTCGCGCTGCAGTGTTCTCCTCACCCGCTTCATGGCCGATAACTCGCTGCCCGCCTCGCACAGATAATCCGCCGCACTCCTCTCTGAATCCTTCTCCTCCTGCACTTTCTGCTGCCTGCGTCGGCTGGGACACTGCACTTTTACACATCTCCCTGTCTGCGTGAGGTTCGTGCTGCTGCTTGGAAATGATATCCCCTCCAGCACGTCCGGCAGACTCTATGTCCTGTCGCAGACAGCACCAACGGCAGTTAACAAAGCTTTTCTTCTTGCAGACAGGACAGCTCCTAGAAAGCTCACCTTCGAGAAATTCTATTTCTTCGTTCGGACCTCCGTCTCCGCCTCTCTGCAGCCTAGCAGCGCCATTGTCGGACAGATGTGCTGAAGTTATCTCGACGCGCCCCTGATGCAGT
Source organism: Sarcocystis neurona (assembly GCA_000727475.1). Lineage (NCBI taxonomy): Eukaryota > Apicomplexa > Conoidasida > Eucoccidiorida > Sarcocystidae > Sarcocystis > Sarcocystis neurona. Next base: position 2,623,755 of record KL647300.1, on the reverse strand, counting down.
TGCTGCTGACGTCCCTCCTGTTCCGGACGGTTAAGCCAATGCTGGTGGAAGTGTGTGTGCTGCCGACTCACCAACGGGCAATGCTGCTGCCAACGCAGGTGCCCTTGCGCACAACAGTGCTGAAGCTGGTGCAGCCGCTGATGGGGCCGACATCGGTGGGAGCGGTGCGCGAGAAACTCCGCCCTCGCGCGTTTCCTCTGCTGCTGCGAGAAAACCGCTGGCCACTCTCTTCCAGTGCCCGGTTCTTGCTCCTTAACTGTCTCTGGTGTTGAAGCGTCCACCAGAGGAGGAGCCCTTCGTCCGTCCGTCTGCAGCAGTACCACTGTGTCAGCCGTTTCTGCCGCTGTAATTCCTCCTCCCTCTCGCACTCCCACTGTTGCTTCTACTAGATTTGCTGCTTGTTGCTGTTCCCTCTGCTGATGTAGTCCCTCTGCTAGTTCCCAGGAAAAACGTTCGCCGGTCGTGTTGCCTCTACCTTTTGCGCTGGTCATTATATTTTCAGATGGTCCTGCTGCTGCAGCCGTTGGACCTGATGCAGCACGCGTGATTGCTGCTTCTTGTAGTGCAGGGCCGCTGCTTCCACAGTCCCGGCTGCGGCTCTTGCTGCTGGCTGAAGTCCTGTGGCGACGTGGAGCCTCAACAGGACCTTGCTTGCGGAGAGGAAGCCGGCAGATGCGCTGGTGCGCCTCGCCGCGGGAAGAGGCAGCACCTGCAGCACAGACACCTGGAGCATCAGCATTGCTAGTCGAGCCCCTTCGTGCGCTCTCTGCATCTAAGGATTGTCGGCTATTAGACGCCTCTGCATCTACGTTCGCCAGTGCAGCATGGAATTACCAGTCTATACGAAACTGCGGAATCATCCCATGTTTCCCCACTGCAGACCTGCAACTGACTGAGTCGTACTGTCTCGGTTTTGCCGTACCTTTTGCCCTGTGCCAGCGTAATCTTGCTCCTATCTGGTGGTGATTGCAGGTCTCTCGTATACTCGCGTGCATACCTTTCCCTGGGTCTTTACTAGTGTTCCGCGGACATGCCGGTCCTCTTGTACGTTTCTGCTTGTAGGCCTCTCCAACAGTATTACTATGCGGGCCTGTCTTTGTGCCGACCCTGTATATGCCTGCCTTTCTCTCGACGACACATGTAGTTCTACCTGCTCTTGCAGCGGCTTGAAGGTTGCTGGCTTCCGCAGCCCCGTGCTGCTGCTGTTTCTGGTGCTGATGGGGGATTCCCGTCCCATCTGCTGGGGTACGTGCGAGGCAGGAGGCAGTGGCAGATACGTCATCGCTGCAACGGCATGTAGCAACTGGCAGATCAACAGCAACGACTGCAGGTGACCCCGATGAAGGATCACGAATGTAATCTCCTTGATGCCCTTTATCCACTTCTGCTGCTGCTGCGCACCTGCTACACATATGCTGCTGAGACCGCAAGCACAAGTTTATGCAGTGGGCCGCTTGCTGGGCCAGCAGCAGCGCCACGTGCTTCTTCCATACGTGTTCCTGTATGTAGTCGTGCTGCATCTCCTGCAGCTCTCGATGAAGGCAGTAGCCGTGTCCTTCCAGCATGGGGTTACACGAAAAAGTGGGAGCAATGCAACACTTCGTAGAAATATGCCGATGAGGCCCCTGCAGTCGTGACGGCGATCCAGGCTCTACGAAGCAGAAAAGGGAGAAGAGGACGAAGAACGACGACAAGTGGCAGAAAAGCACTTGGTAAAGCAGCGAGCGAGGAAAGTAGAAACGTCCACGTAGACTACTGCAAGGAGGCGCAGGAGGAGTAAGAGTGGCACCTGGAGAGATAATGACGAGATGTCAAGGACGCCGTTGGAACAAGGAACCGCAGTATTTGTTGCGAGGGTGTGGACGGTAAGGGCGCTGAGAAAGGCCAGACACATTACTTCTTGCTGGTAACACTCAAAGGAGGTGCTTTGTTTAGCTACACTTTGCCTGCCCTCCTCCAGTGGTCACAATGATACTGCTGTATATTACTCTCCCATCCGTATAGGCATACAGAAAGGTAGTAGGGGCGGGACTCGGCTCCTAGTGTCGAGGAAGACAAATACAGCTGGTGACAGAAAAGGCTAGGAATGGGACTGCAAAAGCACCATACCTTGAACTTGTCTTGAGGGAAGGCTCATTTTCTACCGCGGCACCGTGTACGAACGAAGGCCTAATCACACACTTCTGCGTTTTTTCGTAGCACAGTTGCAAGGACAAGTTTTTCTGCGTCCCACGCCGGGCCTACGGACGCAGGCTGAAGTATTTGAGCTCACCAACTGCGAAGTTGTGTATAGCGGTCTCAGCTGCTCCCAAGCGGACGGGTCTCAGCTAAATTCACGGTGCCACCGCGTGGTGCGCCACACTGCAGATGCGTGTCTTCTCATCACTGTTACCTACCGCCATCTCCGACTATTTAGACAGAGGCTATGCAATGCATACGCGTCCTCACTCCCTGGCAAAAGATTAAGAGAAGTGCAGAGAAGCTGCATTTCCGTGAAAGGGTACACTGGCCTGCGGACCGCCCGAGTATGTCGGACTGAACCACCTGCATCTACGTTACTCCACGTCTGTGCGGCGACAAAACCCCCTACCGTTTTGAAGTTGTTTTTCTGTTTTTGTTTGCAACCTTCTGACGACTGAGGAAGACGATCCTGGCACCCTCCTGTGCGTATCCTTTGCGAGCGTAAGTGAACCTATCTCTGCGTGGTCCTGGGTCTTCAACGGAACACGTCACAGGCAGGGATTGATATTCTCAGTGCTGGCAACTACGACGCTGGCGTGTACATACGGATCTCTCCAAATATACGTATATATATGTTTAACGTGCACAAGCGAACGTACATTTTGGGATGTGTATACGCGTCCCTTGGGTGATCCGAATGTAGAAATGCGTGTACAAACGCGCGTGCACACGTGCATATACATATGCACCTGTACATATATAAATGGGCAAAACACTTCTTGTTTCGTGCCTGGCTGAGGACAGGTGAAAAAAATGACTCAATTCGGCGGTTGTGGTAGCTCTTGTACGTGTATCTTTCAGATCCTAATCCTCTCTCTTGGACGTGTTGACCATGTCGCTTCCTCGTCGCACCTGAGTTGTTCAGGCGTCTATGCACCATAGAACTCATCAACATTTCTATGATATTTCGCCTGTTTCCCTTGCTTGTAAGGTGTGAATCGACAAGAGGGCTCTCCCGGACACTAGCCTGACAGCCAGGTTCTCTTACCGCCGGCTAGGATTGCGGGCACCCACATGGCCGAAGGCGGCGGGGGGCATCGGAGCGGCCAACAGTCGCTGTGGGGCTGGGGTGAGGCTGACGAAGTCTGCTGTCTCCTTGCGGTTGCCTGGAGCAGCTGTTGTCTACTCTGGAGAAGCAAGGCAACTTGACTGCTTGCTCTTCGCCACTCTCCACTGGATGAATTGCTGTTTGTTTAACACCTACAAACTCGTTGGATTCCCATATGCACGTAGAGTGGAACCTGATGTGATTCCCGACGCCGCAGCCAGAAGCTCTGCTTAATTCAACGCTCTCAACAGGCTTTAAGTGTGTCTACAAGCCGGCGGGTTCTTGAAAAGCAAGCGGTATTTCCCGGTCTTGACCTCGGCAGGCAAATGGTTGGCAAAACCCAATGCGCGCACGTAGGAACGGCAGCAGCACAGTCGAACTCAGTAGCAGCACTTCGGCATACGCTGTGAATCGCAGAAAGCAGACGGCACTCGAAAGAGAGCCAGCAGGGAGAGAAGTGTCTCTCGTGGTGAGCTGTAGTTGCACCATGGGGCTCCCTGCAACCGGTGGCGCTCGCTTTGGCCTGCTGCAGTAAGATACGCAAATGTGGAGGATGCAGAACTAACAACCACCGGTGGACCGTTGCATTCGTGTTGCCTAATGCATTTATAGGGGCGACGCTCCTTCTTGGACCTTTGCCACTTCTGCTGCTCCGGAGGTGCTGATCTAGGGTCCCGCAATTACTTGGGGCATTGTCTTATTTGGGACTCTTGCAGCGCGGTGCACCGTGAGTGCTGCTGCCATATCGAAAGGTAACACGAATCACTATGAGTACCGTGGAATGGCAGGAGTTAGGTGGAACAATTCCAGGGCAGGAAACTGCACTGTCAACTCGTTGCTGTTCCCTCTCTGGTGGTGAAGGGGAACGTCAGGTCGAGACAGCGGGCTGAGCGGCGACTGCGCTTCGAAGAAAAGTAGAGCCTCATCTGCAGTGCAGTCGGCAGCAGGACACGGAGCTGAAGTGTGTGACCTTACAACTTCCCTTTTTTCCTGCTGGAAATGCAGCAATTCCGAGGTACGGCAGACGAAGCCCACCACCGTATGACGGGATTGATTATCTCCTGCCCATCGAACAAACGTTAACTGTTGTTGTCGCCACATATGCCGGGCCTGCTTATACGGTAAAAGCACTTGGCGTCACAGCCTGGTCCCCTTCTTGACGGCCGCACTACAAAGACGGTGTGCTGGCCGATCCTGCTAGATGTCTCTTCACGTGAGGTTCGTCGTTATCTGTATTGCGGCTACGCTGTGTCTACTACTGTGCCGACACAACGACGAAAAGCAGGATCGTTGTCGCATCTGCCTGCCGTCCGGAAAACGTTATCTCAGCACCACAGTAGCTGCCATTGTTGCCGGCGACGCAGTGTGACGGGCAGGAGCACAAAAGCACACGATGCCCTGAGAACCGATCCGGTTGGCCACAAGGGGATCACGTGTACTCTTTTTTGCATTCAAATGAGAGCCGTCGTCAATCAAGCACTGTCACGTAGAAGGCTCTCTGTCCTCGTGGCGACGGCGACCTGTGCCGCCTGCAACCCGCAAAGGGGATAATCCGTGCGCTGAGCTTTCAACGTCGGCTGCTTCTAGCAGTGCGCGTTTGCGAGCGAGGATAGGCGCGCACGCCGCATCCATTTATGAAGCAGCAACGGGAATTGCCGTGGATATCGACTGCGAGCTGCTGCGACTGCTGCTCCTGATGCTGCTGGCGCTTGTCCGCGTACACTTCCTTCCGCAGCCCACGGTGTTGCTGCTGATCTGGTGCTGCGGCACATTCAGTAACGCAGCCAAAGCAGCCTACGCTGCTCGGCCTGTCGCAGGTAGAAAAAGACGTGTTGTACAGTAGTGAGAGAGAATGAAAGCAGACTTCAAACCGAAAGACGTCCCATGCTGTAATTCTCTCTTGGTACGAGGACCTGCGTCCATTTACGCGCAAAACGGTGACGTCCCAATGATTTCATGCATCCTGGTGGAGAAATTTGTAGCCGATTACCTGCTGCCTGGCGCTCTGCTTCGGTCTGTCAGCGCGGCTACTCAGGCGTAGCTCGTGCAGACGCTACCAGACAAAATGTTCATAAGCTATTCAAGCAGCGCGGAGGACGACCAATCTGGAAGAGACATCTCGAGCGGTGCTAATCCTCCCGGTAAATACGCGTATTTCAACCAGCACCAGCAGCGGTCGCTCAAGCTGCGCTTTAAGCATAGCAAGCTGATGAGACCGACTCGGTAATAAGAGGGGCAGAATCTAGCTGTTGTACAGAAATAGCAGCGTTGCCGACGGTCGGCCTCCGTCTGCCATTGGCGTCAACCACCCTGCCTCCCTGTCGCACACATACGTGTACCTTTGAGCATCGCGAGCTGGTGAGACCGACTCAGTAGCTCTTGTGCAGAAATGGCAGTGTTGAACTAGATGATCGGACGGTCGGCTTCCATCGACCATTGGTGTCAAACACCCTGCGTCCCTGTCGCACGCAAACGTGTGGATTTAAGCACAGCGAGCTGGTGAGACCGACTCAGGAATAAGAGTGGCAAAATCTAACTGTTGTACAGAAACATCAATGTTGAACTAGATGACCCGATCGTCGGCTTCCAGCTAACATTAGTGTCAAGCACCCTGCCTCCCTGTCGCACACGTAAGCGTGCATTTGCAGTCAAATACCTATTTCTATGCCAGTGTATTATCAACAGCATGGATTTCAAGCAGTGTGTGCACACAGGTGACATGCGGCTCAGGCATGTCTTGACGTCTGCTCTAGGGTGTGAAGCTTCCGGTGTAAGGGTACTGAGAAAGACCCGCTTTCTCAGTCCGTCATGTTACACGGAGTAACTGATGTTGTGAGAGCTTGAACCTTTCCATAGAAGCCACTGATGCGCAACAGCTCCGCGTAGAAGCCTCAGAAAATTTTAGTGATTCAATCTTCTAACCTTCTGCTTCAGGAAGAGGTGTCCTGCAAGTTGCCGCGGTGACGACAACAGAACAGAGCAGCAGCCGCTGTCGCCTGTGGTGCTCCTCCCGCCTTTGTGTTTGCGCCTCTGCTGGTCCTTGTCGTGCAGGTACTGCTGCTTGAGGTACTGCCGTTTGGGATCTGCAACTGCGTCAACTGTAAGCAGTTACTCAGGTGCACTGGTGCTCTGTGGTGTAACACTTTCGCGAGTTCCTGGCGGATCCAGCAGTGAAGAAAAGAAATCGTACGCGGACACAGTATAGGCTCTGTTGCAGGAGAATCCAGAGGTATCTGCAGACACAGAGCCGTACAGAGACCAGTAGTTCGGCAGACTTTCTCTCCGTGGTGTACTGGTGTACATATCTGGGCAGGTTTACGTATTCGTTGAGAAACTTCAATTAGACATGTCAAGAAATGCCCTAGCCAAAAAAGCAAGAGGCACACTTTTTAAACAAACAACTGCCCCCCAAGTGAAACATGACGCCGGCGTTCCTGCTGTCACAACGCTGCCTAACTGCTATGGATAGAATGTCTTGAACGATTTGAGTACCTGTTTGCTAGAGCCACAAACAAAAAAGTGAGACAAATTCTCACGCATCTGGCGCCGGTGATGCTTGCAAGTTATTGAAGTAACTTTGTCTTTGTTGCTCGTCGTTACTCGTCTGTGAGGATGAAAACTTTCGATTGCAGGCAAAATTCGTACCATACCTGCAACGCTCTTCAACACAGGAGAAACAAATTTTTTTTCCATGAGCCGTTTACTGTGCAGATTCATTGAGGGCGTGAAGTGCTCTTTTGACACTTCCATGCTGCTGACCATTCACGGTCATATTGTGAAGAAAGCCAAATATTCCGAAAGAAACAGAAGGTTGTCACGAAATAGAACGCTATGCAGTTGTGAATGCCGTTCCCCGTCTTCTCCTTGCTACCAACGCTCACTGTTTAGCGTTCGGTATGGTCCCGATTCAGACTAGGGTCTCCCAACATGTCACGTGGAAGAGTCTTGCAAGATACTAGTAGCGTCTACGAAAAATCGGCATAGCGCAGCTCGAGGGAGAAAAGATTGCAGTCGAACTCCGACACTACAAGACGTTCTGCTGTAACTCCTGTCGCAGGTTAACATTATGCAAGAAAATGCAGCAGCTCGGAAACGTAGTTCGCACGGGTAATGCAGTCGCAGGGCAGACCGGTGCAAATTTTTGTGAACATTGAACAAATACCTTCAGTTACGCATTGGGGCTAGTGTTGAAGTTTGAAAAACTCAACAAAAGTGAAAGCAGCGAGTACAACAAAACTGGCGCGCAGGAGAGGACTCACATTGGGAGAAGCACTACTTAAGTTGACAAAGACCTTCACGTGTTAACGTTTCCCGACAGGCTCCTTCGACGCTAGAAAGTGTCGGCAGCTCCTCGTCAACCAGGAGGTGGTAAAGGTTTCTAGAAAAACTCTTCAGCAGTTCTGCGAAGAGCGTGCCCTAATGGACATGAGTGGAAACATGTTCATTGGGACCAAGTTCAACTTTATTCTTTTGCCGGTGTAAAGGTCCATCAGTTTTTGTGAGCGGTCTCAGCAGCACAAGTTATAACTGACGCTTGGAATGGTACTGCAACCGGGAGTAGCTTGTAGATTTGTAAGACTTGTGCTTTCCAACTGCCGCTTCCGTGTCCGCACACGTGGTTCCACGCTTTCTTCTTGTGCAGTTGACATAGAAGCACAGCTGTCTGAACGGACTGCATCATCACTACCCTGCAGCTGCGGAGAGTTAATTCTTTTAAATAAGGGTGCTTTTTTAAAAGCGTAGTGCAAGTAGCTTGAAAAACGCCGCAACTCAGAGGAACCGTTCCATCTAGATGTGCAGGTACAGACTGTAATATACGGACACACACACTTCTGTCTAGAGTCAAATACGGTTCACTTACCCCATCACGGGCTTCTTCGTCCTTCAACCTGTCCTCTACGAACTGCGTCACGCTCACTGGACACTACAGTTTGTCTCTACACGGACAAAACTAGTTCGTCTCTACGCGAACAAAACTAGTTCTTCCCAACTGAAAGGAACACGAGAAAGGCGAGGACGACCAAATAACTTGTCTTTTTCAAACGCGCGGCATTCTATACAGCCCTTAGCAGGTAAGCGAGGCGGATTGGGGAGAAGGTAGCAATGGTGCCACACGAAGACGAACATAGTAGAACAGCAGCGAATCACCAAGGAAACAAGGTTTCAGTCTGCGCAACAAAGTGCTGCAGACCCACACTGCCTTGTCACTTACACCAAAAACGGCAACACAGAGTCGTCTCTTTCTATGCGACGGTCAACGTGAAACGCGAAGCGAAGCTTCCAATGAAGCAAAATGGCTATCCAGGAGATACCCGACCCGAATACGCCGCATCTGCAAACAAAGATCAATGCACAGAACGGATGACGGTTATAAAGCAACTGCTGGAGAGTTATCATTATGCAACGCAGAATTCACACATTCCCGCAAAGCGGCACGTCGTGCGTAGACAATTCAGCAAATCCAAGCAACTCGAGCGATGTGGAAGATAGACGTCACATGCTTGTTTGTCGCCGGGAGTGAAGGACAGTGTTCTCATTGAGAAAGTCAACTGTGTGTTTGCTGGAGGTGTAGGAAGCAGAGAGATGGTAATGATCGGCAAGCTTCAGTCGCCTTCTAAAAAAACTAAAGAAAGTGAACTTTTCGCCGATTCCGTTCGCGTTTACATCTACAGTACATATAAAGAGTAAAAGAAGATGACAATATTAGTAATACATTGCAGCTTGTCTTTTTTGCTCCACGTGCGGCTGGGACAACCACAGAATGCAGGCAGCTTGTAGTTTTGCCAAAATTTCCAACTTCTTCATTATCACACTCATGAAGAGCCCGACAGTGGCCCAGAAAAGTGGACTTCATCAGGATAAAGAAGAAGTTCACGTCAGTTGCTGGGGAGCCCTTCGTCACTGGGTGCTTAGCGCTGTACCAGAGAGGAACACGGCAGAGCGCCCACCGAAGGAGGCAGCGTCCCCCCCATCTGCCCTGTTCAGTGTGCTGCACAACACTATTTTCCCATGCGCGGATATTCAGCCAGGCGTTTCTTTCAGCTATAGTAGACCACCAACTGTAAAGTCACGCCTTAAAATCAGTACTGGGGCCGGCGTTAAGCGCCGCCGGCAAGCAAACTTACGTGCTCAATACTCGTAAGTCTTCAGGTAAAAGTATCTACGCTTGCAAAGTCACCTAGAAACATCCTTTTCTCGCTTCGAATGCTGTAAGGGCAAATAGCTTCATGCTCATACGCGCGAGATACTGCTGGCAATCAAGGTGGGCGGGCTCACCGCAAAAAGGCGCATAAAGGTCACCTTTTCCGCTCTACACACCAGTACACGGTTCAGTCACTTTCTTTTTTTGCTGCTTTTCAGCTTCTGTGCAAGGACCCTCCTAGTTTCGCCGACGCAGAGCCGAACACGTGAGTCTCAATGAGGTGAAGGCGCTTGCGGCAATCTGCAACGTAAATGTTCTTCTGATTCGCCGAATTACAAGGTCCTTTACTGCAGATTCACTGTGCGACCCAGACTGCCGTTTCTACAACACAGCTGCCGCTCCCCATGTCCTGCCGCTGCTCCCTGGTAGTACTCTTGTGCTGCTGCTGTTGCTGCTCATGGGCTGCTCCTGCTGCTCGTGCAACTGCTGCTGCTGCTGCTTCGTGTGCTCATCTTCTTGTGCCGCAGGGAATCGTGTTCTCGCGCTTCTACCAACGCTGCTGCTCCTGCCGCACTCGTGTAGTGCCTGCTGATGCAGCAGGACCTCCTGCGCAGGTGGCCGGGATTTTGCTGCTGTAGCCGTGCTGGGTCTCCTGCGGGCGCTCCTGTTGCTGCTGCTGCGGAACCGTCCCCCTACATAGTTAGACAGGAAGAGCCTCTACGCAACGCACTCAGCTGCTGCTGTATGCCACGCTTTTTGCCTCAGTTCTCTCCTTTTTGTGAAGTTGTTGCTCACTCCGCGTACGAGGCACGCAAACTACAACGGTACAGATCCACATTTTCGTGGCTGAAGACGCTGTTTATCGTGTGCCGTTGCGTGTAACAACGCCAACGTGCCCCCATACATAAGCCTGTTCTTGGATGCATTGGTGAATTTATTCAGGAATTAATCTATACCACTGACCCTTCTATGTTAGCACATGTATTCATAATCTGGTGTGAGCAATTACATCCACTTACACTCAACCTACTTAGACATTAAGGAAGTTAGTTTCATACACGTATAAAAGAGCATTATGTAGCTGGTCTTTTTGGCTTGAAAAAGACACACTACTTCATTGCGCTGTACAATATACTCTTACGGCGTCCCCAAATGTATTTGCACTCGTCTAACTCGGCAATTTTTCCGTCGTTGCATCGGTTTGAATTCAGAAAACTACTCAAGCGCAGCATGCAACACAGCGTGGAAGTGGAAGGCGAGACACGGGCAATACGTTTGCACATAGCCCAGCTATATACTCTTGTTTGTATAGAGACAGACACACGTGTGCTTTTTTTGGAAGTGTTTCGCCATTCAACAAGGTGGAAGCATTTTCTTGTGGTCTTTAGACGGCGAAGGCCATGCGTATATATATATATATATATGTATATCTGTCGAGTCCTTTGTATGGCAGCTTCGAGGTTCCAGATATGTCTGTAATGACTCGATTCTACATTATGACAATTTCTCCGGCAGCAAGACGGGCCCCTTAAGTAAAAATACGTACTCCTTTGTGAACCAGATGGAAGTACACGCCCTCGCAGAGCAATTCCTGAGAAATTTGCATGAGTTGAAGTTTGTTTGATTGCGTATTCCACGTGGTGTCATGCTTGTGGAAATGTACACACGCAGAGAGAGGACGAGGGGGAGCCCTTTTCGCTGTAGTAACCATCCAGCTGCGACGAAATGTTCAAACACACACATATATATGAGTATAGTCACATGTACACCGCTACAGAGAAACAAGCAGAGTGGGAGAGGGGAGAGGGTTGAAGACGGGTACAATTGTGTGTAGATCCACACACACTGCGAAAGTGCCTTTCACATTCACACGCGCGTACCACACAGTGTATCGTCGGTGTCCGCTGTTGACGGCACTTCAGCGGCTGTACACAGTATTCATACGCAGATCCTCGAGAAAGCGTGCAAGTGTTTCCTGTTAGGTAGAGGTCGGCGTGTACGGTGTATATACCGACACGTAGCCAAACGTCTTTGCGTACGCCCACTGTATTCCTGCTGAATGCGGCGGACGTCTGGAGCGGAGATAAACACAGCAGCCGCCTACCCGACTCGCGTGACAAGGAAATGAATGTAATATGTGTTTCACTAGGGTGCTAGAAAGGGGCTGCGCACATTGTCACTTCAGCCGTTCAACGAGTGTATGAGGGAAGGCCCACTCGTCGCCTTCCTCAGTAATTCACGCGTTTCTTCTAGTCAGCGTTGTTTTCAATTATGATTAATGTTGTAGCGGCTCGGACCACTAACCGTATATGCGAGAAAAGCACACACGAGATGTGACGTCCCTTAACCGGATGAAGCATTGAAAAACCTTTGATCGTAATGACCTGTGTCTCCTGGACTTGAGCTGCCACGCCACTCGGCCCAGCCAAACACCCATTGTCGGTGTACAAACACAGGAGTCAAAAGCAATTTAGGACGAAGCGGCCCTATTGTTTGCCGCGGTTAAACTGAGAGCATCCATGGAGTCGGAAAGAAAAGCAGTGATCCACCAATGCCTCACACATCCGAACACCGCGCATCCGCAAGCGTTTTTCAGTGGCAGGCTCGCGCGTGCGTGCGCACACTTCGCCCGATGACTGCAGTCTACGATTATTCATGCAGGCCACGGGGCAGCAGACCAACTCGGATCACTTGATGTTTGGATCTTTTCACCTTGAAAGAATGAAGGTGGGACAAGGGGCTACCAAATGGGGAAGATATAAATATTACTGATACCTCCGTATATGATTTCAGGGGATAGTGTGGTGTTTCATCATTTATGTTTTGTACGTTTCTCCTGTCTCACCAAGTGAGCAGATGTCTTCTCGCACACAGCTAATGTACAAATGGCAGACCCGGCACACGAGTTTATGAGCTTAGCCTGTGTCGACTGGCACAAGGTTCTGTAACAGGACTCAACGGATGTGCCATCCTTCTGCGACAAACTACTGGGCAGCTATTCATCTGCGGCTGAGCTCAGGTGTTGTCTTGGTCTGAATCACGGACGCAGTGGGCAAGCCACATCTTAACATCAGCTGCACGAGATCAGGTGTTGTCTTGGTCTGCATGACGGACGCAGTGTGCAAGCCACACCTTAATATCAGCTGCACTTCGCCTCGAGCGAAAAGAAGGCATTCGATCTAAATCATTCTATCAAAGGCACTCCATATTCTGCGGCGTGAGGCACCGTGCCTACGCAAGTCACAAAGCCAAGTAGTGCGCATACATTCAGAGCCACAGACGCCCGCAACGTATACGAACGCAACGTGTACGACGCTGATCCCCGCGTTGCCTGTAGAGGAGCTCTGGCGCGTGGGCCCGCCTCCCTGAGCCGGACATATGCGGCCGCCGGAAAAACAGCACGGTCAACTGGACAGTAAGGTCCACTTAACGCGCGCTGGTGCGTGTGCGCGGAAGTGAACGCTTACAGTCTGAGCACGTAAGAGGTATAGTACTGCGTCCTTTTTGCAAGCCACAAATCTGCTACATACGCTGTCTCACACCAGTTTGCCAGTAGCGAACATCCGCCAGAAAGACCACAGCACGCCACGTTCTACACTCTCGCTGTAGGTAGCGCGACCGTCGTTTACGAGATCAGCAAGCGCCCTAACTTCTGTTTGCGCAGAGACATTGGCACGTAAGCCGCGTGGAAGCAGAATGAGACGGCCTGAATGGGCGGACCTGATCCGCCGAGGCACAGACACAACTTGTGGGAGACGTACATACACGATCTCCAAGGCGAGCTGGCTACTGCAGCGAAAGCGGAGTACCGCGGCAGTGCCGGCTCTTCCTCACCTTTATCAAGGCATAATTCGCTCACTCATACTTTTCCGCAAACACCTAGCTTTGCACCTCTGTCCCCGTTGGAGTGTTTGTGTGCTTGATTGTCAACTTAATTATACCGAACGTTCGAAGAAGTGTAGTGGAAGTAGATATGCGTCTGCATCTTTACGTTCCCACATCATAAAAAAACACTTCCATACGCATCTATTTTGTTATACTTGCCCATGTAGGTCTCACTGTGAGGTTCCTCCCAGCTGACGCTCTGACGACTGACGCAAAAGAGACACACACGAGGATTTTCCGAGGTCACAGCATACACATTTTTGAAACGTGTTGTAGACCCCGTGCACACGACTGCAGATTACCGCAGCAGCGCGCCCAGCGCGCCTCCGCTATAGAGATTGGCCCCTGCACGCTGACCGCTAGCACAACGAGTAATCATATGTGTGTGTCTGTGTGTGTGTGGGCGGACGCGTCTGGTCGTCTATGTAGGCGGCGGTGTGCTTGCTGTGTATGCATGACTGCGTGTATGTCGGTGGGTGTGCGTGAGTGCCGCGCACACAAGCGGGGCGGCACGGCAACACTCGGTACCCCTTGTGTTGTGTTTCTGTTTAAATCAACGTACGTAAGAGCTACGTAATGGATGTGGACACCCATGCGTGCGCGTGCGTGCGCTACATACTTACGCGCCCGCAGAACACCGTCGCAGTGTGCCTCCGTTGCTGGTTCCCACAACGGGTTCGCAGCGCCGCAGAGATACTGCATAAGAAGAGCGCTGATTGCGCTCTTGTTTCTTAAAAAGTACAGAAATTGCTGCATGCGACTGTTTTCAATGGTCATCTAATCCTTAACTAACACAGCCTAAACACATGCTGAATGTGAAGCCTGCTGTGATTCTTCTCCAAGGGAGGTCGCTTGAGACAGTGCTCCGGCGTCAGCACTTCAAATTCACTGGAATGCAAAAGAGGTAGCTGTGATTAAGGCCGGGGTAAGCTGTATGGTACATCTGGTTCACCCAGCACAATGTAACATCGTTGCATTCACCACTCTTCGGGAGAGGACACCTTCAGCACTCGTCTACGACGTATCCACTCAGTTTCGCGCGCTTCGTAAACGAGTTTCTCTCTGCGACAAGCAAAGGACCACGCTGTGCTAGCACCACATTCCACACCTTGGATGTGGCCCGTTGAAAGCTGACGCCTGCAAACAACGAAGGTATTTCCGAGTGTAGAACCGCTTTAAAGGCTTGTTAACCTTTCAACCTCACACAGAACAGTGACATCCTGCTGTTGATGTTCGTTTTGTGTCCAAGCTTGGAAGCGTTTCACACTCCTTTTCCGCAGAAAAGCGTTACGATGCACGTAACACCGCGCCCCCGATGACTACTGCACACTAGGGTTTGACAGACCAGGAAATCATCCGGACGCCACCAGTTGCAGCTTAGTTTTCCACCGGAGGAAGATACCTTCAACAAGAAAAACCACCCCATGCCATGCCGGTTGCAAGTGTCCTGTTCCAGGTGTCCCTTTCACGCGCACATTTCCGCAGAACCCACAGATATGCATGTAACACGAAGCACAGGATGACTACTGCACACGCGGGTTTTGACAAACCAAGTAATCATACGGACAGCACCAGTTGCAGCCCAGTTTTCTAACGGAGGAGGATATCCTCAATAAGAAAAACCACGCCATGCCATGTCGGCTGCAAGTGTCCTGCTCCAGGTTTTCCTTCCACGCGCACTCGCGTTGCACTTTTATAGTCAAGTACTCTAACGGTGAATGTGCCTGGACACGGCACGCCTGTTGGTACGGACGGCGCTCTTGTACTTTCTTCTGAAAACACCACATTATGCTCATCAATACTGAGCGTCATTGTTTTAGAAATCATACTGGTCTTTAGGGGGCGGTATGTGTTACTCCCTTCCGTTGACACCAGAAATCCTTCCCATTTTGCCGGTGTTTCGATTTTTGAGAAGTTACTTTTGCCCACTTTCTCTGTACCTGGCGTACCTGCTGTACGGCCTGGACGGATGTTCTTCTAGGAGAATTCTTTCTCACAGGGGGCCTTTCCAGCTTCAATTGCCAGCTTGCACTGAATTGCCAGGTTGCGCGCTTGTTCAAAGCCATATTGCTTAAGGCTGAAGCCCTTTGTCCGTCTTCGCTCGCCTTGTGTAAAAACAATCCGCCACAGTCGTCTCCCAGTGTCGTACCAGACTCCCGATATTTTACGTCCACGTGCATCGTACAAGACTTTACCATCTGCTCCTGTCCTCCAAGACCGTCTGGTCATTTCCGCTGTGAACAAACTGTCGTCCGTGTGCCCGCATACCACACCGTTCCTAGTTCCTTCACCTGCTTTCGTCTGTAAGTCCTCCTTCGGGCACGTGCGTCGGCACGCCTCAGCCGCGGTTGTATCTGACTCAGTCAGCAACGCAGCGGAACAGACACGAGCACGAGCTGCACTATCGGTAGCACTTTGTGGCGCTGTAGTCGAGGGCAGAGATATCCCACTCGGGCTGTCTCCCTCTTCCACGATGTTGTTCCCCCCAGATGAACGGTTTTTCCTTCCAGGTGCACGAGAGGGTTTGCAGCCTTTGGGGCTCCTGTCTAGACTCGTGGTTGTGCCGAATTTTGGAGTTTGCCCGTGACAGCTTGCCTTGGTGTCTTTGGCACGCGTTGCCGCGGGTTGCCGGGTTCGTCCAGCTCTACGTCGGCTCTGCAACAGATCCCCCACTGCTGACGAAATTTTTGTCTCCAGCTCCATCAAACACTCCTCACAGTGCTGCACTTCACTCTGCTCCCCCTTACTGTGCTCGTCGTCCGCGTTATCAGTGACTACTTTCTTTTCATTACCGGTCTGCTTGATGTCTAACTTGAGTGAGTTGCTCCCCTTGGGCGCCACTCCGTTTTTAATCGCATAGCACGGGTATGGCGTACGCGGTGGGACAGACGTAGTTGCTTCGGAGCTGTCTCGGGTACTGCATTTTCTCTGATTTTCCGTTCTGCGATGCGTCTCTTGGTGCTCTCCTGCCTCTGTTGCATGTTGCTTCGGAGGGGCGTGGAAAGTTAATTGCTTTCTCTTGCTCTCTTGAAGGGCCTCAACAGCGGAAGCCGATGCACCAGAACAAGACCAAGGCGCGGCGCATCGCATGCCAACAGACGGCGGCACCGCAGGAGAAAATTCAGTCCCAGCAGGCACTGCGTCTGTGTGCGACCCTCCTGCGAGCACAGCACCTGGCAGTGTGGCAAACAGTGGGCGCCGGCAGACGACTCCTGCGGTACGTTGGCGTTCGTGCAGGACCGTTTCCTCTTGACAATCATTCCAGTTGTTAATCCGCTGCTCGTTCGTTTGATCCTGCGCCTCTTTCTCACGTGCATCCTGATGTGAAGCATAACGTCCCAAATGCATTCCCCTCTCGGATCCTTCTCTTCCCCTTTGTGGTACCGCGCCGGACATCCTTGTTGCTCCTTCAGCTACGTTGTTTTGGCTGACTTCGCAACTTCTTAAAAACGATGCTGCCTGTGATGCCGGGCGCGAATCCACGTCTGTGGAACACGACGGGCGACGTTCACACACGTAGCACGGGGCATGGCTAGTCAACGGCATAATGGATTCTGTATCTACCATACTAAAAATCCCGCCACAGCCGTCCGTTCCTGGTATACCTTTCAGTAGCTCACCATCGTGTGTTCTGCTACCCGGTCGGTTGTGGCACCTACCGGCTGCCACGAGAGCAGCAGAGGGCACTGATACGGGTTGAGGTCGCCAGTCAGACTCAGGCCTGCAGTTCAGATTTACAGCAACAGGCGGCTCATTTGGTGTGCGTTGTCCGTCACTTTCTGCGTGCTCCCTACTGGTCAGCCTGTTCCACGTCCACGTTGTAGGTCCGACGTATTTAAGATCCCCATCTGGGACACCGATGTCTGATAGTGCATCGAGTGAATGGCAGGGAGCTGTTCTACCTGGCGAGCAATCATACGTACTTTCGCCACTTTTAGTACTGATACTGCTTCCAATGCTAAATTTGGAGGCGCTCAGACGTGCGGACCAGTTGCACGAAAATCGCTTTACCTGTTTTCCTGCAGATGTCGGAGAGGCTTTAAGAGGATCATCGAGACGGCGGCGTTTCGCTTCTCCTGCTCTTGTAGACCGATAAGTATCGTTTACACCAACGTGGCATTCTCCGTGTTGTCTGTGCTGCGTAGAATTTGAATCTAACTGACGCGCGCTATACACGAATGTTTCGGAGGTGCACTCCATTAGTGACACGGTTGTGGGTTCGCCCACACCAGAACAAGTGTAACAGTCACGCCCAAACTCAGAACCAGCGGAGGCGCACCACCACGGCCCTCTCTCCCAGCGTCGCGTTACCACACCCGGCTGAGCGGACGGCAAATGTGGTAATGCAGCGCTGGGAGAGAGTGCAACTGCCTTCGCAGGGTGCTCTGTCAGTGCAGTATCAAACCCACTGCAGAGATGAGCACGCAACGTTGCGCCACAAGATGAGTCCACTTTCTGCACGTTTTCGGAGAATGATGCAACTGCTACGGAGTCGAATGCTGGCGTTGGATGAGGATTCTCGTTTGTGTGCACTGAATTTTCACTGCCTTTCCGGAGACGCGGACTGCACTTCACTGTGGCAGCTGCACGACCTCCGGCGTACACTGTTGCCGACTCTGGAAAACTGCGGTCGTGCGGGAAGTGTCTTGTGTTCCACTGCACGCCACATGTGACCTCCTGTTGTGGCGAGCGGAGAGGGGTGATGTTCCGGGTAGCCGGTTTAGGCTGCTGTTCGCATAAAGCTGAAGAATTAATCTTTTTCGTCTCAGTACAGTCCTTCGACTTCTCTTCCATTGCTGTCCTACTCTCACAGAAGGGCGCTTGCTTGCCCGCATCCACTGTATGCGTCCCTCCTTCCGTTTCACGCTTCTTGTCGCGCTCAGGTGAAGACGGCAGGACACTGTTAACGTACGCCATATTACCCCTGTGCCGCTGTTGTACTGAGGACGACGGCGCGACTGTGTCTGGCGCCTCCATACGACCCCCATACGGCTCCTGATACGCACGAGAATCGCTGTACGGGGTGAACGCTCTCTGTAAACCGATTCTGGCACGCAAGACCGCAGGTGGGCCAACAGTCTCGAAAGCTGCCGCTACTGCATCTCTATGGAGTCCTCCACTAATCCTCCCTGCCTCCAACGCGCCCGGACAAAAACGGAGAGAAACGCTGCTGCTGGTGCATGGGGGGCGTCGCCTGCATCTCGGCAGCGACCAAGTACCCCGGTGACACTGGCGCACGTCGCAAAATCCAACGCCCCCATGGTGTTGAAAGAAAGAAACACGCGTGTCGGCCCCGACCTGCTGACGTGCTGCAGCCGAAGACGGACTCACTTCGTATCTGCGTAGAGCCAACCGGTGCAGCTGATGTCTGCAGTCCTCATTCCGCAGCCCTTGAAAGGAGCCTTCTCCGTTCGTCCCAGGCACACCTAGTGTGTGTGCACTCAACTCATCGCGCAGCCCGGGACCGTTGACACTTGTTTGGTCATGCGCGCGTTCACCTTGTCGCACGACAACAGACGACCCCACTCTCTGCTCGCGGACGAGACTGAAGCGCGCTGTTGCAGTGGGTGAGCCTCTATACGCGCTGTCTCGCTTCCCAGTCAGCGAAACAGACAAGTTCTGGTCCTTGCCGTCGTTGCACTTTCCGGAACAGCTTTGTGCCCTTGCCTCGAGGTAAGCTTCATCTTGACCCCGTTCGAGCGCATGCACACAAGTATTTAAATCACAACACTGAATCCGGGAACCTGCCTTTCCCCACCCTTGCAGTTCCCGCGCAGCACAACAAGAGTGTTCCCCGTTTCCGCTTCTCAGCCGTATACAAGTCCGTCCCTTTTGATGCTTCGGTATTACGTTGAAGCATAGTTGCTCGGAATCGAGAGCCTCTCCGTAGTCTACACTTGGACATTCCCTGCGTTGTGCGTACGACCTCAGTTCCATTGTGCAACTCGTACCCAGCACCAGTCTGGGTGCATCTTCAGTTTCTGTCACGTCAGCCGCGTCGAGGCGTTCGATTACAGGTCCAGCAGAGTCATTTCTAGAAGCCTTCACGACGCCAGATCGCTGCTGAGGCCGCAAAGGTTGCGACGCCCTCCCCTCTACAAGTGTTTTCGACAACTGTGAGGACGGATACGCTGGCGTCAAGTACTGGCGCTTCTCCAACGCCCCCTTCGCGATATGGTCATTCTTGGCGCCACACACAGGAATAGAGCAAGTCATCCCACGGAGGTCCTTTGTAAGATCCACCCGAAGAGCATGCAGATGCGCACGGCTCACCGACAGGAGAGACGGCTTTTGATCCGATCCTACAAAGTCACTCCGGGACGTATCTCTAACATTTTCGGTACCTAGCCGCACATTACTCGTAGTGCTTATTTCCGTTGCTTCGTCGTGTGGGCTGTCGATGACGGTCGTACCCTTGTCATGAACTCGCAGTCTGTAGGTTTCTGTCGTATCCTGAATACCGACACACCTGTCCGGCCAGCAACCCGACCCGGTAGCGGGCTTCTCAGACGTAAAAGCAGGATCGGTCCAAATACCGTGAGAAAAACCTGGCCGTCGCTGTGATCGCACAACCAGACGCCGGAGTTCCTGCGGGCCTTCCTGACCAACGGCAAATCGAGGACACGGAATTGCTTTTCTAACAGTTAGAAGCGTAGCAAATTCTATGCTGCATCCTCGCTCGCTGGATCCATGCCCCACGGTACCTTGAACGTTTCTCTCGTCCGCCACCACGCGCAACCCCGCGGTTTGCTCCTGCATGTGCTCCAAACACGTGACGCAATAAATGTTGCTTGCGCACCCTTTGCATCCCCCGCCTATCAATGGGCCGTTCACCTCCCTAGCGGCGAGCTCAACAACCGCAAATACGCTGCGTTTGTCATCCCCAGCCCCACAGGCGTGCACCACACCTGAACTCGCCCCTGCATTTGCCGACTGCTGAGAAATATTGTTCACCATTCCAGAGGGGTCACTCTTGGACGTAGCCACCATTGTGTAGCAGCGACTACACGACATGGAATGTCCGCAAGAAATGCAGCTGGGACCTTCCGAAGGCCTAAACAACCTTTCAAGCCCTGTAAATGCCGATGCAGCTGCAGCGAGTGCCACATTTACAGCATCACGCGCATCCTCAAAAGCTGGAGTTCGGCCATTCTTCGTCGCTGTGCCCACCATTTCCATGTATTTGTTAGTGCTCTCCCTAAGCCGGTCCACATTCTTCGCAGCAGTTTTTACGTCGAACGCATGTCCGGCTTCTGCTGCTGCAGTGTCAGGCGGAGGGACTGAGAAGTCGCCACGGTTGCCCGGTGGACGTGGGAACTTGCTCAGCCACGGACGAGTTGCTCCTTCACAGGAGCATAGTTTTTGTAGTTTGGGAAGATTTGCTGGTCCGCTGGCACAACATTGGGACGACTCTCCGTCAGTTTTTCTATTCCATGTCGATGAGCATTCCATTGAACAGTCAATTAGAGCAAACTCGTAGTCCTCGTCAGCTATAACTTCGCAGAAGCTCTGCAGGCGCTCAAAGCGCATATGCTGCTCAGCCAGCTCCTCCTCCGTGGGAACCACAAGCTCTTCAAGGCCTTTTGGTGTGCCCTCTACTTGCAACAGATCACTACTTCTTCTGCTGCTCGAAGCAGTGGTGATTTCGAAGTCCTCCGAAGACGATACAGAATCTTCGCTGCTGCCACTACTGCTATCCTTCGCAGTCAATGGTGTCTCCCTGCCGTCTTCGTCCCAGGTTGTCTGCCCTTCAGGACCCGAGGAAGGGCCTTCAGCGGATGCTGACTTGCACTTGACGGAGCAGGTATGGGCGCTCACAGTGGCTGTATTCTGATGTATTTCTCGCGCCTTGCTACAGTTTTCTGCTCCCACCCCCTTCGTTGTTGTCTTTTCCAGAACAATTTCACAAACAGCATGCTTCATCATTCTTGACGGAAATGTGGCAGGACCGACCCCGCCGGGGGTACATATGATTTCCCTTGTCTTTGTGGAAGCTTCTGTTCGCAAGTCATCCGAAACGAGCGCCGCTCTGCAGTGCTCACCATGTAGAATGAGATTTTCTTCATTACGACCCAGACTGGTCTCTCCCGTCGTTTCACTGGCCGCGGTGGACCTGAAGCTGATGAGCCAGGTGCTGGTCTCGCAGTCGGCACTGCGACTGCTGCCGGCAACATTCCTATCCTGGTGCCTTGTCCTCCGAAATCCAATGGACTACCACTAACCCTGTTCTCTGCCTCATATAGGTTTTCCATAGTGTTCACGGAGCTGCTTCGTGTGCGGATTGGGGTCCTGTTAAAGCGGCTGGTGACCCGCGACACGTCTGTCGGCTCTGTGGCGGCCTCTGTTGCACCACTAACACGTCAGTCCATGTAGTTTCGCCACTTCTTCGCGCAGTTTCTGAGATTCCGCCACTTCTTTCTGCTCTTTCGAAGATGGCTCTTTTTTATGTCGCGGAGAAAGAAATGCATTTTTTGTGCGCGTCTGAGGCTATCACATCACCAGCTCTTCTGCGGTGTCGTCGGCCGCTGCGTCGGTTGTCTGGAGTCAGGCATATCTCGGGAACGCCTGCAGCGGAACAGCCTTGCATCTCACCAGCCAAGTCGTGAAACAAGCTGGACAGTTCAATCATAGGCATGTCGGACAAGTGCGTTGCACGTCACTACCAACCACCTCCGTGTAAACGGTTAAGCCGGAGTCGACCGCTTGCATCTCTACCGGTCGCCGCGACTCCGCGTTCTGAAAAGGAAATGGCATCCTTTGAGGCAACGCGCCTATAGAGGTAGTGGCGCAGAGGCTGTACGCCAGTACTCGATTTTTCACTTTTTCCCAAAGAGCTGACTGGAGGTGTACGCTGTGCTCTTCTTCACATTGGAAGTTTACTATTTTCACCAGTGTCACAAGGAACTCTACTTGTATTCTTCGACAAGGTCGCCTAATTTTCCGGCTGCAGTTTTCCTGCTTACAAGGAGTACAAAGCGCTGCTGTACTCTTTTGGTGCTCCAACTTGCATCTCTGGTCACGTATAAATAATATAGAACGTTAGGTGTTCTGAACCAAGGTGGAGGGGTCTTGCGCCAGTACACCCAGCCGGCCCCGTACGCTAGTTGATCAACGTCACAGGTAAAGTCCCTTTAAGCGACGTCGTCACCGTTCCATGCCCCTTAGTGTGTATACTGGCCTTCTGCATGTTGCCGAGCAATAGCCTGCAGCAACTGATGTCGCTCGTGTAGCGGTGAAGAGCAAGGAAGGGTCCTGCAGTCCGCGTCATCCCTCTTTGGTTCCTCTCTTTTGTCTCTATTTCTGTTGACGCACTTCGCACTGTAGAAGAACTTAACGTCTATGGAACACAAAAAGGTAAGTCTGAGAGGAACAGCCGGTCCGACAGATACCGGTTTTCTCGCCGACAGGCTTCCATGTCCCGCAAAGGTCCCGACAGCAAAACGCACGGTAAGAATACGTACGCTTGAAATTTGCTGCAGAAGCGGCTGGAAATTTTTGGCAATTTTTCTGAGACTCGACAAGCGCAAGGCTGGAAGGTGTGCTCGTCCACAACACGGTCGGCCCAACACGCGAATGAGCTACGTATCTTTCGTTTACCCCCTGTGTCATGAGGCGTTGAAGGACAGCTAGTGTTCTTCACGGCGGATGCGTCAGAAGTTGCAAGTACTTTTCTAGCCAGAGTCCCAAGGAAACAGGAATCGCCTCACAAGCGTGTCAAGGGAGTTTCATTTATGTGCCTTAGCAGAGGAGCTTGCGTTCCGTGGGAGACATCTCCGATGGCGAGTAAAAAAGGAAGATTTCTCAGTATGGCCTCGCTGTCACACCCAAGAGAACCTCAATGCCCCACACGGGAGCTGTCTAATTTTGCAGTGTAATCTGAAGGCTATTCTTAAGCACGACCGAGAGTCCCATAATTGTCAGTCGGCGGCGACGGCCAGCCCTTCGCTGCCGCCCAAACTGTTCTTCCTCCGAATCTTTCGTTGGATCTGCGAGATACAGCGGCCAAATTCATCCGGCGTGCGCCGCCGACCCGTCGCAAAAAAATCTTGCGGCGGGACTCTGCAGACGCTGGCATTTGGCACGCGCTTTCTGCTCTGCCGCTGCCGAAAGCTGCAGAATTCTACGCACTGAAAATGAGCTCCGGTGCAGCAAATATTTGAGCCCGTAGACCCGCAGGAGCTGCCCACGGACTCTACGATGCCACACGATGTCACACTCAAACACAGCAGAGCTCTAAAGAAAATGCCACTTCCGTCGTTCGCCGCTGCGTGCACTGCGGCCCTGTTTCCTCGCCTCTGATAGGCGGGAAGATCATCTCGTCCACATCCGTGCAGTGAATGGACTACTTCATAAACATTCCAGGCAGCACTTCCCAGCCACATTTGAAGACTCATGTATTTGTTCTTGTGAAGGAGTGAGATCGCCTGTTGAACTGTGGCACAATCATCACCCCCGCGAAGCGAGCAGCTCTCACCGTAGGCACCGACACAACCGGCAACAGCGCGTCACCAGCGTCGTCACCGCGGCGCAACAACCACAGTGAAAACATACAGGGTTCAGTGGTCGCCCTGTCCGAACCTCTGTGCGGGGCGCAACAACCTCGGTATACATCTCTCAGGTCAAGCTTGCAAGAAGGTGGATTTGGTATGCGGCCGGCATGCCGGTAATAGCGCCCCCTACACATGGGCGGCGACGCTTACCATTTGACGTGCGGCATAGCTTCCTGTTTCTCCTTCAGATCTGAGCAGAGCAGTGAAAAAACCACACTTCTGTAGTCCAAAACGTGCAAAGCTGGCTCAAGAAAGCGCATTTATCAGGTTGTGCAACGGTTTCAGCATCCCACCGGTCGACGTCAGTGCGTCCGGCAACTCTTCCGCGGCCTAAATCTTTGTAAGCTAATACTGGAATACATAATGATGGAAGTGCAGAATTCCAACAGTCAACGAAAAACCTGCACTCTCGCCGTAACGCGATTGCATTTTGACCTTGAGACTTCCAGACGTGCGGTCCTACTATACAGCATGAGGAGCGTATATCGTCGTTCCCGTTACGATACCACATTACTCTGTCGCCATGCTGTGTGTGGAGGGGGAACGTATCTAGCCGCTACATAGACGCAAACTGAAATGGAAACCTCCTGTGTGCAGAGCCGCCCTGTAGTAAAGTGGATCTTCCTTTCCACAAGAAGTGTACAGTAAGATAATTAAGAGATAACAAACACTCCCTGGAGACTTGTTTAGCGCAGACCATGACTAACACTGGGAAGCTGTTTCAACAAGTAGTGATATTTGAAGGAGCGTGCCGGCAATGATTTCATGTCGGCGGCACCCTCGCCGGCCTCGCCGCCTGTACTGCGAGCTGACTGAGTGTAGGGAGAAAGTGTACGTACACAATGGAGATACATGGAGAAGACGCAGGCCAGGCGCCTGTCGGGTAGGTTTACGGACACTATGCAAGTTGACAACGTATCCGACGCTATGGATCGTACTCGCATGTTTTTCCCTGATGCGCTGCAACGTCAATGCCATTGGGAATAGACTACGTAGTCAGATCTGCTGCGTGCGGCTCGTTTGTTCCCTTGCTGTTTCGAGAGTTAAGCAATTGTTGACTCGAATGCTCGACTCGCGCGGTACCATGCCGGCAAGTAAACTACCAAGTACACGCACTCTTGTGTGCACAGTAGCCGCCTGCAATCGAAGGTGGAAAGAGACAAAGACATATTTATCCCAGCCACCTTGTACAGATCTGCGAAAAGGTGACTCTCGTAGCGCACACAGCAGCTCGTACGCAACCATTCGCCAGTGAGTGCCGTAGCTCACGATAAAGAAACCTGTGCAAATTTGTGAGGTGCGCCTTCGTCATGTAGCTTACCCCACCTGCGAAGCTAAGTGCAGGTCAGGCCACACGTGAAATGGAGGTGATTTTTAAATCAGGGGAATTTGAGTGCGTCACCTTGAAATTGAGGTAGTGAAATCTGCAGTTATATCTCAACTGATGAATGTGTAAAACCCACTCTGCCTGATTTCCAAGGTGTCCTTCGTCCCTGTGGGTTAGCCCGTTCACATACACACGTTACCGTAGGACATCCCATGCATCCACCTGGAAAGCTTCTGACTGCAGTTGTGGCTGCCTACGCATGGACGAACACCGACTGGTGGTCCGACACCGCAGAGCTTCCTGAGATATGAATCCTTCTTCAAATTGCAGCTCTGCGAAGTTTTGAGCGCATTAGGGTCTAGTTTCAGCATATGTTAAGCCCCGTCTTGTCCGACTGCATCGATCCTAACGTGCTCGACAGCTGGATTGCCATGCACGCTGGAACAGACGAATTAGCGGCTTCCGTGATAAGAAGTACTATTCGAACCACGTAATCCGCCGTGAAGCACCAGAACACTCGAAGATTGCTGCTTCGCGTACTCATCACTCCGCAGCCCATGCTTCCTGCTGAAGTAGGTGGCTTCTTTCAGGATGATAGTACCCACTGGTTATCTTAGGTGGACTGCAGGCGTCAACAATTTCACTTAAACGATTTGCTACTTTCCTTCTGAGCGTCTTTCCCTTGGTTAAGCTGAAATGCTGAGGAGAGCCTGTGATTAGCCTGTTCGGTCGGCTCATGTTCAACCTACGGGATTTCAGTGGGCTTCTTCGTGAAGATGCATATGCCTTCCAGACATTCGCCGATAACGGGGCGCTTAGGCCCCCAGTTTACCAAATACCTGCTGATTCTACTCTTCCTTTCTGCAGTAATGCTGTCATCATACACGCCCAACGCTCTCTACGGGAACGCGGAGATAGCGCCGATAACAGAGAAACCTTGGCTTCATTCTTCCTTACAAGGTCAGAGACCCTAGCGAAGTTGTTCTACGCTGACAGAAGAAATTACTTCACTCTGCGTTGAATCATTTGCTGAAAACGGTCGCAGTTCAACTGTTTAAAAGAAACATCCATGCATGCACACGCCTCCGGAAGCAGCGGTGTTGAAGCAGGCGTTTGGGGGAGACGAGGGAATGTAACGCGCATCTGTGTGGCCAGTGTTGACGACGTCTGCGTTTAGCCATGCAGATTGCGCGGCACGGCCTCTCACACCTCTGGCCAGTACTGTTTCCTGAATGGCCGAAAACGGTTGTACAAAATACATCACTCAAAGACATCGAGGGCGCCCTTTTCAAACTGAACTCAAAGCTGGGTACCGAGTATGGTTACTCTTCGGACAAAATTCATGAAGCTTTAAAATGGGAGATTGAAAGTACGTTGGTACAGGTGTCGCTGGCATGCAGACGTTTCAGCCGTGGGTTGCTTTCCTGCGCCTGCAGCACAATGTCTTGACACCTTCTACCTTGGACTGAGAACGCTGCACCGTACGTGCACGGTGTTGTCCGCCAGTGTGTTAATGTGACTCTCTTGTGTTTGGCGCACAGCGTGTTTTGCGGCTACGGGCGCGTTCAAGGGGCTCTCTGGAAGTGATGGTGTGCTGAGCATTGTCAAATCTGGTACCATGCAACCACTAAAGACGATTCTCACAATTATTGGAACGCCGGAACTCACAGGAGAAAGATCTTACTTGACCACATGTGTAGGTGGGTCTACCTATAAATTTTGGAGTAGCTCGACACACACAGCGCCATGTAAAAGACGGATGCCGCGCAGCCGTGTTCAGACTGATATAAGCGACGGAGATAAATATGTCCGCATTGCCTGCTGACAACGGCCACCTCATTGTTGACGCCCTGGCAGAACGTCCACCTCTTCCTTCGCCGAAAAGAGTATATCCGGATTGCATGCCCGTCCTGCTGTGCAGAGGAAAGCTACAGGATACTCGCTTACGAAGCAGCTGCGCGGCTGGAGAAAACAAGCCGCCGGATGCCTCGCGAGAATGAAGTGTTGAACACAGTGTTTAACGGAGCGGAGGCTGCCCTTAAAGATCAAGAAACCAGCGCACTCGTTAAGGAGGCTGCCGGACAATATGTTACTGATCGTAAAGTCTTCTCATCCGTAGTATGGAGGCGAATCCTTCAGCACACAAAATACCAGCTTGCGGCTCGGTTGGTCGAAGGTACTTCTTTTACTTCTATGGACCCCCTCAGAGTAGCCTGTCGAGCGTGTGTCACAGAGTAGACACGCGCTGAACTTGTGAAGGATGGGTTTTATTCGTCGATATTCGTTTTTCAGTGTCTCGCTGCAGAGCTGATACATGAGTAAAAACAGAGGCACACCCAGGGCGGGATGCGGCACCATGTGTGGAACTAATTCATGATAGAATGTAACAAAACGGGAGAGTGCTGCTCACTGGGTGTTAAATCCTTGACTGTGCGCAAGCACGTGCTGCGGCGTTGCTATCGAGAGCTCGCTGTAAAAAGCTGCTGCTTATACGTGTTTTCATCTCCGCAGCAATGCCAGGATTTCGGAAATCTGTCAACGACACTTTTGACGCGGTGAAAAACAACCAACGTACTATCCTCATAGGAGCGCGCTGTATAGCCGAAGCCGGCTGCGTAACTGCTCCTTTCATTCTGTTGCTGGAAAAGTCTTCTACTTGCTTGTCCGCAACGGTATCCAACTCTAGGTCAACACCAGCTCAATCAACTAGTGCAACCATGCCAAACATGCATAACCTCTTCCTGGAGGGTCTCACCGGTGAGGGCAGGAAAAAATGCTGTGGAAAAGACAAATGGCATAACTCCGTACAAGCAGCTTTTTAGGTGTACGGATAATTGTGTGTGACGCAGAAAGCTCTTTGACGGTTCATGAAAGCTGTGCGCTGAACGTGCCTCTTGTTTTCTTTTAATTGCAGCAAGCCTATATTATTTGTCGGAGTCGCGAGCAGGCGCGATCAATCTTTTGTCATCATCTGTGTTACCTCATCTTTCCATGTAAATGCACCTCAACAGCAGGTGCACTGGACTGTTGTGGCGAAATGCGGTTCAGAACTTCTCATTACCATGGAAGAGGCAATTTCGGCTGCCGAAGTTAGCGGCGTCCACCAGCAAATTACGTGGGCTTTTCTTGAAAGTGCACTGGAACGATATGATGCTCTACATGAGCAACCCTATGGCGTGTTAAAGACGAGCCTGGAAGGAAAGCCAGAGCTTGTCAGCGCAGCCCTTTCCGGTCTTAAGTCCTGCAGTGAGGCAGAGCGGGAGCAACTTCTGCGCTTCGTGAGCACGCTGCACGGCAGATCCTGCGGACTGCTCCACGGTAAGCTGGAGTTCTATCACGTTCGGGTATCCACTTACCACGCTAATACACAGAGAGTTACTTGCTGCGCAGTCTCCGGCGATTGGTGACGTGCGTGAGCATATTATGCCTCTACATTTCTGCCAAAGACCCCCTGCAAGCTCAGCTGCGTCGACATGATCTGGAGTGTCAGAGGACTATCGAAGTCTCCATCTCTAACCTTAATTTTGCACTTCTGCGTCCTTCGTAGTACCACTCCAGTTGGCGACATACGTCCTCGAGAACCTGCAAGTACTGGCGGAGGCGGTTGGATTTCGCGTTTCATCAGCAACAAGTGCAGCACTGGGAACCCTGCGTTCGTCTGCCTTCACAGGTCCGCTGCCCACCAAACGTGGTAGAGGTTCACACCGTGGGCAATAATAAGCCAACCTTTCCTTTTTCTCCCCTCAGTCGTTTGTTTACTGCTGCATGTACGTGCACCTGTTCTACATGTACGTGTCGTGGCACGCAGCTGGTTTTCAGAATTGGTGAAATGTCCACCTGATTGTTTTGCACTTCCCTCTGCTGGCGCACGTACGGAGGAAAGTCTACCACAATGTGCTGATTCGTCAAGTTTCGTGTGCTCGTTTCTCAGCTGCGGCGAGTCTTATCGGCTCTTTCGTAGTCGATTTGCAGATCCTCTGCAAACATGTGATCAGCCCTGCCAAGCGCTACCAGATTCCACTGCGCAACTGCATTTCAAGAACTATCGTCCAGATACCCAATAAGCTACACGCGGCATTTTTTGCGAAACATTTGGACTTCATCAGCCACACGATTTCCACGCTGGAAATCGCGCCCCCCCCTCCTTACTCAGAGAAGTTAGGGCGTGTCAAAAACGCTGTGTTAGAACTTGCAGAAATTGTTGCTTCACAAGAGAAAGACAACTTGTGGCTTTTGTTCCCTGGAGAGGTTGAACAGCAAAATTTCTTGCCTGCCATTAGAGCCCTTCCAGATCTCGAGCTTACACAAATGGCGGAGAAGTACGCACTTGGTTTTTTCAGCTCGCCCTCCTCTGCGCAGTTCCAGATCCTAAAAAGTAAAACCCAAATATGCGTTGTTTCCACTCAGTGGCGTGTCACGTCGTAAGCCCAGCTGTTTCGTACGCTATCCGATCAAAAGTTCCTGTTTATCGTTTCTGTGGACACGTGCAAATTTTAATCGTATACGGATGAGTAGACACCAACACGACAGCTGACCCTTCAGCACTGACGTACTGGGTGAACTGGTTCACATGACGCAAGGACCTGAGATGTTAGTCCCTTGCGACAACGTGCGCATTTTCCGCGGGGACGGTTTCGTTACTTCATATATAGTATATTACCAGGCGCCCGAAGAGTCTTCTTTCATGCGCACGGTCGTGCCTTCTAAGAGGCGCTGGTGCAGCGCAGGAGTTGCAGGGCCATGAGGGGCGCTTGTAGATCCGCTACTCTGCAGTGGACGGTAGAAGGTGTAAAACGATGGCGCGCTTGCGAGTGATGTATGCAGGCACCCCTGCGGAACACCCTGAGCAACTCGTACAAGTGACAGTTTTCTCTATCTTCCTGCGGTGTCGACATAGGACGGAGCGAGGACGACACGGTGCAAACGTCACAGCTTACGCTGGAGATTTCTCAGACCGTGTTTGCTATCAATTCGGAGATTCAGCTTCTCCCCTTCAAAAAACGCCTGGAAGTTCTCGGATACCGTACCAATCTTTCCACTACGGCGATTCTGCAAAGTATGTGTGTAGAAAGTGGTTAAGAGCTCTTGTATGTCGTGGGCTGGAGGGCACGCGGGTGTTGTTTGCCGCTGCCTCTTGAACTGACTAATTGAATGTCAATGACGACTGCTAGCGCTCCTCACAACTTGGTGCACCTGCACTTCATTAGCTAAACTCTGTTGTACTAGTGCATTGCTTTAGGCTTGAGCAGTCAGGTGGCGGCTGCCATCCTGCAGGAGATCCTTCTCAGTGGACGAAGCTCACGGAAGACGGAAAGAACTTCTGAGACATTAGCCCAATTTATATCCGAGCGCATTAAAGCGGAGATCGCTGTGGAGAAGACCAGTACAGATAGAAGGATTGAATCTCAGCTCAGTCCGGCAGTTCACAGGCTTGTAAAACGTAAGGCGACTGCGGCTCGTGTTGTGCAGTGCGCCAACTATGACGCACGGAAAAAGTCTCCCCAACTAGAACGCTTCGCGTGCCCAACATCTGTTGTTTTCGATGTCCGCAATACGACAAACGAGTGAAAGTGAGATTGGTGCGCTATCACATGCAGTATGACAAGGACGAAATTGTTAGATGATGGCATCTCTGCAGCGACGTCCCGCCGTTCTCCCTTAGGGCTTCTTGGATCATTTTGCTTACGTTTCAGGGGCAACGTTGTTTCCCAAGAAGCCCACCGTGTCCCTGGTTCCACATCAGGGTGATTGCTTTCATGGGTCGACGTTTTGCAGGAGCCCTGGCAAGCAGAATTGTTTTAGAAAGAACGCATGCTGCTCGGAGTGGAGAAAATGCGACTGAAAGGCAACACAGGCCGGGTGCGACTGGTGGAGGGCAGTCGAATTTTGAGGACGAAATCTCTCCTTTGTTCGTCATTGATGCTACTTATGGTGGGCATCTCCTTTTACACCAAAGCCGTGTAGATCTTGAAAATACGTTGTCGAACGAGTCGTGCATCTAGTGGAAGGCTGAACGCTAGCAAACGTCGACTTCTCTGGCAGAATTTGCAAAATTACACCTAACGTCTACCGTACTCAGGAAAAAACGCTCTGCTCAGAATACTCCGTTGCAGAAACCACAGCAACAGGACTTTGAAATATAGCGTTTCCCTCAGATGCCACCGAGTGCGTTGCTGGAACCTGCACGGAAGTGTAGCGCGTACAGTGTAGGACTGCCCAACACTTCAGAGGGTCAACGTATGTGCGAGTCTGACACCTGACTACCTCTACGTAAGATTGAATCTGCCTCTACAGGAATGCTAGCGCACGCTTGCGCATACGTTGTGGCGATACGTATCTACACGTAAACATACATGTACTTCTACTCTTGGAGGTGCGCACTTGATACATACGTGTGAACACTGCGGACTAGTAAGCGTCTCTGTGTGAGCTGGCATTCTCTCTGTGAGTGCTGCGTAGCTGAAATAAGTGATACCATCAGTGGCAGTTATCGCACAAGTTACCAACAGTACGAGGTGATTGTTTTCTTCCAGACTGCGTGAGATCGATGGTGCCAGCAATCCTGGCAGACCAAAGGATCGTGACGGACTGCGTAAATCCAGCGGGGCTCTCTTCCGTCCCTATTGGAGGTTGCCCAACCCCGTCCGAAGCATTCCTGAAGGCATGCTCAAAGAACCCGAATTTGTTGCAAGATCGTGTATCGCACTGGCTGGATGCCGCTAGTGTCTCTCCGAACTGCAAAGAGATTGTGCGACATCTAGGCAACCGAGAGGTCAACATGGACCTGCGGCACCTGACTGCCATAGAGCTTGGACAACGTAATTTTTCACTCCTCTCCATTAGAGACCGTAGTAGATCTGCAGCCTCCAGCGCTCCTGCTGGACAGCAGCACCATAGTTACCTTCTGGTTCACTCGCATAGTAGCCACTCTGTGTCTGCAAGATTTAGGAGAATGACGGCAATTCTGTGCATTGCTCCCCACTGGGTGTATCTCACTGCACCAGTCAAACTTACGACGTTTTCAGTTTACCTTGTGCCGGTGCCAACTTTGGGAAGATGTGGTTTCCCGTATGTGTGTGCGACTTTCCAGTGGACTGCGGGAGGGACTTGGACGGTCGCGATTCTTGGGCAAGGGCGATTTTGAAGGCCGAAGCGCTTCAGCATCTCTTCCTGCAGTTTAAGGCAGAGCAGAAGGATGCCTCATTCGAAGACTTCATTGTGTCCTTGTACGGCGTGAAAACGGGGGCGCTTGGCAGTTCTAAGAGCGCAGCCGAAATTTTTCCGCATAGATTCGCTATTGGCCGCAGTATGACGGTCCTCCACCATGCTGTGAAAGCTGTCCGTTCTCAACGTCAGCAATACAGCCAGTGCAGGGCGGACGAGCTGCGCATTGCGCAGGAGCTCTCCGATACTCTAGAAGCACTTCAGTATACGGGGCCTCACAACATGGAAGCACCTGCCTTCACCCTCAAGTCGGTAGTGCAAAAAGGCGCGGAATCGATCTCTGTAGAAATTGATGCTTTCGCTAACCTGCAAGGTAAAATGAGTGCCTTCACAGTTCTAGTTTTTTTCCTGAATGTAATAAAGGGTCGCTGCCACTGTACGTGATCTGCAGCTACTATTCGCCAACTGCTAAGAAACTTTCGTCCGTCAGGTGGTACAACGCCGTCCCACATGTACAACTTACATCATTATGGAACTACATGTATCTCGCGGGGCACGCTGACATGTAATTGTTGTTTAAGTGTATTTTCCCGTCACATTTCAATGTTGTACTTTCTCCGCAGTGCACCCGTTGCATCTAACCCAGCACTTCTACAATTTCGTGCTCTCCGATCGTGACCGCCCCCCTGTTAAGATTCGCCTACCTTACTACGTCGACCAGAACTTCGAAAAGACCTTCAAGAGGGCACCAGCTGCAGCCTTCCCGCTAGTCACTGCTTTGGATGGTGCTAGCTGCCCAGAGAAACTGCGTTCTGTGGGACCGAAGGGGGAATTCAAAGACGCCCTGCACAGCACAGCTATTTGGCTTCGAAGTGTGTTGGACTTCAGGTTGCCTGAGACCTGGACGGACACAGCAGACGGTCCACAAGCTACAATTCAGAGTATGCACTCCCATGCTCGTAGATTGTACATACGTGCTGAAAGAGACACAACGGCTCGACGCAGGCAACGAAACGTTATTTGACCTCGAATAGCCCCTCAAAGTTGCAGGAAAGAGGACTCTGCCGTCTCTCTAAAACAGGCATACGAAATAACTACCTTAATGCCTCGGCTACGCAGTCAAGGATGTTCGTCGCAAGATAGTAGATTCAAACACTCTAGCGTGTTAGTAAAGAAAAAAAGAGATATGCACCAGAGGCTGCCAATCGTGACAAATCACCTGGGTGCAGGTGGCGAGCAGTTCCGCGAGATATTAGAATAGCGGGAGCCCCGGTAAGGAACATCTACCATGTGGTACGGACAAATTTAAAACTCTCCTTTATATCTAATCGGGGGCATCCGTGAGCATGAAAGCACTATGTGAGCTCGGTGCGGCTTGTCCCGTCGCAAGACACTCCCGTATCATAATTAACTCTGCTGTGCGCCTGATATATTATGCTCCTACCCAAGGTGCAGCCAATCCATATCACTACCCGTTGAATCCTCGACTGAATCAAATCCTTGGTAAGCCTCTGAAGCCGTTGGCGATGCAGCTGGAGACCCGTTAGCAGGGCGGCCACCGAAAATAAAATTCAGGGCTACTGACGAAAACCCGTTACAAACAAACCGCCTGCATTATATTTTTTCGTATGTTTAACGAATAAAACAGAAGTGAGCGTCCTTGTTGGCTGATGTAGGCAGCTTCCATCGAACTTTTTTGGCTAAAACAAGCACTGCAACGGTGTGGCCCTCCACAGTTCACTTGCTGTCTCTGCAGGCGTATGCAGTTGGTTCGTATCTTCGCTGCCTCCTCGGAAGTGCGAAATCCGCCCTCCTGAAGATATGACAATAGCACTCCCCTGGAAGCCGCAGAAGTCGCCGGAGTTGAAAGATCTTACCCCCCAACCACTTCACAAAGAAGAAGTGCCGCAGCTCACGACCGTTGAAGGCATAGTTCCGACGCCGGCGGAGAAGCCACAGCCAGCAACTGTCCCCGAGGAATTTGTCACGCCGACACCCGAAGAATTGCAAGAGATAGTTCCACCTCTTCCGGAGAAGCCGCAGCCCGTAACAATCCCTGAGGAACCTACCGCTCCTTCCCCCGAGACATTACAAGGGATAATTCCCCCTCCCCCGGAAAAGCCACAGGTCACCACGGCGCCCCCCAAGGCAACGCGGGCTACAACCGCTCATGAAAAAGTAGTAACTGAGCCAGACGTGACGCTAGAAGAACCCCAGCCAGCACCTGCCATTAAGGAGGAGGAGGAGGCCGTAGTGACTACCGTACAACAGGGAGTCCCCGCCGAAGACGGTGGGTACTCTGCATTATCGATGCATGGTCTCGACATGCGCGACGTCTTAAGCCAGACATATTTTCTGTTACAGTCCTCCCTGTTGAAAGAATAAGAAAACCATCCCAGAGACGCACGCCACAACACAGTAAACCCAGCCTGGATGGGATTTGAGAATTTTGCGGCTTTGCTTGTACAACACATATTCTGACTTGTGGACAGAATCTCGTTCATGATCATAGTCAAAAGTTAATGGCTGTTGCTGTCTCTGCGTTTCCTCATGTACTGTGCGTGAAAACAAAAAGACTGTATTGCAGTTGTCAAGCTCTACTCCAAGTACATAGAGCAAGAGGATATCAAGGACGTTGACGAACTATATGAGAAGGCGCTTGAGGTGCCTACGTTTGCGACTACTTTTGCGTCACTCGGCTTTGGGAAATCATCAAGAAGTTTGCCACACCTTCGCTTTGCGTTGTGCATCACGTGCGGTAGGGATGCTGTTGTGGCTCGCCACACCTGGATTTCTTTTTTCAAAAAAGTATGGTTAAAACTGTTTACAATTAACTTTGTGCAACTGTATTTCTTTGCTGCATAACCTATCCAGCCATTCCAGAATATTCCAGAGGAATGAACACATCTGGCCGCGCGTGTAGGGGACCTCGGTGCCTTCTCAGTTTTTCTTGAACACAGTCCGTATCAGGTGCGCGCCGTCCCCTTCGCACATCCTATTGGCTCTGGCGAGAGGCTCGACTCAGCCACTTTCATTTCCCTCGTGAAGGAAACGAGGAAGAAGAGTACCTTGTGTTCCAACTGCGAATAACTCGCTGGAGGTTTTGTGCGTCAAGGCTGACGCTCGCCTGCGTGTCCTGCCGCTGCATCCTAGACAATAGAACAGCAGAGTTAATGCGTTCGCTTTTGCAGATGCAATGGTCTGATTACCCCTGCACCTTATTACGCAGGGAAATTTCTGCCTTCCATTGTACGGGAGAGCGCACGAGGCCACGCTGGTCCTTTGGCGGCATCATTCGAAAGTAGCCGCCAGTTTTGTGAAAGGTTGTACAAAATACAAGGTTGGAGTAAGTGCACTTTTGCGTAGGCCGGGTGCCTCCTGTCGAATAAGAACCGTCCTTCACTCCTTCAACCGCGTTGTCCACAGCAGAGACGTGCGCGAACACAGAAGGGAAAAACATGTCACGCAATAAGACACAGAGTGTTGCAGATATCTTTCTCTTCTTGTTACTGCACCCAATGCATTTGTGTGCGTCGTTGCCCTTTCGCAGTTCAACTTTTCCAGGGCGGAGCCGTTGTGGCAGTCCAAACACGTAAGGAGGCTGAACGTTGCTTTCGAAAAAATTGCCCCCATCATATTCTGTTGGGGTTTTTTGCCAGGAAGACCGTAAACGTAGCTCTTTCGCCAAATGCGCTTCGAACCATGGGGAAACCACGCTGGTGAAACTTTTTCACCGTAGCTCTCACCTGCCTGTGGTTTGTGGTGCATTCGTTCTCACACAGCACACTGTCCCGCCGCCAACTCTGTCCAAATTAATGTGCCATCTCGCGAACTGGAGCACCGAGTGATGAAAGCACTACGTGAAGGTGTGTACATCGCGGAAGACCCAGATGTCGTCAGTCAGTGCGCTGCAGCAACAATTGTAACGTCGTCCTATCAAGACCTCCAATCGGTTTTGCTCGAAACCAGCAGGCCTGGAGTTGGAGAGTTTGTGGAGCAGTGGAACACACTAAAGGTCCCTAAACAGCAATCCAGTAAGCTCACGTCCGAAGACGTCTGTTTCTTTCATCCAAGAAAGGATGGCAGTCGTCTTTATGAAAGACGACTGCGGGAGCAGTACTCCAACCTACCTGCATATCAGAAAGAAGCGGTGGCCCCGCACGTTGTAAACCCCCGCCCGATGCGCTCATTCGGCAGAATCAACCGTGTGTAGGCCTGTAATGCGTTCAAGCGTGCTGTGTCCGCTTGTGTTCGTTTGTGCGAAAATGTTGCAGAAAAGCATTCTCTCTGTACCAGAGCAAGTGAGAACTCTGCAACTTTTCAAAGAGGCACTCGCGCGTCTCTCTCTTGAGGCGCAATTGCATCAGAAAATATCCGCCGTTAACGGGGGCTGCTGAAGGCACAGGAACTGTTCATGGTTTTGCGCCAAAATGGTCGCGTCACCGCGTAGCCTTCTGCTAAAAGGAACTCCAGCAGTTGCGCAGATCACTCGCGACGTGACTTGGTGCGAGCGTCGGCCACGGAGGCGGCAACAGACCACAGCGGCTTTCCTGTATTCACGAACTGACTTAATGTACTACTTACAAGCTACCCAGACCTTGCTAACGTTTGATAGCACGGCCGGCGACTTGTTGGGGGCAAAAACGAACAGGAAGACGGGGAGCCTTCGAAGTAGCTGCTCCTTTATGATTCCTCGTGTACTGCAGTGCGCAAGACGATGCGGAACCACTGGAGCTACGGTTCCCTAATAATTCAATGTGTAATGCGATGCCCGGCTGATAACAGCGCTATGACCTCTCCTCGTTCTCTGTAGGAAGCATTTTACGAACACACATTGTGTGCCCTCTGTGTGATTCTTCCGTGCAGTTCGCGCAGTCTCAAGGGTTCTGCGGACTCGAGTGGAAGATTCTTCAGGCCGCCTCAACCCATCAATTTCCGTTGCAGGGGCTTTCAACAGTTTTGCAGACACTCACTTGCCGACTCCTACGTACGTCAGAGTAGTGCACAATAAAGTCAGGAGAAAGGACGACGTCTTTTTAGCGGCTTTCTGCGCCGCTCTGCGCTCCATTGAGTTGTTAAAGGCATTTTTAAAGACGGGTCAGGTTTACCAACGAAGCCTCGCGTTGTGGGAATCCATGTTGATGGAGGGGCTGTCCCCGCACCTTGAAGCTCTTAGCGTAGCTGCGTCACAAGGGAATATGCCTTTGAGTGCCGCAGTGTGTCGCAGTGGCCCTGCAGGTGAGCTACAGAATAATCTGAAACGTTGTATTTCTACCGTAGATGTCACACACATCACTGACTCATCAGTGGCACGGTGGTGGAAACAGCGGCTCAGCGGATAAGACGTCTTCTCTGAAGTAGAGCGACAATAGTCACTTGCACCTGGCCAACCTGGAACGAGGAAAATAGTAAAGGCAGAAGCCGTGAACCGGCCACGGAGTGAGCAGCCGTGGCCGCTATCGTTGTCAGAGATAATGGTGAATCGCTGTGTCTGGCAGCTTTCAGTGCACAGTTGTCACTGTGCTGACATTCCCTTGTTGCAACAATATTCAGACGTCAGATACATATAGAGTGATGTAGAGATTTACGAACTATTCAAGCAAATGTGGGACCACTAGCAAATTTGAGCAGTTCCTTGTAACTTGAGTAGGACGCGACGGTTAGCTTGGAAAATACTCGGTTCTAGCAGGTGGTCTCTGAAAATCGGAAATACGCTTTCGTCTGACTTCAATTGGCACTACGTTGCCAACGGCTTAGCGAGATTAATTCAGCACTTGCGTCCAGCAGCCGGGGGTACGTGTGACGGGTCTCCACGCCTGCTCCTCTCAGTTGAAGGTCTTTTCTGCGATAAGCGTAAACAGAGCACTAGTACAACTTCAGAAATTCGGATGGTATCAGGAACAAGACAGAGTACGATTACACTCGGTTGTGTCCCACACCTGCTGCTGTTAGCTCTCGCGTAGCAGAAGTGGACCTCCTATCAAAGTTCGTTGATATCGACAGCATACCGCAACGCGCTCTGGCAGGCACCGCCGCAGCTCTTCATCTCTATCTGGATGTGCAAGCCATGTGCTGCCCTGTAAAATGCAGGGCTGGTCGTTGAACGATTGCTGACACTTCTTGATCCGGCCCTGTGGGCCGATGAGGTTTTGAAGTTGCCTACGCCTGAGGCAAAGAGAGAACTGGCGTTTGTCGAAAGCTGGGGTAAGGTATCTTGAAGAATTGCATGCATTGAGCTGCGCAGGAGAATTCTGTTCGCGTCATTTGAGTCGCCAGATTGTAAGAGAGCACAAAGCAGAAAACAGCAAATGACATGAAGTGCAGACTGTGCAGGACCTAACATGGGATGCACAGAAAGAAGGTGCATCCGTACAGTGGCTTTTTCCACGACGGCTTCTCCTAAGGCATCCATGCGTAAGTCAGAAGTCAGCAATGCCTCGCAGAAGACGTGCTACATATGTCCCGTCCGGCAGTCGTGGTGGAGGGGTACCCGGAAGGCCGTATAGTTTTATCTGTCTCCTGGCTGTAGCCACCAGGGTGAAATTCACAGCGATCACACGTTCCTTCATGAGGAAAGGGAGACAGATAGCCACAAACGTTGGTTTTTGCACTTCGACTCGAACGAGGGTGCGGCATAGTAACACTTTACTCATTATATGCATTGTCGGGCTCATCTTAGGCGGCCCCACTCCGAACGCGGGGAAAGAGCCTGAACGCGGTGGAACCCGGAGTGCCAGCTCCACTCCTGGCAATTTTGAATTATAATAAGCATAGACACTAAGTAAGTAATATGTCCATGAATGAGTAAGTGTGCCAGCGTCATGGATTCTAAAAGATCTACTTCTGGGTGCCTGGTGCTGCAGAGGTGGCGGGGTACACCACCGAAAAAATATCGCTTGCCAGCTCTGCAGTGCAAAGTGACTCGTTTCCGGTTGTGAGGCCTGTTTGTAAACGAAAGCTTTACTGATAGTAGCAGCGATTCTACAGGTCCTGAGGTAGAACAGACAAGATGCTGGCTGTCGCACGCCCGTATGGCGATCTTCTTGTCATCCTGTGCCTTATACTTTCATGTCACTTCCTTTGTACCGCTGCGTACCAGCGTACACTGGCTCACCGCACAAGTACGAATTTACACCCAGCATGATTACACTTATACACGGACTCGAATACACCCGCCGGCTTGTAGCGCACCGGCCGTACCATCCTGTGTCCAACTGCCTGCTTAGCAGCTCTCAGAGATGAGTGTTGGAAGGGAGTGACTGTTCAAAACCAGGTGTGTTCAACCGTTATAGCAATGTGGCTCTGGCTTTTTTTGTAGTCGGAAGACCCACCGCCACGTTGAGGAGTGCCGGCACTGCGTTACGCGTGGCCGCGTGGCGACAAAACGATGCCGCATTCACATATGCGCAAAGCAGGCGTGTCGAACCAGAGCATGTGGAAAGTACTCTACGTAGCACGAACTGGCCCGATATTAGCTCATTTTCGAGAGACCCCTTCCCTCCACACTACGTACGCGTACAGAAATCAGCGTGTTCGGAAGAAACTTTTGTACGCTGCCAGCGTGCTGTGGTGGAGAGCAGAGGATCGTGTACATCGGCGACGAGTACCTGTGTCACACTGCTACGAAGTCTAAAAGTGTGCGTGCGCCCACGGGTTCGACAACGTGATCCGGCCCTACTGGCATTTGTACGCAGCAGGGGTGTTCACAACTACATCACGGTGCGTGAGCAAACTCTCAGTCGCTGTGCACAGATGTGTGCATCGACAGGCTCCTACTGAACGCGGGGTACTTGAACCTTTCGACCCTTGCGCTAGCGCGTGAGGCCTGGTTCTCAAAACAGCTGCTTCACTGATAGACGTTAAAGACGCTTTTGCATTTTGGACGTAATACTGTGAATGGACAACGCCTTCAGGTATCGCTCTGCTGATTGTTGAACGTTTGTTCCCACATTAGCGTTGTTTGAGTGAATGACGTCGTCCAGTAGAGCAGCGTACTCGTCATGTTTTCTTTCTAGTACTGCTCCGACTGGCGCTACGACAGACACTGTCACTAGTATTCTCTGTTCTTTAGACTGATCAATTGTTTTTACCAGCTGACGTTTTAATCGTTGTCGTCGTCATCTCGAATGAGGGCTTGTTGAACGTGTCGCACGTAACAGTTTTGAGCAACCTGTGACTTCGTCGCTGACAGACCACACACACAAGGGCAACACAGCGGCAGGACCCGCGTTGACGGCTTAATGTGGTGGCGGTAGGAGGGGCAGTACAACTTAACAGCAACAGCAGCAGCGGCAGGGGCAGGGGTTATGCAGTGCGGGGCGTTTAACCCCAGTAGCGGGGATGGGTGAACTGTTGGTGGCGCTTGCCTGCGCTCGGGCACGATTTGTTAATTTACCTGCTGAGGCATGGGTATAATTTCAGAATTGCTGCTACTGAAAAATATTCAGACGCCGTATTGCTTCCACCCGCTCCACGCACACTGTATCGGCGAGCCACTGCGGCAGTTGGAAGTCAGTCAACCGCAGCGCAACGCGGGCGGGGACTGGCGCGGCTCGAAAATGCTGAGCAACTGGCGAGCACAGGAGGAGAACTGTGCCTTTGGCTTTCCTGCTCCTGCATCGAGCCAGGTGCCTACGGGACTGGCACGAGCGCATGTCGCTTCCCTGCTGCCTCAGCCCGCTCGCGTGATGTGTCGTGTTATAATGTGCTGGTTGTGTACCGACTCTCTTCATGTGTAGCGCACAAAATGTGTCTACACCCGCAACATTTCTTCAGTGCGTGCGCACGTAGACGGATGTATACACGAAGTACTTTGCGTCGCCGATATAATTCATTTTGTTTTCTCGGAGAGTTGACTTCAATAGACGCTCAGCAGTTGCGGCTGCGTCTCTCGTACAAGGGACACTTTCCCTCCCCTGCGCCGTCGCCACGATGCAGCCTGACTTGTACTTTGCTATAGGTCGTAAGATTGACTTTTCCCAGCCCTCCTTAAGCTCGCTTTCCCTATATTTTGGAGATCCGTACAAATGCGATAATGAGGAAGGTGAGACTCCCGAGTCACCTCCTACGGAACTCCTTTTTCTCGTTGTACCACAATGCATCGGCAGAGCCGCAGGACCATCTGAAGTCTGTGGCTGTTGCGTGTGCGCTCTTTTCCCGCTGCCCGGCTGTTACCCAGAGTACGCAGGGCAGTGCAGGCGACAGCCTTAACGAAAAACTGAATCCTTCGAGCCCCTCGGTGTTGGTGGACTACAGTGCGGGCACCAGAGCACTTGCAAGGCAGGTGGCCTCAAGTGAGAATAGTAATCACAGCAGCCGAAGCACAAGCACCTGCAGAGGAGGGTGCAGCAGCAGCCGCAATGAAAGCAGCGGCGACAATATATTTTGCGGGCCTTTCCAACAAACAGAGAGCCCTTCTTACGATGCTAGCTACTCTGACTTCACCGTCTACCTGTCGAGGCGTACACCTGCTACAGATTCAGCTCCCCCACTGAATAATTTACAGACTTCGTATATTGATGGCCCTGATGTCCTTCGAACTAAAGGCGACGTGCGGGGACACGCTGAATCTTTTTCACGCTGCCACCTATGCATTTCAAAAAACAAAATTAATCCAGCTGCTTTTTCTAACGCGCGTAACGTTGCGGCTGCTCGAAACGACATCTGCAACGTTGCAGAGCGGCACACTCACGTACGCACGGCGACGTTCGTGCCTCCGCCTCCCCATTCCCACGAGCCGTCGTTGGACAAATGGAGTTCCGCTTCTTTGTTAACATGCGCATCTCTGCGACACGCGTTGTGGCATCGGCTCGCCTCACGTGCGGCAGTGCTGTTACCACGCTACAGGTAAAGAAGCGGGCCCGCTGTCGATTGTCAGTTGCCTACACACTTGCCAAGGGAAGATGGCGGGAACATGTGTGTCAGCGTCCATGGTGGCATGCACACAAAAACATCACTCCGCCGTGTGCACTCGTACGGGTCTAATTATAAAGCGTGTTGGGAAGCGTGTAGGTGAAATGCTCTCATCCCATACCCATATGCAAGAACAAGTGCAAATACTGTGTCATCCGGCCATCGTTGAGACAGCACAACTCTGTCTTTTCTCTCATTGCTTTGAAGAACGCCCGTACAATGCTCACGCAAGTAGTAGCAGTTGTTAACTCTACAGCAGAAAATCTTTGTGAAGACGGAGGTGCCAGCCAGTGACATAACGGAAGCAGTCACGCCTCTTTCTCCTCTCTCAAAAAAATAGGTGAACGATAAGTTCCAGGTTGACGTAGCTCAAAGCCCAGCAGTTTTCCCAGCACTCGCCGTCATGTCGGGTGGATGCGTTTGTGGCACTGAAGAACGCACTCCATCTTTCGCTGACATTCGGGGGGTTTGTGCGCGTCACCCTGGTACTTCTGTGTGTTGTCTGCTGTGCTGTCCCTGCCACTGTTGGCTTCTTGTTGTTGTTGTTGCAGCCCTGCAGGTCTTCTGCAGCTCCTTGCTTTGTTTCGCCACGCTGGCGCAATGCCTCAAAGCCTCCTTCACGGTGTCAGTCGACGAATGCAGTCAAGTTCACGGCTACTACTCGTTTGCGGCGCCGTGACGGAAAAAAACCCGAAGATGGGCCTTTGTGCGACTTAGCTGGAGTCCACAGTAAACAGCTGTATACTGGACAGCTCATCCACTTACGTCCTGACATATATATATATATATGCGTGTATAACTCGTCACTTACAGACTTACGCATACGCATGTATATGTATGGACACACTGCGTGGAGCGTAGGTGTGTACCATACCCATGCGCGTGTCACTTGTACGTGCATGTCTGCCTATGCCTGTAGGTGCTGCCGCTTACGTATGACTACGTACACGTCAATCATAGATACGTAGCGGTATGTGAAGATGTGCACTTGTGTTGGCAGCACTGTCTGTAGGTGTGTACAGATAGAATCGTGCGTTACCGTACCGAATCGTAGGTCACACTGGACGCTTGCGTTTTTCTTTAAGCTGGAATAGCACACTTGTATATATAACGTCACGTACAAAGAATCAAACATAAGCATGTGTTTGCATGGAGGGACTGAGTCGAAGCTAAGCTGTGAATCATGCTCAGGCACATGTCACTTCTTGTGTTGGCAGCAGTAGCTGTAGGTGTGTACAGATACAATCGTACATCGCCATACTCGATTGTAGGTCATACTCAATGCTGCAGTTGTTTTTTTGAGGAAATACAGGAGAAGGAAGAGTCAACCGCGCATAAGCGGGAAACACATAGAACCGTTCACCTCGTCCTTGTCTCATCCTGGTTTGTCCTTCAACAGCAGCAAGGCGCTACCAACACTTGAGCGTAGAACGCACTGCATGACGCTGTCGCTTGTGTGCCTCATTCACGCACACCGTTTGGCCCCGACCACTGCCACGCGTGCTTAAGTTTTCTTCGTTTCTAGATAGCTGTAAATTTATAAAAATGTGGAACGGTGTGTGGGAATTTGTTCCGAGAATGTCTCTCTCACAAGCCCGCTGTGTCCGTCTAGCAGAAAAAACGCCTACTTCACGGTTTCCATCCGTGAAGAGACGCGGCGCGTATGCCATCGCGCCTTCCGTGTCTTGTTTCTTTCACTGTTTCCGCTGCATCCTCACTCCGCGAACACCTGTACAGACACGTGTATACAGTTGCGTTCCTATGTGTCTATATATAGTCGTGGGAAAGCACGCGCACGTACATATATTGCGCGCGTACCCAAATACTCGCGTTTGTCCACTGAAAGATTCCACACTGGTCGCCTGCAGGTGAGACATATTTGGGTGTGAAGACGTCTCTTTCATTGCCCCTCTATATTTCTCGAGACTACTGCGCACCAGCACGAGTACACGTGTGCATCTCTGTGAAATCCGTCGGCTGTGCTTTAGCGCCAGCCGGCTGCAAGCACGTACTCAATTTTCGTCAATACAGGCGCAGCGGAGAGGGTGCCGCACAGTATTCTCCTTGGCAAATTGAACACACGTACAAAGACATCTCTGCGGACGCTGCCACGTGTAGCTAGACGAATCTGTTCGGTATGCTGAAAGGCGTCGGACTCACGGGGAGCGGGCCCACAAGCAGTTGGCCGGCCATGTTCTCTTTCGTATACTGCTGGAGTTCCACGCGTACAGGTCGTGCCCACGCTGGAGAACACGGAGAGGTCTGCAGCACTCAAACTTTATAGGCACACGCACAGGGGAAGAAATCTTCTCGATAGATATCTTGTAGACAGTAGGGCAGAGATAGTAGTGCTGTTGTCCAGCCTGCTTCTCAGTGTCAAATATTTGTCCTGCGTCTCCGTAAGTCTCTCTGCGCGTCTGGGCATCTGCTTGGTTCGTGTCCTTAGATGGGCGGATATGGACACACATGTGTGTATGTCTGCATGGCAGTCAGTACAAACATGTACGCGGCTGCGGG
This sequence comes from Sarcocystis neurona, assembly GCA_000727475.1. NCBI lineage: Eukaryota > Apicomplexa > Conoidasida > Eucoccidiorida > Sarcocystidae > Sarcocystis > Sarcocystis neurona. The sequence continues at coordinate 2,578,969 of KL647300.1, read as the reverse complement.
GAGTTGTGTACCAACCAATACGTATGGATACGTCTCTGCAGACGACCTTTATGCATGCGTGTGTGTGTGTACGGGAGAGTAAACTGGTGTACGTACACATCTGTCTGAGTAGGTCTGCGTGTGCGGGTATGCACGTGTGTATTCGCGTGTGTGTATGGACACGTCTGTACATATGTACGTATATTCATGTGTGTATGTGTGTGTATATATATATATGTAGACTCGCAGGTATAATGTATGTCACCGCAGGTGGCACGCTACTTGCTGGAGAAAGAGCCGTACGGCCCTCCTCGTGAGTCGCTTTGGCGCGTGTGGATGGCGAATGACCTTGTTTTGCTATGCCGCCTCCTTTGCCTGTACGTCCAAGCGAGCAGCCCGCCGCCGCGTACGCGCATTGCCACACACACATGTATAAACATATACGTGTGCATGGATATTCGTTGTTCTCTTTTTCGTCCACGGCACGTACTGCATGTGTATACGGATGGGGGGGAGTAGAGAAACGTAGTCTTAGCTCGTACTCTGACCGCTTCGCGACATCAGGACTTCGCACGCCCTACATACATACTTCCACAAAGACGGTATGTCAGGTACGACCTTACGTGCAGGAAAACCAAACGGTACGCATATATGTGTATACGGCTATGTATCTTAATTTGCGTGATGTGGATGTGAAGGTGGCAGCGTGTTTACGTGTAGAATTGTGGACGCTGCTGTACGTCTACACTGCGAGCAGAACCGTTTCAGCTTTCTGGGGAGGTGCCCGAGACACGTTTACTGTTGGAACTCTGAAGTAGGATATACGCGTAAAAGGACAAGCATCCTCGAAATGTTCTTTTCCGAAGGCGCGCTTTTTTATGCAGAGTTTATCCCTCAACACGTATTCGGTCCGTTACCTTGTTCGCCTATTCGTGTGCACGCCGCCACTTTTCTCTCCGGTTTCGTCCTCTACTGGGAATCTCCGTTCGGCTGCTTTTGTACTAGGTCTTTTTTGATCCTTCTTTGATACGATCTGTTGTCAGCCAAACACCCTGCGTCGCACACATGTAGGGGAAGAGCGACCAGACGCCAGAGCATTCTGTAAACAGAGGATAGAGACTACGCGTCGTGTTTCTACTTCCTTGCCACTCAAATTGATCCCCTCTTGCTGCTGACTATCGCTACAGGAAGCGCAACATGTTTCATACATACTCGTTTCGTTTCTGCAGGACCCCTCGTTTGCTCTTAATTCGTGAACTGCACTTCGTGGAGTAATCTTCTCGGTCTTCGTGCCCTTCTTCTTTGTTCTGACTTCGAAATCTACACCTCGTCGAGTCACTCCTTCGGTCTTCGCCGGTCCTCAACTAATTCTCTATGTCTTTTTTGGTCTGGTTCCTGGTGCGACTGTGTTCCTGCTGCCTGCCTTCGGTTCTTTGCTGCGTTGTCTGCTGGTGTTCACGTTGTTTTGTACCGAGCTTGTTGATGTCTTTCTCCTGCTTCTTTGCTGTGCTGAAGATACGCCCGTTTGCTTTAATTTCTTTCCTCCTTCCTCTTTAACTTCTCTTAGTACGACTCGTGGCTGTTCCTCCTCCGTTTTCCTCTCTTTCCTGTTCAGGTGTTCCTTCAGACATGAACCGCTGTTGCAGCAGGTAATGGTTGAGCTTTGCAGAAGACGTCATCTGCTGCGTGCGTCGGACATCGCGGTTTTATTCCACGCTGCTCACGGCCTGCTCCGCACAACGCCTGTGCACTTCAGTAATACTGCAGGGATTAACTCGAGTCAGGCAGCACACGCCTCCTCATCTCTGGAGTGTGATAATTCCGAAAATGCCCGCGTTCAGGACGTGGCGCTACAGCCCCGGCGTACCCAGCAGCCGCAGCAGCCACAGGTGCAGGGGGAATGGAAGCAGCAGCAGATGCAGGGGCTGGACGCGTCCAAGGAGGGAGACGCGCAACAAAAGCAGCACCAAATGGGCGTCGGGCACCAGCAAACTCCAAATCTACAACAAAAGACGCAACAGCGAGGAAGTTCGGAGCAGGTGCTTAGCGGGGAAAAACAGGCTGCTCTGGGACAGCAGCAGCAGTGCAGGACACGGGACGGTCAGCAGCACAAGTGGTCGGCAGTGCCGGAGCAGCAGCGAGAAGAAGAACCCACGGGAGAAGTTCTACAAGGAAATGAGGCACGCGAGGAATCCGCTCGACGTGTTGATTTCAGAAGTGCCGTTGTTTTAAAGAAACCTTCCTTCTTCAGCGCCAAGGAGCTGCAGTGGTTCTCGCGAACTGCCGTCATACAGGTAATGACCTGCCCGTAGTCCGCCACAGAAAATTGTACTGCATCGTCACTCTTCGTCAATCTTTATCTGTCCCTTACATTTCCAAGTTTGTGTACTGCTTCTCTACTGCTCAATATCCTACGCTTTATCGTATATGAATAAGACGGTCTACGTACTTCTACGTACGTGTGTCATTCCAACTATATATGTACTTTGCCGTCGGCTTCGGTTCTCCTCTCTTGCCTAGTCAAATCGTCTTTCTTTTTATCCCTCTTTAGATGCTTCAAACAACCTCACGTACGTTTTGACAGACAAAAGAGGCCGTGCTTTGGGTGCCGCTGCGGCCCGCGCAGCAGACTCGTGGACGGGTATACGGTCTTCTTGCTGCACGCCCACACGTTCATATATATATATATATGTGTGTGTATACATAAGTGGGGATTTTGTGTTCAGTGACGCCTGCCAGCATGTGTCACGGATGCTGCGTTATACATATTCCACACGTAGGTATGAATACAAGGCTACAGAAGAAGCTCGTGTTTTCGCGAGCGCACAGTATTCTGCCTTACGTGTGTATGTCTGTATCTATGCGTTGTATCAGTAGCCAGCTAAACACGGGGAAATGGGTCTAACTCTGCACCGTGCACGCGTGGGTGGCTACCTGCACGTATCACTATGTGATAATCCACAAGAGAAGATACGTTTGCTGCGTCCGTATCTTCCACGGAGAATTGCAAACAGGCGTGAAAAGGGTAAAGTCCCGGCGCCGGCTTCGCGCATATACATTACTCGATGTGCTCTGCGCAGTATGCGAAGGTGCTAGGTTCTTTCCTCTGCGTGTCACAGCTCCGGTGGATGATTACTGAAAGCGGCTTCTATAGTCACTCAGTTGTATATGCGTGCCCCTTCTGCCACGCTTCCTACACAGAGGCGCCGTGCCTGACGTTGCCAACGAGCTGTCGTCTTCCCTCCACGTGACCGACACTGCAGTCTGTGACAGTGCGGCGCACACGCACATATTACAGCAAGACTGCACGTCTGTGCGCGCACTGCCCGCTTGCCATGAGCGGCGTGCTGTCTTGAGAAGTACACAGGATGATGCATCGGGGAAGGCAGGTGCTGCAACAGCGGTACAGCGACTGTCTGTTTGTATGCCAGAGCCCTTGCGACGACGACGACGACGACCGCAGAACAGGTGTTGCCGCATCACAAGCTGTACACGTATAGAGCTGGCAGGTAGTCGTGTGCGCTTCCTATAGATGCACCGTCTTGTAGGTTTGCAGCCAGCCGTCAACTGCTGCTGATGCCGTGTTGTTCAACAGTCATGGTTGTCGGAGAATGTCGCCTTGAAACGAAAACGTCCGGGGACTGCCTGCTTAGAAGCCGCGACCACGTATGAAGAGATGTGCACTTTCCTGCAAGCGCACTCGTATACAGCTACGCAGCAGGATTCTGTGCTAGCTCTGCCTTAAGGGGTTGTCACGCACGGCAGGTGTCGTCGTCGACTGACGCACAAGCGAAGAATCACTCTTTATTGTGTACGTCTCACTCGTTTGTTCTCCATCTTTCTTTCTGCGCGTGTGTCTGTATATATTGTACGTACATATGTTTGTATGTGTATGCGTGTATTAGCGACCCACACTCTGCCTCCTCGTACACGTGTGAGACTCTACTGTGGACCCGCAGGAGTGCGAGATTTTGGTATTCGACTTCCAGATGTGTGCGCCCTATGCGGCGATGTATACGTAGGCTCTCTGTATAGATAGGCTCTCTGTTTTATGGTGACATTCGTGGGAGAGCGTGTGCAGACACACAAGCGAGGACCGTGTGTGAACAGTAATATTCACGAGCCGCTGTGCACCTCCTCGTGTGTCCCGTGAGGTAAACCAGTCACAAATTCGATGAAGGCGACATCGGGACTGCCGGAGAACGAGATCGGCAGAGCGCCAGCTACACGCGGTGTACGTACACCGCAAATGAGGGAGATTATGCGCAATTATGTGGCAGAGGTTACTCACTGGTGTGCTGTGTGTCTACAACATCTGCAGCTCCGCTCCGACCGTGGCGTTTCTCTCAGAGATGGCGTCGCGTTGCTTGTGGGTGTCCTACGACTGGCTCGTGGACTGGTGAGGGGACTCGGTGGTAGACGACGCATGTATCTGCCACACACCAACACGTAGATGTTTGCGTCCACTAGACTAGATACACCTGAGAGCACGTATTTATCCCCAGCTGTTGAATCGTGCCTGCACCAGGATGCTTTGCTATACGTGCCTGTCAACCAACGAAAAAGCAACTGCGTGAAGAGAGAGATACATAATCGCGGGGCGCCAAGTCTCTCGTCGAAGGAAAAGTAAAGAGAGTTTGGCTGCGTTGAGCAGTGGCCTACGTCGTACGCGTGCGCCTCTGATCGTGTGTCTTCTTCTCTCTTTTCTTCTTTCGGCGCTTAGTCGCTTCTCTTGCCTCTCTCTCGTGATACTTTTGTCGACGACGTTGTGGACTGGCTTGTGGAGAAACCACCGTCGGGCGACACACGCGAGTTAACGATACCGTGTGACTCCCCGGGCCCTACTCCATGTACGTACATAAATATATATATATATATGTATATAAGTATGTGGATGCAGGGAACTGGTGGTCATCACAGCCACATCACTTACGCGTGTCTGCATCCCGCTGCACGTATCGAAGCATGCGCAGAAATACAAGAACCGCTGATGCATTGTCTTCTTGCTGCCTATGCCGAAGGAAGCTTTTCCGTCTTAAAAACTCTTGGATAGACGTCTGTGAAGGTGGAATTTCATCGGATGAAGTGATCGCCGCGGTAAAGCGGAGTGTCTTTCCAGGGCGCCCTCTTGCAGGCCACGAACATCCGGTCCAGAGGCTACCAGCTCCACACCTCTGCCACACATTTCGAATCTGGATTTACATAGGGAAACGCGTGCACCTGAGACAATTGCAAATTTTCTTTGAGAGGAGCTGACTCACACATATAGACGTAGTTGTACCCATGTCTCCGTACAAGATCTTGCTCGTTCTCCTCCTGCAGACCCCCCTCATGCGGAGTTTTTCAACTCCACACACGCATAGATATATATATATATATGTGTTACTCTACCGGCATATATGTCTAGATCTGTGTGTCTATACGTCTGGGTATAAACAAATAAAACGTAATAGATTTAGGTATAATGGTATACAGCAGTCTCTGTATGTCTTCTTGTATCTGTACGTATACGTAGAGGGGTACATACAAAATTGTACATCCGTATATCCACGTATCTACGTGTGCGTATGACAACTGTGTGTGCGTACATTTTTCTCTCTCTCCGTGTCTCTGTAGATGTGTATACGTGTGTTGGACATCTGTGCGAGCGGATGTGGACTCAAGCAGAGAGTATCCTATGATAGGGGCAGAGCCCGCGTGCCTCGCGTCTTAGCAGAGAGAAGCACAAGTGGTGCACTGCAAGACTCGCAGCACTCATATAAAAATTGACGAAGGACGTTGTATTCCTTTCCATGACAGTAACCGTTAAAAGAAGGTGAAACGTGAACGTTGTGAAGCTCGACTTGCCGAGCGTTTCAGCGGGGAAGGGAACCAGCGCTTGGAAAGATGTAAACCGAGGATCTTCAGAGCTGCCCGCGCGGGGTGTCTGTCTGCAGTGGCGGTGTTGATGATGCTGCCGCTGCAGCTTCAAGACGGTGGCGGGATGTTTCCTCTTCTTGGCGCAGCCACCTCGTGCTTTGACGTTCAACAAATGTACGTGTGTTTCTGGACATGTGTGTGCGTGCTCGTAAATATCGAGGGACACCTACACGTACAGACGCGTTATGTATCTACGTATACGCACATATGTGTTTGCGGAGATAGACACGTACAGGTATACCTGTGTGCATATCTGCATGCGTGCAACAACGTATCTGTGCACATATATTAGTATGTACACTCACGTTTCAAGGGGGCAGGTGATATTTCTCCTGTCCTCCTCTGCCTCAGGAAGCGACTCCACCTTTCGAACTGCTCGCCAGTTGTTTGCAGCTCGTCGAGCGCCGGTGCTGCTGCGTCCCTGCAGCAGGCGTCACCGCCCGGCTCCTGCAGCGGTAAAGAATACTCTCTCTCGTTGCCACACTAGCAGCAACAAGTTTCTGTAGGTTGAAACGGGAGAAGACGTGTAAATCGAATTCGTGGAGACGGTTCACGAGAGGAACTTCCTCCAGCGTGCAGGTGTTCGCGTGGAGGCAGACTCGAGCATCCTGAAGGTCATGTGTAACACACACGTGTGTATATTAAAGGGGATGATTTTGCAGTCACACACGTACGTCTCTGCTGTCATCGGGTAATGCGTCTTGCTCACCGAAATGTATTCCCAAGCCTACTGTGCGAGTTCTTGCACAGTAGGCAATGGACACTTTGGACGGTATATATAAATATATATAAGCATATACGCGTATCTGTATGTGCACGTGTGTTTGTATGCGCGTATTTATGTACACTGTGTATAAGTGTGTGGGGATACATGTACACCGAAAGAAAGATAAACAGCAAAAACGTGACGTGCACCCGTGTGGATACATATTATTCTGACCTGTGTACTAGGCGCCTAAATATGCGCGTGTATACGCATGTGTGATTATGCGCGTGTGGATATATTTACAGAGAGACGGAAAAAGAGACAGACAGAAACAGAGTGATGTGCGCCTGTGTGGATGCCTGTCCTGACGTATGTAATAACGCGTAAATAGTTACGTTTTGACGGCTGCGAAGAGCACGTAATGTTACCAAGATGGGACAAAGCAGCGTCGTTGTATTCGCTGGCCCCTGGGTCTTTAGGAGCAGACGTGCACGATGGTGCACGCTGTTTGTGCTGCACCATTTGTCTGCGTGCTGGAGGTCGTCGTCACTATCTCTACCTAACCAACGCCAGTCTGCGCATGTGCGTATTATATGTGTGTACATAGAAAGAAAGAAAGAACTGTGTAGCTCTGCTCTGTGTGATAAGTAGCCTATAGGGCTGTGACTGGAAGGACGGCTGTGCGGGCGGTAGTGCTTATGTGTGTGCTGATGTGCACGTCAGGTGCTGCCGTAAAAGTGCGGCAGCTGGTCTTCGCATCTTCTGCGCTTGCTTGTGTCCGTGGATGTGGTCCTGCGCGTGTGCAAAAAATATTTTCACTTGGAGACGACGTGTCACACACGCGAAGCCTTCCACAAGGTAGTAGGTGCAGGGGTTGATCCAGCACGGCAACAAGAAGAGTAGCGGTGTTTTGAAGAGTCTTCGGCGTTTGTGAAGGTGGAAGTGCTACCACGAGTTGCTCTCGCGTAGCGCCGTAGTAGCAGGACGAAGGGACGTAGTAATGGACCGACGCTCACAACCGCTGAGTCATATACTGATGCGTGGATACAGTTCTGCCTTTGTGTGGATATCTGTTTATATCTCGGTTGGTCATCAACTGTGTGTGCCAGCTTGCGTATCGCTGTATTCATCTAAAGGTATACACGCATATGTACCTGTACGTGTTCTCTGCAAAGTCCACCGGTAGCGGTTGTCAATTTGTGTCGTCTGGCGAGAAGCACCAATACTGACAACAGAATCAAGAGTCGTTTTGCTGGCATTGTAATTCATCTACAGGTCTGCATACGTATCTAATTGTACGTATTTTTTCTCTCTGCAGAGTACCCCGGTAGCGGTCATCAATTTGCTGCTCTGTCGTCTGGCGAGAAGCGTCAACACAGACAACAGGGTTTAGAATCGTTTTGCTGGCATTGTGACCCATCTGTAGGTGTCTCTACATATATATCTGTACGTATTCGTCTTCTCTGCAAAATTCAAAGTCCACCGGTATCGATCGGATTTTTGCTTCTCACGTCGCTGGGGACGAAAAGAACCAAGACTGGCAACAGAGTTAAGAGTCGTTTTGCTAGCCTTATTGTCATTAGTAGTATCACTCTCATGTGGAGTGCAGGAGTTGTAAGAGGGGTGACAGTGTATTGCCGTCTCAGCACTTCGACTGATAGTAGGTGTGCGGCGATGAGTAATAGTAGTAGACAGAATGCCGATGGTCCTAATTCTAGTGCAGCATCGTCATATTTTCGACAACTCTGGTAATGTTCCTGCTTAAGTTCAGTTGACGCAAGACGCTTTTTACATTCCCCCCTCCATATTCGCTTTCTGTTGTCCCCAGTTGTCTGTGCTGTCTGTAGGGCAATTTTCGCCTTAGTCGAGGTAGAGCGGCTAGCGCTTCTTCGCGTAAAAGCGTTTCTTTCTTCTACAGAGATAGCGCCGGCCTTCCTGCCTTGTGAACAACAGGTCAGTGTAGCACTCCGACGCACATTAAATTAGAAGCAACAGCAGAAGCCACGAGTGAGCAGCACCGTCAGCAGCACCGATGCAGAGAAAAGCAGCAGTATTACTGAAACGATGAGAAGGCGTGCGCGTACAGAGAAAATGGGGAGGAGCAGAATCGAACATGGAAGGAGCAAAACGGCGACGTCACTAGAGCACGAACAGTGAACAGCAGCAGCAGCAGCATCAGCACCGGTGAGGTGTGTAGGAGCGTACGAGGCTGACAAGAAGAGTTGTTGGAGATGCAGCGGTGGGAGGGAGAAACAGCAGCAACAACCCGAGCGGGAGCAGCGAACGCAGCACTGGAGAAGAGAAATCAGGCAGCGATCCCGAAAGAAGCGACAGCAACAGCCCGGCTAACACGATGAGTACTAAGTGAGGACTAGGAAAGTATTTGTGTAGATTGAGAGTCAGCAGACTGCAGAGGCGAGTAGACGTTTCTGATCAGACGAAGTGCTGCAGCTGCGTTCACCTGCGTTTTGCGAGAAGAGGTGCGGCTGCTTCTGCTGCGGCCAAGACTGATCCCTGCGGCAGCCGCAGCGACAAGGGATTGACACATTCTTGAAGCCACTGGAGGAGAAAAGAAGCAATGCAGGTGTGCTTTTGCCCGTCTCGACAGTGCAACAACGGCAACACACAAGTAGTCAATCGAGCGAGACGTGGTCCTTGAATAATTTGCCAGTACGCCGGTGCTGCCCGAGTCACTCGGGCCCTAAGAGAAAGCCAGTACACGGGTGTGTACCTTCCACAAAATGACGTCGACGAAGACCATTCGTTCCTCGACCGCCAGCACGTAGTCGTGGGCTGCGTCTAGCAGCAGCGTGCCCAATTTCTCTGATGTATGGGGGACGCTGTTGTTGCTGATCTGCAGAGAGAAACGCTGGGCGCGGCTGCAGCGGCTGCTGGTGACAAGTGTGACGGGGACCAGGCGCTGCTGCTGGTGGATGCAGCACGCAGGACACTCCCATATCTGTTCGCGGCCCTGTCCACGTGAGAACTGTCTGACCAGCAGTACTTGTGGGCACACACCTGGTTATCATGGCCAGCTACCTATAGCTAATCGACAGGGAACGCGTGTGTGTATATGTGAATATACCGAGTGGCACAGGTGTGTACGTGCATATACGCACATCTGCCACACTCTCGTTCTCTACTGTCTCCTTGTATATATACGTACATGCTCATCTTCCACGTATACGTTTACGGGTTTACATGTACAGAGGTTAAAGACGAAGCGACCAACACGGCACATACGAGTCTTCTTGAAAGAGATGGCTCCGCCGACCCAGGAGTTCAGCTCTTCATGCACCGACCTCGTTTCACATGTATATAAATACACATGTAATACACGCACATATATGGAGAGAAACGTACGAGCACCAGAAAGAATGTAAATATATACGGACGTACAGGTATGTACATAGAGGGTATAGGATGCAGTTGTGGGAGTTTAATGCCCGCAGTAATTCACTCTGAGCGTAACAGGCAGCTGAAGAGCGCCCAGCTGCTACCTTCGTGCAAAACGGCATATCAGTTGGACGCTGTAGATGTGTGCGGACACTTGTACGTCTTCCTTGCACGTGTGCGTATAGGCTTATACGTAAATGTGTAAGTATAACACAACGCATACTTGGAAGAGTTTGGAGCGGCACACGCATGCGACAAAGCAATTCTGTTTGTGTGTTCAACAGTTCATATATGTATAGGTAGTTGTCGACTGGATAATTTGGGGTTTCGGAAAGCCTACATGGTACAGATCTGTGTGTGTGCGCGTGTGTGTGTCTCTCTCTCTGTATATATATATATATGTACAAATACTTGTGTAATTGCGGGTACTGCAGTGCACATTTGTCGTGTCACCTTTTCGTGCCCTCATGTAGCGTCTTGCGGTGTACAGACGCCTGGATGAAGTGGGGCCGCTTAAAGGTCTGGATCTTCTGGAAGCGCTGCGGCTTTTGAAGGAAGAAGAAGAAGCAGCCAAGAAGAGTCTGCTGTCCACGTCGTGTCGTTCAGTTTGTTCTTCTCAAAACACGTGTGATGAACAGAAGAGCGAATCTCAGCGTCCGTCGAAAACACCAGATGTCCTGGGTCATCAGTTCACTGCAGATACGGTGGACACGCCGCGGCAGCAGCGAAACCTACCCTGCAGCAATGCTTCCCTTCAGGCCGTGGACCGCGTCTCTCCGCAAGAGAGGGAAGAATTTCGCTGTCGGTGCGGGTTTCTGTCCTGTGCCGTGGAGGAAGCTGCATGTGCAAAGCAGGAAGAAGAAAAGCCGCAGCCACAGCGGAAGGAGCAGAGCGCGTGTAATGGTGATGTCAGCAGTCCCCTCGTCAACAGGACACTTTTCAGTAGCAGAAAAATGCATCAAGCTTTCGATGCTTCCGCGTGTGCGTCCTTTGCTGCTGCCGTGGCCTCGAGCGAGCAGGCGACAACAGCAGATGACGTGCAGCAGCTGCCGCAGAGGGCAGCCACTGCTGCGCAGCCGCCAGCAGCGCCAGAAGGTGCAGCAGCAGGTGCAAGGAGCTACGCGGAACGCCAGAGACTCGCTGTGGTTGCAGGCCTGAGGAGAATCGCTAGAACCGATGCTGTAGGGTTCGACACTGTCGAAGGTGAGACACCTCTTCAAATGTGTGGACGCCAGCTAATACGGCAGCTGCACCGCGTAGCCAGATGCAGACAGCCACACCGTTACGGCTGGAGTGCGGGGACGTTGGCGCACGCATCAACAGACGAAGGTGGAACAGCTCTATTCAAGCCACGTTAGGGGACCGCATGGTCACACTGCGCAATATATACCGGGCAGAAGTAACGTTACGCGTCTGTGCCGTTGAATGAAGGCGACCTGTGTGATATTTGAAAACGGGCTCAGGCTTCAATGCGCCGTACTCTGGGGGAGGGGACGCCACATATGTGTGTATTGTGTCTGTTCATCTGTCTGTGTCTATGCATAGATACGTTTGTGTTATATATATAAGGATTTTTATATATATGGCGTGTCCACTTAGTGTTTCTTCGGGGCAAGAGAACATTTGAAGGAGATATGAAAGTCGGTAGCCAAAAGTGACACGCAGGCTGAAGTCATACAGTATTGCGTGAAGGGACCCACACGGAGGAGCGGCGGCAGTTCTGCAGCTGTTGTGGAACACGTGCTTTCAACTGCACAGCATCTGCTACTCATGCCAGCCAACCGCTTTGAGAAAACACTGGCGTCGCCTCCACACGCACGTGTCTCACACAACTGCGTGTGTTTCATTCGCCGTTTGCAAATTTGCCACCATATTTTGCTTCTTGATTCTCTCCTTTCTCTCCTAGTAGTTTTGCCGTCCGCTCCGTGGTGCGGCCGTGGCGCTTTGGTGTGTTGTAATGGAAGCCGGACACGTGGCTGCATGTTGCAACAAGTATTTCCCCGTGTCTCTCGTTATCAGCAGTGCCATATAATGTGCGTGGGCTTGTTCGGCGGCGCCGCTGCTACGTCGCTTGCTTGTGCATTTCTGCTGCAGCACTGCTGTTCCACGTTGGCCGGTTTCTGCATCTGCTGCCTGCTTCGCATTCTTTGGCTTTCGCCGTCATCCTTAAGAGCTTTACGTGCACGCAGCACTTCCCTGTCTTAGACTCTCCGTCAACCACTTTTTCGCAGCTTGTTGACAAGAAGGACCTGGAGGCTGCCTCCTCGTTTCGGACTGCTTCATCTACTGCTGCTACTGCTGCCGTCGCTGGGAAGAGGGAAGATCATTTGTCCTCCTCCAAACACCTCGCTTCTTCCGTTCCCGACGCTTGTGATGTCGCTGGTCTAGCGGTACCCGCCGCCTCTGCTGCTGGCGTTGTCTTTGCTGGTGTCACGCCCGGTGCGAAGACAAAAGAATACCAAACATCTGTCTTCCATAAATTTGATGACGAAGCGCCTGCGTCTGCGGAAGAAGAAGACGGAAGCTGGGTCGACATTCAGCGGCACAAAAGAGAAGTGGTGCGCTCTACTATACAGAAGCCTTCACGCGTGTCTGCCACCATACTGCGAAACACAGAAGGTCAACTGGAGCTCAGAGCGGCATCATCTATTATTGTCAAAGCAGTGTCATTTGTCGTCGGAAGTGATGCAGGCAGCGGCCCGAACTGGCTGCCGCTGATGCGTCAGTAATCACAATACTTGTTTCGACCTGTCCGGGTGTATTTATGTATGGAGAGGCGACGCGCGGCGCTACAGCAGCCTTGATAGTTGTGTGAGTGAGTACCGGTGATAGTCGTACGCTGCCCCGCTAGAAGTCCCCTGGTAGGAATAGAACAAATGATGGAAGCGACGACCTTACTCATTGTTGCAATGGTGCTTGTGGAAAGTGGCAGTAGGGTTTGCAGGAGGAGGACCGCTAGGGCAGCATACAGTCACATCAGCAAACTTAGCAGCACACGCACAAGTTTACGGATAAAGACACACTCATGTGTGCACAGAGTCGACCGCACTCACTCTGTTCTCTTTGGCACTGCATTTTCTGTTCACTTCCAGCACGGACGGGCTTTCTTTGACAAACGTATTGCCCTTACGCTGCTGATTTTTCTCGTGGTGGCCGCTCCCGGCAGCTGACGCGGGTGCTGTGTCCGAGCGGTTGCGACTTCTGCCGCCTTGCTGCTGCAGCTGCCTTTTTCTGCCAGTGACGGACGACATGCCGCGATGCCGCCTCCTGTTGGACTGTTCTGGAGATTGTATATCTCTGTGAAGAAGCCGCTGATATCCTGTGTCCCTTCGCGTGTGCTCACGGCCCTTCTGCTGCTGCTACTCATTGGTGCTGCGTTGCCCATTCTTATGCGCGTATAGCTCGCACGTTATATTCGGTGAGACACTGGCGCGTGTGTTGAGGCAGCACGCGGCCGCAGTTCGTAGGAGAGTTCTGAGATGCATCTGACAAGTAACAATACTTACTAGAACAGCATGTGTCAAAAGAATAAAGGTCAGATCACGAGCACGCTTTTTCCTGGTGTCCCGAGAATCTCACACGCTATCAGGTAACAACCACGTGGATACAGGAACCCAAACCTCCCCGCTAGAGAACGCACAGCACAATGGACAGCCGTGGACATGGACTGCACTTCAGGTGCCGTCGCTGAATGTAGTGATAAGGATTCAAGTGAATGATCCGAAGGTTAACTGCCTCCGTGCCCCCAGCGGCTCCTGTCGATTCTGCCGAGTGCTAATAAGCATAAACAACAAACGTCGAATCTTTTGTTGCAGGCGGAAATGCTGCGGGAGATTCTACTAGAAAACACCCAGCGAAACTCTCGGCGTTGGACGCACACGGTAAACGCTGCTCTCCACTACTTGTTTTTTGCGCAGCGGAGTGAGACACTGCAGTACCTCAACGTATACCTAGGGGGACAATATATACAGATATGAAGGGGAAGTGTATATGTTTCGTGTACGTTTTTGTTAAAACGTACGCATACGGATGCCTATCTCAATAGGTGCATAGGTGTGCACGTCCGTAGCACATTGCCTTCGCGCGAAGGGGAACGTATTATTCTAGGTCTCCAAGTGCTGTTATGGCGTGGCGTGTGTAGACACGCACTTCAATGTTTTCAGTCACGAGGAAAACTTCCATAGGCGTCCCTGTGCGACATGTACGCTATGTTGCATTTCCTCACGGCTGCTTGGAAATTCGTCTTTAATATCGATCCATGTATCTGTACACACGTGTGTACGGGGATGTTTTGGATCGGGTGTGCGCTTGGGAACGACTTCGTAGGCGTACATTTTCTGGTAAGTATGCAGAGTGCTTGTAAGTCACGCGTGCCCTTGAATTATTTTACGTGTATATACAAATACTCGATAAACGTACGTGTCTTGTGTCCGTGGATAGAGTTACGGACACGCATACCCATGCCAAATTGCCAGATACTCGCGTTTTTTGCAGTGATGGCTGCCGTGGTGACAGGTAATACTGTACACCCGATCCACACGTTTTTTACATAATCCCAGGATTCTCATCTTTCCTTTCATTCCCCTCCAGCAGCGCTTCGGCCGTAAGCTCTTACATCTTCCCAGCAGTTGTTCTTGTTGTTTGTGGAAGTTTGTGAATTTGTAGAAAAGGCACTGAAAATTGCGTGTCAGCTCACTTTTTTTCCGCTCCCGTTCCGCCGAAAGTAGTTGCAGCGTCTGCAGTCCAAGTGTCCCACATAGTGTGGACTGTAGATCCTTCCAGCGTTTAGCACTTGCATCCTTTCTCGTGTCATATTTTCGGCTGCTTGGCCTCAATAGTCACAGCGCTGTAAGTTTACCGCCTCCGCCTACGGATGGAACTTTTTTCGTTGATGCTTTTTTATGATGGTGGACAGGAGCTCCAGCAGCTGCACATGCTTCTGCAGTAATGGATTACAGGAGCTTTCGCGCAAAAAGCGTCGACCTTCAAATCCAGTAGGTGAAGCTGCAGTGACTCGTGTATTTTTCTCCCAGTTGTGACTCCACGGAAGCAAAAACTTTTCCTTCCTAAACTCTGACAAGGGGCCGCATTGTACAGAGGGATAGTGGCCGACCATGTCAATTGCAGCGATCACTCTGCTTGTGATGACGAGCTGCTGACCTGCGTCAGCTTTGAGACAGTTTCACAAAGTACATAGCACCCTGTGCCCACTGCCCTCCGTTAAAATAATTTACGCACCGCTACCAGTCACCGAACGAGTGGCCATCGCATCAGGAGAACACGGGGGAAGTCCTTAGGCAATTGTAAGGGTTGGGGTACTTTCTCACGCACGGGTAACCATCAAAGAACGTTGTTGTTGACATACCTAGATATCAGTGCATACGAGGATGTCTGAAGACGACTGCTGGGAGCCGAGAGTCATCTGCTGGCGGACGGCCCTATACGCACATATATTTGTGTGTGCCAAGTATGCGCAGAAATGTGCATGTGTTCGCGGATTGGCGCAGACACGTAGAGGATGGGAGCGTGAGTGTGTATGAACCTGAAGCGATACCAAGCGTAGTGGCTTCCTAGAGCCCAGGGCTACGATTCGATGAGCTATTTTGTGTGTGTTTCTCTATGTGTGTGTGATTGTATATATGAGTACAGGCATCCACGCACATACATATATATCTTACATACGAGATATGCTAAACCAGACCCGTACCCTCCACGTGTGAATAATGTTCATGCACAGATAAATACGTGATGAAATAATTGTCCAAAAACAGGACGGAAATATCAGAAGCAGAGGTATCACGGCCTCATCCGTATCTCGCGTCCCGTCAACAGTATATCTAAAGCACTGTGCTGCAGTAGTTTTAAGATGTGAACTAAGAGAACGACTTTTGCCATTGGTTTACTGTTACCACGCTGCGGCGTAGTATCTGAAGGATATCTGCGTGCTTTGTGGCATACGTTAATATCCATTACTTGTCCCTGTCCCCCTGCGAGTTGTTTGAGCACATCTGCAGCGGCTCGCACGCGGACGGCTCAGCGTCACTTCCGCCGAGAAAATAGCTTTTGCGTCGCTACTCTCTTGGTCGTTCACAGTGTACACGTGGGCCTGCGCAGGCGCAGGGCGACTGTGGGAGTGCGCCTTTGGCACTGTCGTTAGCTAAGAAGCTTTCTAAAACAAGAAATCAGCGAGAGAAAACGCAAGTATTCTGCGGTCTCTTCTAACTGCCGTGCGTATACGTACGCGTACACACTGCACGTGCACGTGCCACCAAAGCACCTCGCCCGGCACACGTCAACCAGCACACTGTTGTACTACTTCGTTGTTACTTATTTCAGCTGGCCCACGCCGTGTGCTGACTGCGAATGTGCGCCTCCCAATCTTGCATGCGTCTATACGTGTGCGCACTGGTGTCTATATATGCAACACTCGGTTGAATACTTCCTCGGTCACACGTCTGCCGATGAATTGTTCAATCCACGAGTGTTGAACCACCTCAACCAAGAGCGGAGTTCTGTATACTCGCATAGAGCACATCCACGTCTTCTCGTGGAACGCTGCAAAAAACTTGGGGCTTTCCTAACACGTTCTGCACATAGATTTGCTCCTCACTGATGTCGCATCACCCAAACCGCGCACGCGCGAGCCTGTAGCATTCTACAATCAGCAGCCGCCACCAGGCTGCGACCTTTGATAATCGCGACGTTACTGTAGCACAAGAGGTCAACTGCTGCAGCACAAATATTAGGGTGGCTTGCGCTGCTGCTTTGGGCGTGCTTCGTATGCAACAGTTACAGCTCCACACATTGACGTGGACTTAAATGCGCACCCGTAGAGAACGCAGTTGGGCTCGGCATGCAGCATCACAACCGTGAACCGCTGCGCACGCGTGAAACCAACCTCTTCGCATGCGCTGAAAGCAGCGAAAGTACTCTTTTCAAAGCGGTGCATGTCGTAGAAAAGTGCTGCACACGCTGATGTGGAAACGCGACGGAAGCATGTAAAAACTATACATGTGCGTGTATGCCCGCCTTGTATCGTGCAAGGCACGCAAAGAGAAACGCGGTGCACCCCTGCGAGTGCGTACTACGTGCAGATCGATAGCAACCCTAGGCGTGAAGGTTCAGAACTGGTGCCCAGGAATCGGTAAGATGAAAAAAGCTGCTCATGTCGCACCAGTGTTACATGCGCTGACTGCAGCGGTGGGCGTGTTTTGAAAGAAACACTCCTCATGCATTTCTACCAAAGTGCACGAGAGCAAAGCAAAGGCCTGAGAAGGGCTCCGCATGTAAGCCGAGAGCTCCGCGCTCGCGTCCAGCTGTCATTTTTCTGCAGTCCCCTTTACTTATAAATTAGGCTGGGGCTACACCAACAACTGTAAATCCTGCGAAGAAGATACACCACGCTGTATACTCTTGGCATTAGCAGTGTCATTACTGTAGTGCCGTCATCTATCTGTCGTCATCCTCGTAGCTTTGCCTATCGCTTCGACGGCAACTGTAAATCTTGCTAGGAAGACACCCGCTGTTCACGGCTGGCAGTAGCAGTGTTACTGCTGTAATGCCGTGAGCCAGCATTCACATTCCTCCAACCGCAAGAAGTTCAGCCTCCTCTCGCGACTGTACAATGATTGCCGCGCTGCGTGCACGCAGTCCTCAGCTAGGGTGTATCCATCTGCCACGCGGTGCCGTCTACGTGCTTGTGACGGTGCCACGAGTTCCCGCGAACGGTTTGGCAGAGCATGCTGCACGCGTACTTTGCACGTAAGAGGACTCAAATGAGCCACTCTGTAGCGTCTTTAAGGTGTAGCAGCCGCGCCTGTATCGAGAGCGGTATCTTGAAGTCGCAGGTATCTGCAGCCCTGCTGCTTCGCGTGCACGTTCCGCGCACGCATTAATCTGCGCACACGCAGAGCGTGTGCTTCCGTTCTCATATACTTCTCGCTCGGACATCATATTAAATTGTGCTGACACGTGAAGGTGCGTCCCCCTGTCCCTGTGGTGCACGCACCCGTACTTTTGTCTCCGTGTCTGCCCACCTGCAAGCACACTCTACCACCCCACAACCTGCGTTCTGAAGATTAGCTCCGGAAGCAGGTTCCTGGATCCACTCATTGCCCACGCGTCCTTCTGTTTACGTATGTTCAGCGTGTAGATGAGATTCTTTGAGCTGCTGCGCAGGCAAACTGCTCTCTGCGGACTCTCTGCCTGCGTGCCCTCCTTCACATGATAGAGATGTCACCTGTGCAGGCACTGTTGTCCATAAGTTATGCTGCTCGTTCCTCACCTGTATACGCGAGACGAAATTACACTCTTTCCACCAACAGTGTTTTCGCTTTCTCAGCCGACGCGTGCGTTTTCTGCACCTGCACTTGCCTCACCTTGCGGTGGAAGCCATCCCGTGTTAGGACACGGACCCAGTTCGTGTGTCTGGCACTGCTCTGACGACGCGGCGTAGGGCCTGCTGGAGACAAGTTCACTTAGACCGCTACATAGACTGTACACGTGATGCGCGTGATGCTGGCCCCTGCTATCCACCGCGCTACCAAGTAGCCCACGGAGTGTGTGCCGATCGTCGTACTGCTGCTGTGTTGCACGCTGTATGTGCGGTTTTGACTGGCACCTGCTTGAAACTGTTAGTGCCGAACAAGCTTGCATGCCGCTGTATCGCAAGCAGCTGAGGCAGGGGTAAGCAAGAAAGGTGGAGTAAGCGCCTACAGTAGACGAGGACCAGCAGTGCGCACACATTTTAGACTACCAGAAGCACACTCCACGAGCCAGGTAGAGACTGTAATGGACGTAGAAAGAGGCGCCTAGGGACGCGACAAAAAGGATGACCCAGAGAAGTAACTGTAGAAGCAGAAGATAACGAAGACGTACTAGGAAATGAGCAAAATATACATAATTTAGAGATTGAGGAGCCACGGGCCAAGAAGGATGAATATTGATCAGATAGTTACACAGCAGCAGACGTGCAGGTGGAGAGACGATTAACAAAGTCGAGGCGGAAAAGCAGGTCCAACAAGAGCTTACAAAATGCACACGCAGACCACCAGAGCTCTGCACCTTCGGCAAACGCACGCGACGCCGCGAACCCCGCGATCTTGGCAGGCGGGAAAACGAGGCAGCGCCGTATGCCCCCGCCTAGAACTATACGTATGTGGGTACGCAGGTGGTGACACAGCAAGGACGGAACTGCAGTTGGCTGGGTGAGTGTAAAGAAAAGCAGATGACGCGAAGAAAAAAGAAGCTTCAGCTGACAGGCTTGGCGTGACACTTGTTCTGTTGCACACGAAAAACCCGTACAATTTGCCAGCTCCTTGCAGTGAAGAGAAGACTATTCACTGATGCACTCCTCTCTACCTGTATCTGTAACTCATTTTGCGCCGCTGCTGCAAGTGCTTCTCGTGCACGTGCTGCTGTCCCCGCTTCGCTGCTCCTACTGCTGCTCGGTCGGCTGCTCTTAGAGTTGTTCAGGAGGCCGATGTTCCTGTTGTTCGAGAAGCTGCGTTTGTTACTGCCCGTGAGCCAGCTGTGGCTCCCACCCTTCCGTTGGTTGTTGAAAGTGCAGCTGCTCGACGTAGTGGTTCTACTCCTGCGCATGTGTCTGCTGTGTCTCCTGTTCGGGTGCCTGCAGAGGCCGCTCCCGGGGCTGCTGCTCCTGCTGTTGCTGGTTCCCGTAAGACTGTTGACGCTTCTGCTCGTGTGGTTGCTGTTCCTGCTGTTCAGAGGGTTGCTGCTGCTTGGATGCTGGCTGCTGCTGCTGCTTGGGTGCTTTCTGCTGCTGCTGGGGTGCTTGCGGCTGCTGCTCCTGTGACTGTTGCTGCTGCTCGTGTGACCGCTGCCGCTGCTCCTGTGACTGCGGCTGCTGTTGCATGCTGCTGGCGGTGTTCGTGTGCCTGGTGGTGCTGCTATTGTTTGTGTGCACGCCGCTGTAGCTTGTGTGCCCGCCGTTGCTGTTATGCGTATGGCTGCTGCAGCTGCTGCTCGCACTGCTGCTACCGCTTGTGGTATTGCTGCTGCTGCTGCTGGTGTGCCCTACGTTGCTGCTGGTGTGCCCTACGTTGCTGCTGCTTGTGTGGCTGCTGCTGTTTGTACTGCTGCTTGGACGGCTGGTGTTGGTACTGCTCCAGTGAATGCCATCGCTGCTCGTGTTGCTGACGCCCCTGGACCGTTTCGATCGCGAAGGTAAAACTTTGAGACATGCCCGGCACATCGGTTCCCCATCTATTGCCGCACCCCCTTCATCCTGGAAGACGCGCAGAGGCATTGATAATGAAGATGGCACGCACAGCGGCAACGTCAGCGAGCTGTCACCCTTCTCTGGTATGTGTGCGTCCTTGCGTCGTACGTACATACTTAAATTCGAGTGTATATATACACAGATGTATATATACACACACATATGCACACGCATGTACGTATGTACAGGTGAAAGTGGTGGTGCACGCATACAAGCAACGTGGGTGAGCAAAAGTGAACCTGTCAAGCTGCTCTGTATGTACGCACGCGGCATTTGATCTATGCTTTTTTCCTCCTCACGTACGCACCCGCACATGCTTAAATTGGAGAGTATAGGTACGTACACACATATAGATAAATATACACATACACACAAATAAATGTGAAAAGACGTGCCCTACTGATCGCCTTCCTGTGAACCTACGTATGTACATTTATACTTGTATACACGTAACAACACACATGGTGTGTACGGCGTGCACGTCTAATCGCACGCTCGGGTTATTCAAATTAAAGTTTATTGTGTACATGATGCTTCGTACGAGAATTTATATATATACATGTACTTGTATATATATATATATACACACACTGACGGGCTGGATTGTTGCATGTACATAAGCGCCTCCACACGCATATACGTAGGTGTGGGTACGCGAATTCAAGGAAGGGTGTAGGGCTGCGGATTCGAGCTAGTTCGGGCTACCTCGTGCGCAGGGCGACATACAAATATGTCCTGTCCACCTTTGTCGCAACTTATCCGGTCCTTGAACTCACATTACTCTACGATATGTGTGCAACTTCCGTGGACATGTGTTTGTCTATTTGTAAATATTGTAAAGCCCACTCTGTGTATACAGTGTTTGGTGCCAGGGTTTCAAAAGGGTGGTCCAGCGCATGACTATTACTGTGTTTCGCAGACCGGCGTACACCTACTGTATGTGCACCGCTTACGGTTCACATACACTGCAGATGTTTCAGCACGACTACACAACATACAGCGATACGAGGAGGTACAATTATCTGTACGCTCTCTCTCTCTACCCCACGTAGGCACACAGAATTGCCTGTACGTAATACATGCGTGAACCGGTCGATAAGTATCGGGAAAGGGCGAGCTAACCCATGTGTCGTCCTGAGAAAGCTCTTTTCCGCAGTTGCTGCAGCAACGCCAGCAGGTTGTGCAAAACCATTTTCCCTCTGGTATCTGCAGGAAGAGACGCATCACACACCCGAGATCTTTTTGCCCACGTGGGAACACAGATAATAACAGCCTACACACAGTTACATCCACGTACACATCTATATATATATATATATATACTTCCACGACTAGAAAAGCAGAGGTGAATTAACAGGTACAGTAATATGCATATGAAAAAGTACGTAGGTGTAATTAGATTTGTATCTACATATATACGAGGAAGTGCACGTCACCTCGTGCTTGTCCTTACAATGACATTACAGAAAGTAGCTACACACAGTTATACATACGTAGGTGGACCGATCGGCGTGTACATATATCTGGACATAGATATACAGCTACACAGTAATCCAAGCAGGCAGACATACGTATAGCGCGGTAGGCACCGTCGCACGAAGGAGTAGAAATCGCTGCCGCTCAGTCTAATCTCTCTCAGTGTACACATATACAGACCTGGTCTCGGCTTTAGCCTTTTTTGAGGTCACTTTGCAAAGAGCTTTGTAGTCCCAATAGTGTAGCTCACCTGTGGTGCGCGACCATGGAATGAAGAAATCAAATGGTTTATTTCTCGTGAAACTCACGAACACCTCACCTGTAAGTGTGACTTGTCCCATTCACTAAGACCCATGTTTGCACATGTATGTATATATACGTATGTCTACGTACAAGTTGTGCACACACGCGTTAAGGTGCTACGGAGGTGTGTGAGTGAATGCGTCACAGGCTCCTGCTCTACCAAAATTCACACTACCAGCACATATGTCCCTTGCTGCCGCTGCCGACGATGCTGCTGGGGCGGCTGCTCCTCGTATCACTGCTCTGCAGCTGTTTCTAAAGTCTCGGAGATCACTGCCGCAGATGTTCTACTCGGACGCTCGAATCGTATCAAGCGTCTGCTGCTGCTATACTTTCCGCTATTGCGGTGGGACACGCTGCTGCTTAGTTTTCTGGCGCCCCCTGCGCGTCCTGCTGCTGCCTTACCTCGAGCACAGGAGGCTTCAGGCACTCCATGTGGTACGCTCTGTCACACGAGTCGCAAATCAGCATCGTTTCTTCGCTCACGTTGTACTCGCAAACGACGCAGAGCTGCAGCCGCAACGCAAAGGAAACACCGCAGCCGCCCATGTGACTTCCACGGCGACCACAGCACTTCTGTAAAAAAAATTGCTACAGAAAGCCGTACCAAATAAGGTCTTAGGCACGTAGTGTACCCGGTGCTGAGCTTGATCGATTGTACTCCTCTACAGGAGTGCCACCTAAACAGAGTCCACAGTGAAAGACGCCAGGCACGTGCGGAATAGACAAAAGTCAACCGCACATTTTATTTGATTTCTTCAGCTCGCTTTGATAGGTGGCTCTAATTCGGACTTCGTGTTTTACGTGTGCTGGCTCATACTCTACAGGCAACTGTCCCTCTGGCGTGCTGTACCAATAGGTATCTGCGTGAGTCCTATAAACGCATCTATGTATATGACCGTGTGTATACGCATGTAGTGTTACGTTTCAGTAAGCCATAGTGCATCTGTTCTATGCGACGTCTGCACGCGGGCGCAGTGCAATCCACGCACGTCTCTTCCAATATCTTAGAGAAACCTCCACAACGGCGTAGACTATATAGCAGGAATTACGTTTATGAGTATCCGTCTGGGAAATCAATCTGTGAGCGGTCAAGAGGATCCAGCTGCGCACACCTGCACGTGCAGTCATCCATATACGACCGCCCCCGGTACATGTGCGGCACAGGCGCCCCGACGGCTGCATACCTGTGACTCGCGTGCACTTCGCAGCATCACAGATCCCTTTTACGTTTTAGCTAACAAGAAGCAATACAATATTTTTTTAATGAATAGAAAGATTTTCTTCCTTAGACCTACTTTGCAGTCGGGACATTGCCAGGGGAAGCGCGTGACTGTCTCAAACCGCAGCGGCGGATCGCAGCAGCTGCAGATTTGACAGCAGCAAAAGCAGTCGGTAATACATCAAACGAACAATGCAAAAGGAGAGACGTATACGTACACAGCTAGGTGCACACGGTTTTTTTTCATTTAGTTTTCCATCCATACCACAGGCCTGTAGACATGCAATAAAAGCTACCTCATCTGCACCGTTTCCCCAGACCGTTGTGCCCACACCGACAACTTGCTCTTCTGCTCCTTGGGGAGAAAGACATGTCTGCTCACAGCATCGTAGGGAGCTGAATAAAGGACAGATGCGGCGACGGACGAGTATACACACGCAAGAGCAGACTTTCCATTCAGAAACTGCAGTAAGAGCTGCAACCATATTCTCGTCTGGCGCTAGCTGCAGACAGCTCGGGCTTCGCGCGCATGTGTGCTTAAGTGTATAGGTGCATCTTCTTCTCAAAAAGCACTGGTACACTTTGTTTGTTTGCACGCGTGTATTACACGACTACACGCGCCCCGGCACCATACACGTAAATACACTCATGCGTGTCTACACGTAATACACTCGTGCGTGTACACACG
The DNA here is from genome assembly GCA_000727475.1 of Sarcocystis neurona. Taxonomy (NCBI): domain Eukaryota; phylum Apicomplexa; class Conoidasida; order Eucoccidiorida; family Sarcocystidae; genus Sarcocystis; species Sarcocystis neurona. The sequence continues at coordinate 2,555,040 of KL647300.1, read as the reverse complement.
TAATAAACTCATGAGTGTATACACGAAATACGCGCACGCGTGTATACGCGCGTAAGCATGCATATATATACAGGTAACTGCACTTGCACTCATGAATGTACTACGCAGCGTACGTGCGCATGGTAATTTCAAGATTTTTTTAACGCGTGATGAGTAACTACGTATCCGTGCGTGCCTTGCCATTTGACGAGGACAGCTGTGTCAACAGAATGGAACGCATGCGTGCCGCACAAACGTGCAGGGAAGTACGGGCGCGTTTACTAGAAGGACCGCAGCTCACTTCCTTCTGCTTTTTCGTCACCGGGTACACAGCCAGACCACCAGTTACGCACATTTATCTTTGTACGGTGTAGGGCGCACGCGCGTATGTATGCATATGCTTTCATAAATGAATATATATATATATATATGTACACATATTCATATATACGTATGCATGGATGCACGGTTAGGCTGATACACCGCCTGCTTGCCGCCCAGAGGCATCGTGCGCAGACTGAATGATGCAGCGTGGTCGTTCATAATTCGACGCGTCATTTCGTTGGGTACGGGAGAGGTGCAGTGTGCGTATACATGCATAAACACACGTCTGTGTATTCCTATGCATATGGGGAGAGCGACAGTGAAAGAACACGCGTCTAAGGGATACACACCGTAAACACATACATAGTCGAGATAGAAACAGATGGAGGGACGAAAAGAGAGGGACGCACGCAGACACGGAGAATGTAAAACGGTCAAACTACGTACAGGGTCAGACACGGAGGTGCCCGTTGTTTATGAAGGATGGAGAGGCTGACGGAAAGGCAAGTTGCGAACGGGATATGTCTAAGTTAATAATCCTCCTACACTACACATACACATATCCAAATAACGTTAGTTGTGACACAGGTAGGCAGACGGGCGCGTACTAAGTCAGGTAGACTGCAAAACGACAAAGCTGTAAGTAAGTGGATACGTAGATACACACGTTGACACCAAGGTAGGAAGGTACCCACACAGGTCGCTAAATTGCGGCAAGCATTACCTAGATGGTCAGACCTATGTACAGAAAAGTAGATGGCTAGTATTGATGGCATCGATAAACATTAGTTGAACGCAATGATACACAGAAGGACTGGCCACCAGCTTCCATCCGCAGAACAGCACGAGTTCTCCAAGCATTTCCGGGTTATCCTCTCTTTTGCTATGCGTCACATACTTCGTGGTCTTCTTCGTTACCTTGCATGGCTTGTGAGTCCACAGGTGCAGCAGGTAAGCATGTCTGTGGGGTCGCTCTTCCGTTTGCATCTCTTCAACTGGCAACAAGCACTCTGTCCCCGTTCCTGCGTCACTCTATCCCGTCTCTCATCTTGTCTCTCTTTCCCTCTTCCACCGTTCTGCGTGCAGTGGACAGATAGATAATCACCGGACCGGAGGCGCCGTTGCTTCTCCTGCAGCGCACGTCCAGCAGTTCTGCTGCTCGCCGTCGTTGCTGCCCTGCTGTCTTTGTTTGCTGTTGTGGGCGACACGCCTTCTACACCGCCCCCGCTGGAGGGACTGCACGCACTTAGTAGGGCTGTGAGTAACACAGAGCCCCTCGTTGGTGCAGCTCCCCCGTGCCGATGAACAGCGCTATCACTTTCTGCTAGGTTCGCGCTGGAGCCAACGGGCAGCAACACGCCATGCTTCCTCTTCTGCGGCAGTTGTCGTCGATGCTCCTGATGCTCCTCCTCTTCATCCTCAGCCGTTGATGACAACTGAGGCATTTCCTGCTGCTGCTGGTGCTGCACTGAGCGGCGCAGGTGCTTCGTGGAGCGGCACTTGCCGCAGACACTAGAAGGGGAATAAGCCGGATCCACCTCTGACAGAGCAAGAATCCAGAAGTTCAGACGATCAATCAACGAATGGCACCCTTCCGTAAAACAGTGGAACGTTTTTTTATTGAATGTACTAAGAAAGATGCTTCCGACAGCACACAGAGTAGACTCGCTCGTACGTTTCTACGGTGGGCGAGATGCACCGCGAACACAAAATGTTCCAACAGCCTCGAGCTGCATGCAGACACTTACGAACAAAGCGGTACACGTCCGTATGCACCTGTATGCTTGTGTGCCTGTGCACGTACAAAACATACATTAGAGGATGTATTTATACAGACGTCTGCACATCTGTATACGTACGTATATACACGCATCAATAGGCAAAGATGGAACATACACACAAACGTCTGAACGTATCCGTGTATGTACATACACACAGGAGACACGCTCAGCAACGATTCACGGAGTTGCCTGCTCAGCGTGAAGACTCAAAAGGATCGAAGGTTCTGCCGAAGAGGTGAGACTGCGTACTCGTCTCTTTACACCCCTAAATATATACACCTCTCCGTCTGTACAGGAGTCACATACACCTGTCCGCTCTGTACAGGAGTCAACGTCAGAAAATCTTTATCCACAGTAGACACCTACAAGTACGTACGTATTTGTGACCGATCTAAGAGTCCAGAAAAGAAAGCGCATCCGGTGCGAAATGTGGTGCTCAAAAGAGGTAAAGACACCGCTGCGCCACAAGCTGCTTGGTCAAACGCTAGTTTCGCATAAAGGCAAGCGTCTTTATTTACTCGTTTTCTCACAGTCCCTCCACATATATATATACACATATATACACACACACATACAGACACTCTTGTACATCGTAGAGAGATACACACATAGGTGTACACATATGTCCTAAACAGTGTGGACGCGGCTATGGAAACGACTGGCCTGGCGGCTCCCACTATCCGGCTTCCCCAATAGCGATCCACTCCAAACGCGCACGTAGTTGATATGCAGAACACTCAACGTCCCGCAGTAGGCGACGGCATACACTCATGTGATGTGTGCACGGATAGGATTACATATATTTAGAAGGGTAATCATAAGCTTGATCATAAGAATGTAACAGCAATTCCTGAACGGTGTGAGGTAAAAAAAGAAGTTGTCCGAACCCCGTTTCTTCCTCCTCAAGTTTGCTGTTCCCTTCTCCAGCTCTTCAGTGCCCTCATGTACGTAGCCACATTGGGCGTGGGGTGTCGCTGCGCAAAAGACTATGCGTGAGTGTGTTTACATGTATGTGTATATATACATACGTATACACATATTTACGCATACATATACACGTATGAAAAGGGCGCTTCATTATCAACGTCTCCTAAGAAGAACTAGAGAGCTTAAATGTCCATGATTTCTGTGTGTGTATATACATGTGCACATGGATGAATCTGCTCTACGCTTTGTTCCTGCTAAGAAACAAAACCACGTATATACCTGTGCCTCTGCCTGACATCCTTTAGTGGCAGTCCTTCAAGTCGATATAAAACGGAGACGGATGAAGAGAGCAACTGCTATCACGCTTAGCCAGACCAGCACCATTTTTATTCGCGCCCAAGGGGAACTTGTACGGTTGTCTGTATCTAGGTGACGTTACAAGAGAGACTACAAACGTGCTCGAGAAGGGGGAACATCGGCACACTCATGTATAAATTGTTACCAAGGACAAATACAAGATGTTTCTGATTAGCACTTCCATGCTAATGATAACCATACACTCCACCGTCTCGTTCTACGTAGGTCAGAGACGGGATACAAAGTACTACTTTTTTGGTGTAATGGACGGCTACTACTTTGCACGGGAAGAGGAAAACCTGCACAACACCATCAGTCAGCATGTTCGAACGTAAAAAGACTTCGTAGGCAAACCTCCTCCTCACGCGATTTACACGCGCACACGTCCCCTCAAGCGAGTTGAATAACAGTGCGCGGTAGGGGAGTTGCAGGAGTGCTGATGCAAATCGTGGCACCCGACAACCAGTGTACTAATATTATTCGAACACAGTGAAGTATAGGCGCGCATACCCCTGTATACGTGTGTTACATGTATCCGTGAATACATCTGTATTCGTACATGTGTGTACTAGAACAGGGAATGCATACCTTGAAAATAAAGTAGTCAGTAGGTGCCCGCAAGAATGCATAACTTACACCGTAATCAGACGTACCTGTCCGCAGACATGCGTGTACCACATCCGTATGGATGTATTCACCCACACACGCTTGCATATATATACATATATATATGTGCCTGCGTCATGGGTCCATTATCTGCTACGTTTTCACCGGCTTTTCACGCATGCTCCCGCAACTGTGTCGTCCTTTCTTGACCTTGGACGTAGGAATACTTCCCTGCGACTCGATTGTTCTGCCTTACCATTTAGTTCGCAAAACATGCAATATTCCTTGTGTTTCACTTTTTCCTTGAGTACTCGGAGGAATCTGCGGCGTTGTCTCAAGACTTCTCGCCCCACGGAGAAAAAATCTAGGACAGCAGGTGCGTTTGCGTCCCGCAGAGCCGGGGTATTTCGCCAGCCCGCTTGAACATCATTTCTGTGAAGAAGCCGTGCTTCCCTATATAACGGACACGATACCGCCCGCAGTGAGAAAGCCTTCTTAGCCACTTCAGGAGCCCACGCTGGATACCCTGCGGCTGAAACCCCAGCAGCAGTGGCCGCGGCAGCAGCAGGAGAAGCCGCATCAGCGGCAACAGTTTCACTTCCCACGGCAGCAAGAGCAGCAACACCACCTTCTGGGCAGCAGCAAACCGGCAGAGCTGTGTAGAGGCAGCGTGAGTGGTACATGTGGTGATGAAGCGAGACGGAAGAGTGAAGCAGCAGCTCAATCGAGGACCGCACGCGCAGGAGACTCCGGCGTGACGCTGCTGCGCTCGGTTATTAACCGACTGCGGCACGTCCTGCAACAGGAGGGCGGCTGCAGCGGCGGAGGCAGTAGCAGGGGGGAAGACTGTAAAACACAAATTGTCAGGTACATTTGTCGACTGCAGGAATGAGAGCGCACTGTACGAGGGAATGAAGTGGAAGGGATTACGCGAACTAGCAGCATCGATGTTCCAGCCCTTCGATGCGTGTGAAGCGGGGAACATGAAAGTGAAACTGGAATGCATCTATGCTTCGGACATCTGGTATGCATGGGTCGCCAGCCATGCTGCAAGGAAATACCACCAAGTGACACACAATGAGACGGTGCACTCGAGAGCGGAGGTCATTTCCGAGAAACACTCCGGAGAAGCCGTGACAATGCACACTTCCTTGCGCAAATCCCATGCGTAATTCCTCGCTTGACACCATCTGCACAATCCCACAACTACTACGCAGGTGCCTTCTCCATGCCGCTGTACAATAACACTTCCTTGCGCAAACGTCGGCGTTCCTGTGTTCCTTTGCCACGTCCTGCTCAAACTTCATGTCAACGTGTAGTTGCTCTTGTTTCCCGCAGCTGTTCACTCAAATGACGGGAACGTGGAGCTAGCCGGCAGCGGCAACGCAGCCCCCGGGACATCGACGACCCTGCAGGAGGTGGGGGGGGGGGTTGGGTGTGTACAAGCCGTAGTCGTCTGTTCTGGTACAGAAGGTGTACTTCAACGTGTACAACGCATATTTCCATAAGCACGACAGGTGAATTATTGACCACTATTTATGCTAATTTGTGAGCTGCAGTGTTAATTTCTGACGCATATATGAATAATTGTACTCCCGTGCATATACGTCTAATGTGACTAGTCTCTTGAAATACGCATACAAATCATGCTCACGCCAACACAACAAAGCATACCCGCGCGTCTGCGTCTTCCGCAAGCCAGTGAAAAACGCACAGACAGTGTTGTCAGCAGGAGTGCCCGCTCGTCTGCATATATGAGGCCGTAGCATGCATTAGCATCCAGGCACCTACATTGCTGTATACATGAACGCGTGTCCAGAACGGCTGCAGCTGGAAGGAAGACGGACATGTAATAAGCTGAGTTTCGTGCGAGCTGCCAGCTTGCCGCGAGAAGATTTCTCTGTTTCTTATTTGTCGTCACGGAGTACTGTTCTGTACTCCGTTGAGTGAACTGGGCCAGGATGTCGCGGAATGAGAATGAATTATCGTATATAAAATGTAGGCTGGTAGAATCGACATGTTGCATGTAGGGAGAGACTTACATCCGTAGAGGGACACATCTACAGAAGTAGCTAGTAGGACACTCTGGTAGATAGAGCGTTACGTGGTATAAGCGCAGTCAGCACATGTGGAACCGCTGCTTTAACAGTTTACCTTCTTACCGAGTACTGTTGCCGCCAGCTGCAAATTTGGACAAGATGCTGCGGGTGCAAAGGGGCGTCGCCCAGCACTGTAGGTCAACACCTTTAGGATCTGCATGACCAGCTGTATGCCCTCTTTGAAATCTTTGCCACGGCGGAAAACGTGTCTTTAACTACAAACCGTGTTACGGTGTCCGTCACCGGCACACCCACTATACCGTCCGCAAATGAATTTGACAGTTTTTCACGGGAAATCATGACCGAAACACGTTGTTCTCCCGGTCGTACTACCGTCAGTCCTCAGGGGTCCACCGTGGTACACTACCTTTGCAACAGCCCCCTTTCGGCTACGTACTTCTGCGAAGGAGTCCTTCCGCCAGAGGCACAACTCTGTCTCACAAGTGCTTGCTCCCCACTCTCAGCACACACATACTAGGCAAACATCTCATAAGTGCATTCTCCCCACCCTCAGCAGACACATACTAGGCAAACACTCGTCTGTACACAAACACCATTACTCTGGCCGTCCGACAGATTTCCAGGGAGTTATTGAATTCGCTTCTGCGCATGACGTGGTCACCGACTGAAGGTATCATTATGCCAACCTGAGGGAAATCCCAAGAAGTGATTACATCGTTTGTGTCATTGTGAACCACACAGGACCGCAAACATACATATACATTCGTCTTTCGGAAATCTTCTGTGTAGGCACGCACATGCTATAAAGCTCACCGTACAGACGAGTCCACGTGCCCAGAGGAATGTGTATGCGTGTAGTGACGCTTTTGTCTCAGAGTAAACGCGAAATCAGGCGTACTCCACTTACCGAAACAGTAGGCTTACGTCCCTTAGCATGCACCGCGGCAAACACACTCACGAGTGGATTACATGGCAGAAGGACAATGCCGGCAAGCTGCTTATACGCTTCCACTTGCATGTGCTTTTCAATCACGTTCTTGTAACATTGGTGGCTGTACCTTGCTCGCTTCCGTACCGCTTGCAGTGGTACAAGGGCGAAGCAGCGAGTTTTAGATCGACGTTGGCGGGACTCAAAAATGCCATACACGCTCATAAATTCTAGAAACTGCGTCCTCCATCATCTTGTAAATTTCAGTGGTGGGAAGTCGAGCACACTGGTGAAATCTTTAAGGTGACACCAGCTTCTAAGTCCGTCATGAAGTCCGCACCGTACCGGTCAGGTGAACAGAGGGCAACATCGCTTACGTGTGAAATTTTTAAGACTCAAAAAGAGTAGTGCAGTCACCTTGTGGTGATTAGTCGATTTATAGTGTATTTACACTTCAACTGTCCTGCGCTGCTACGGTATCGTTGGCTGTGGTATCCTCCTACATCCAAGGAAGACATACTGTGTTAGACTTCATTCTCAGGAATCAGAAACAGACGGTTGGCGCAGGAAAGCTGTATAACGCCACACTATGAGTCAACTGGTGGTTTTATTTGGTACTTTCGTGTCTCTGTGGACGCCTTGCGTCTCTGCAACGCATAACTCCGTCCTTCCGCAGTTGTTACGTGGCAATTCCCGAGGGCGCACGAATGTCGTCGATGACGAAGGATATTCACCGTAAGATACAACTGAAGATATATAACCCTCAGTAAGGAAGAATACAATGTCTTTTGCGCCAGTACCTCAGCCCTACCAATAAGAGTAATTAAATCGCCCAACCTGAAGGGAAAGGTGCCGCGTATCACCGTCAATGGCCTTGAACCGGCGGCAACCGAGCAAGACAATGAAGAAGAAGAAGAAGACGAAGGCAACGAAAACGAAGACGAAGGAAAGGTGGAACGTAAGACACAGCTAAGAACGAGCGCCACTACTACGTGGCTGCTGAAGTATTCTGTTGTTCCTCCCAGATCCTATGTCTCTGCGAAATTACCAGGAAGATGTTTTAAGGACGCAAAGGTCTGCTTTTAAAGCAGTGGGTGATCTTAGACGTGAGGTATGCTCGATAGCCCTGTCGTGTCAGAGCGTGAGGAAAAATAGTAAAACATCTATTAATGCAATACGTGAGTCAACAATTGCTCAGCTGGATGCTCTCGAAAGCGAAAAGGGTAAAACTCTTTGGAATGTTCGCACTGTGGAAGCCCCACCTGGTGGTTACTTTCAATTTAAGCTCGAAGATATAACATGCGGCACTATGTACAGGTAATGTAACTCGGCTGCTGCGCAGTTCCGTTATATGTTTATGCCTCTACACGCATCCCAACGCCGCAGGAGACGCCAGGCGGTGAAGAACGACGAATTGTCTGAGTCAGATGGAGTCTGCAGAGTGGCTCAAGGGTAGGAATGACGGATTTTTCACTAACTGGAACCACAGCTTTCATGTTGAAACAGAGTGTGCAATCCTTTTTCGACAAAACATCAAAAACAGAATGCACACAACGGCTGGCGCCAACGGATAGCTGAAATAGAACCCTACATGCCATGCTCAATTGACAGCTGCTTTTTTGAGCTGCGGGCAATGTCCAGTCCAGCGCACTTCGACGAAATGATTGTATCTGTTACAACTAGTGGTACTGCTTATAGCAATACTCCTACTACGACTTCACTCCCTACTACCCTTACGCTCATCGATGTCATTTGTCTCCGCCTACTTCAGACAGTAGATCCAGGGAAATAGAAAGTGTGTAACATTTTAAACAGTGTACGCAAGAGGTTTTCGGCTTGATCAGTCACGGCGGCACTACGAGTGCTCCTATTGCGCACTGTGTTTAGCTACCAGTTCCAGAGTGTGCCACTCATTGATACGGTGTGCTCAGAGGCTACATGCATATCCACGATTAGCGCGTTCTGTGCAGACACTTGGAAGAAACTTTGTCGCACCGGGTGGGTGGGCATATTTCGTTAGCGCTAGGCGTAGAAAAACACTCTGGCACCTGTGCGGATAAGAAGGAGCCTTCTTCTTCGACATAGGCGTTCCCCCGTGAATGTGGAAATTCAATTTCTCTTGTGTACGCAGTGAAACGACACATGGTTTGTCACAGCAGTATGACATCACCTCACTGTCGTATACGATATAACATCACAATGGGGGTATACGTATTCAACCACATACGTGCAGGAAGGTGCAGCCACCAAACCATCGTTCTTCGGTTCTCCCACGCTCGTGTACAAAATTTCAAAGTGTCAAAATGATCACTAACCGCATGTTGGAGCTGCTACATGTGATGTCGAAGAACGACCTGCAGAGCACCGATTCGTCCGTCAAAAGTTTGTGCGTATGCCGCTGTCTTTTTCAGCTGACATTTCCGGGGACGCCGGATCAAAGCATTCTGCGGGATCGTGCGGACACGTGACTCAGGTCCGCATGTGTTAGAACGGCTTGTTCAAGCATGTTTGCTGGAGGCCTACGCTTTGTAGAGTACGGTAACCCGGGAGGAATACTGAGTGTTTGCTTTGACTTTCTGAAATAAGTCTCCTTATGCAGAGAGAAAGGCTTTGTTACGTTTATTGCACGGGCAGTCTAGAACAAAAATGTAATCAGCATTGTGCGTGCGGCATCAGCTACTCCGCGCATACATCTGCCCCATGTTGTAACTGGCAGGAAACGACGCAGTGTGCTGTGTTGACTTTTTTGTGTATGTGTGAGGCTTTCTAGTCTGGCTATCTGTGTCTTTTCGCTTGCACGTTCCATCCTGAAGAAGAAAGACTCTTTGTGAACACCGTACTCTGCGTAGAACCTCTTTTTAAACATACACAAGTTACCGGTCATTCGCTGCTGGAGTGATTCTGCCCACGTTCCAAGCTTGCCTCATGAAATTCAGACTTTCGAGGAAAGGCAGACCGTGTCAAAATATATTAAGGAGTGTTCTTCCAGCTTTTGTGTCCTTTTTTTAGAAGTGAGTAAGCATTCCAGCCCCAGGCCATTACCACCGGGACCTATCACCATAGCCACAGCCATGCATTTCTGTCTTTTTGGCAAGCCGCAGACCCTTCAAGGCAAGTTGTGTTAACCATCTCTCTTTTTTTCGACAGAGATGTCCTTATTTGTTTATAACCCATTAGGCCTTGCTTCGTTGCCCCATCCTTGTTCATGCAAGGATGACGGGGTCGTGTTCATTTATTGTCCTTTTTACAAAATACACCGTGAATTTTTCCGGAGCAAGCGTTCCGCGGATTCCTATTTGACCTCGGAGTTCTTTAGACGTACTTTTTGTATTACTAGGAGACAGTACCTACTGTCCGAGCGTCTGGGTCCGTGTGGAATATAAGTTATGCGATGGCGTTCTCGTGCTGTGCTCTTCAGTATACCTATTTCCGTCCCGTAGATCTCTGAAGGCCGAACTACATACATGCAAAACTGTCCCACTACGTTATCGCATTCGTCTCAAGTCCCTCCACGCAGTTGGAAGTGGAGGTGACACGTTGGCCCCCTATCCTAATTGTTCGATGTTTCTGTCCTCTTCTTCTTAATGAATTCGTTGCTGGTGAATCTGTGTGACTGCTGCTGTCCTTCTCCATCAGGTGGTGCGATTATCTGCTGTGCAATCCTCGTTCGCCAAACGTTCTCAGTTTACTTGTTCCGGCTGTGTCGAAGTGAAGTAAACTTGACGGCCTTGCACCGAGGGAAAACATGCCGAAGGGAAGGGAAAAGTAAAGCCGAATAGCCGTTGCGTATTAACGATGGGGGGAGTGAAAGACGATCGCGCTCAGTTCAGACGCCGACTCTGTGTGCCTACCGTCCCAGTCGCACCAGCCCAGAGAAGATGCATCTCATTGGTGATTTTTTTGGTAACCGCAACAGCTGCTACCTATGCTAGGTTAACGAGTTTTTCTAACTCTGAATCTGCATTGCATCACTTCTACTGTTCAGTTAAAGCGGCCGCCAGTACACCAACTCTCTCGGCAGACAAATCAAGTGGAGCCAGCTCAGCTGTTGTTCTTCAAGGCCCCCACCTAGGAAAAATTTCTCCAACCCCTCTTCGGCCTGCTTCGAATCCTGCGCGGCAGCTGGGTGACGCTTCTACCGTTGTGAAGGAGCAACCAGCAAACGAAAGCCCTCCTCAAACAGGGAGCAACAACTTCATCTCGACCACACTTCAGCAAGTCGTAGACGGCGCCGTGCACGCATACGAGTAAGACGTACCCCCGTATGCTGGCCTACTGAAGAGGGAAAAATGAGCGTCCTCTTCACCGAGGCGACCTGCCGCGAAGGTGAATAATTGCTGAGTGCCGGGTGCGTGAGAGCTCATTCACACAGTCTTTTGAACAGAAGGGTTAAACGAATGTTCTGAAAAAGCACGATCTGTCACTGAGGCATTCGTGCAGGAGGTGACTTGAGCGCACTGAGCCGCACAGTTGCAAAAAACGGTCTACAAAATATGGAGAGTACGCAGATAGCCCATCTATCCTCGACGACAGCGAATTCGCGTGTGACACACACTCATGGAACCTACAATACGTGGAACACACTACAATAGCACTGGCCCACCGTAGTCAGCAATTGCCAGGCGACAAAAGGGGCCACGGAGGTGCCACAAGGAAGGTAAGACGAGTGGCAGAGGGAGTGAAGAAATCAAAGATACAGCAGAGTATAAAGGAACGAAATAGATGTTTCAGCGCGAAAATACAGGGGAAAAGGGAGAGGGGTGACCGCGTAGACGAAAACTGGGGTAGGGAGCGGGAGTATCCGCACCACCTGCGGCAACAACACCGGCGACTGTCTGCTCGTGGAGAATGCAGGCGGGGAGTACTAAGGAAAAAGGGTCAACGGTAGCTGCAGCAGCGGTTCCACCGCGGCCACCACGAACAGCAGCCTTGGCAGCAACACGTGATCAGCTGCATGACAGTAAAGAGCAGCGCAGGAAACACTGAGCCAATAGCAATCGCGCCAGTAGCTCCACATGCCACATCTACTATGACGATTCTCCCACGTGGTACGATCTACCACCCACAGCAATTCCCCTCTTTGTGTGGGTGCTTGAGACCTTGCACAGAGTAGATTAATGAGCATGGGGAAGTAGATAGTTCTTCAGCTGCAGTATCAGCGGCAGGGGCACAAGACGCAGGAAGCGGCAGCAACAGCGGTGGTACAAGAAGAGCGGTGAGGAGCAGCGCAGGCAGTAAGCAGGTAGCGTGGACTGAAAAGACAACGGTCAGTCGCAGCACCAGTAGGCATCGGTAGCAGTAACAGCAAGAGCAGCAGTATATGCAGCAGCAGTAGCAGAAACAGCAGTACACATGCGCACCAGCATTAGCGACGGTGGACAGCTGCATTAGCACCAGCACTGAAGAGCAGTAGCCCACGTGGGACCTGTACTAGAACATGACCGCTGACAAACAAGTCGCCGCAGGGTTCACAATCTGATCGCGGAAAGTTGGCTTCTCTAAGTGTACTCCACCATCTCTATATCATGAGTAGACATACGTAGTTTAGAACGATAAGTCTTCCGTCTTGACATAAATTTAGACACATGCGTACAGAGAAGCAGAAGAAGTGAAAGTATCTTCCCGTCCTCGTATGCGTGATGTAGTAGGCGTGCATTCGTATATGTGTGCGATAATGTGCACAGATAACGGAGGGAATCGGGTGTGTCCCTTTCTGTATTTACGTGGAGACAATGAGCACGATCATGTGTGTTAGCGGTATGCGATTGCGTGCACGCAGACGGGAGAGGCCAGAGTTACCAATTCTGTCGAATCATTGGCATACTCGTGTGTCTCGGCAGTCTTGTGTACTGGTGCAGACCGTCTTATGCAGATCTGCCTAAACTTGCAGTGAGTCTACCGTTATCTACCTAAGCGTACGGTTCACACGCTCAATTTGGGACCGTCAGGTATATCCGTATGGGCTAGCGTAAAGGCAGTGGGTGTCTCCATTACTACGACTTCGTGCGCAGGGACATTTTAAAAGTAGGAGTGTCTGCGGTATATTTTTATCGGCTAACGTAAAGGCAGTGAATGTCACCATTACTACGACTTCGTGTGCAGGGACCTTTTGAAAGTAGGAGCGTCTACTTTTCTTTCGTGTCCTACGTACGGGTGATACTGCTCTTGTGTACTACTGAAGCGTAGCGTCAGCCCATAAGATATGGTGTTCGTCTTCACTTACGAGTGCTTGCACATATACGCAGGTGAACCAGGACCTGTTTTCGCGCGTAGAGTGAGGAAATATTGTCTACTATGACCGCCTGACACACTCTGGTCCTCACGGGGTGGCTCGTAGTAAAAGAAATCACTTGTCATTATACTGCTGCTACCCCTACTGTTGTTGACAGTACTGCTACTCCGGCTTGCTGCAAACGCTACTGTAGCTGCTACCTCCCCTATCACTTTACTACTATTACTGCTACTACTACTACTATTGCTTCTTAATACCAGTACTTTTACCGTCACTATCAACACGATTAATACTAAAACAAGTTCTCGCAGAGCTATTGATACTACCACGATTGCTGCCGCTACGTCTTATGCAGCTTACTGTTCCAACTGCCCACAAGCCGTTGGATCTGTTGTACTGCCACATCTCCTTCTCGGGTGGTTGCTGCTGGCGTTGTTGTTCTGCGCTCGCTTTGTTTCCGATGATGCTACTACTACAACTGCTGCTGCTGTGCGTGTGCGGCCGTGTCTGTGTGTTTGGCCGCGGTGAAGGCCTTTTACCCAGGGTTGCTTAGCTGTCGCCTTTACCTCTTTCTCTTCAAGTGTGTCTCTGTCTCCCTAGAGTAATAAAAAAATAGGCACACGTATTCACGTTGTGGAGGTCAATCTACCGCTGTAACTGTGTGCGTGATTTTCATCGTTGGCAGGCTCCTTGTGTCTACAGCCACCTGCAGCCCCTAGATCAGAGTGTGTTTACAAGGCACTTCGAGACATGGCTCCGAGTTCCCTCGAGAGAGGCAGCACGCATTCAGTGTCGTGCTTGTCCGCATTGCACTTCTCACATCTGACAGGAAGCGTTTTATAGAAGCAGCAGCAGGACACGGTGGCACTGCGCACGCGTACAAATATACTTTGTTGTCCTGAATACAGCTGCGCGTACCAGTAAGAACACACTTACATGTTCTGTACGTACGTGTGTATATATGTGTGCATTTGTGGATGCTTGGTGAACTAGTGAGTCCGTTTCCCCTCTATGGTTCATTCCCTCTGTCCATCCTCCTCGGCTGGGCCGGGAGCGCCATGAAAACTCCCCACGTACATAACGGCATAACAGATCTATATACGTCCACAAGCATTCACCCACTACCACCCGTACATACAGACACACGTATCCGCACCCCTGTATACGCACGTGTGTACAGGTAAAAGGACCTCTGCAGCGCCTAACTGCTTTCAACTGGTGTATATACGTATACGGAGAAGAACACGTGTATAGACTCCGTGAGTATGTACGTAAATCTATGTATATTTTATATTTTTTTGTCGGCGTGTTTGCACTCCGTGCGAGATACTCGTCTCTGTGGGTGATAGTCGACTGAGATAGTTGACTGTTATGCGAAGTCTTAAGTTATACTCTTCGTGCATGGTCAGTAGAAGTCACGTGTTAGCTCTGAGGTTCTCTGTGTAGAAGAGACATCACAGCGCATCGAGGCTTCATGCACATGTCATGTTGATGGGGACGTCATAACCCTTTTTTGCGTGTTTGTAAATTCAAAGGTACTGACAAGTACGTCTTCTCTGCATCGACAGGGTTCTACATGACTGTGCTTCAACTGGCTACATCAATTCTTTCCAAGTGCCCCCCACAGGAGCCACACAGCGGACAGAAATGTCGAGACAACACGTCTCGACCTAGGCACGTGTGGAGACACTTGCATCCATACGTGTCCACTTACGTCCACGCCGAAATACGGTGTGGCACCGCAGACAGAAGAAAACTAAGCTAATACGTTTTTTTGTATATAGAAGAGGTTTTTAGTGCTAAATAATGTTAAGCTTTTAGTTTCCACTGTTGTGTGTCAAAGTATGCATACACACAAAGCACTCTAGCTTTGTAGATCTTTCGAACGATACGTGGAGACAGAGAACCACCATTTTGGTGCGCGAACTATTTCAGACACTCCTGGGGGTGAGCCCTCACACATCTATCTGATGAAAAAAACACTCTCACTCATTGCGTATGCGCAGACATATAAGTCACGTATACAGGGCGTACCGTGTGCCTTGTATCTTCTATACTGTGCAAGTTTATGTGCACTAGGCAGAGGGTAACGCGTAAACGCTTTTTTGCCTTTTTTATCGGGAGTGCTGTGAAGTATCCTCTACAGGAATATAAACATAAAGGGACAATTATACGTACACATAAATATGTATATGTTTGTGTATTCGTTTGCACCAGTGGATGCATACCTCCGTACAGATGTTAATTATATACATGTAAACATGTTTTCTTTACATTCAACCTGTTCAAAGTGCTTGTTCCATCACCGCGTATACCAGTGTGCACTTCCGGTATCCTAGGTGCTGTGAGGCGTCTGTGCGGCCCTCGTTCTCTCCAGAGGTATTGTGTGTCCTTGCCCTATAGGTCGGCATACGTGTACAGGAAGACGCAGGGAGCAGTAGAGATGGCCTGAGTTATATAGAGGATCCAACTTTTGTGCACATATATACATATATATGTATATATACATATATTTGACTAAGAAAATGGAACTGCTCTCTCCTCAACGAGCTGTATACTGTTTTCCTCCGTACAACGCCGGCCGCGCGTTCCTCTTTCGGTGGCAGCAGATGACTGTCCGCCGTTCCTTCGTTGGCGAGCTGTATCCCATGTCTGTCTGTACAGCGCCTCCACTGCATTTTGCATCCGTTTTGTCCTCCTTGGCGGCATTCCTACCACCTTCTGATGTGTGTCGTTGTTCGTATTCTGTCTCCATAAATCAGTTTACCTCGCGGTTGTTGTGCTGGCGGCTGCATCACTCCCTCTAGCAAATCCAACGGTGCCCTATGCAAGCTGCGAGAATTCTGCCTTTGACCTATCCCTTCCTGCAGCGCCATCAAACAGCAATTTAAAACCTTGCAGATGGAGCCGTGGCAAATCATCCTTATTGTAGGGGGAGGGCTACTACTGCTCGTCAGCCTCGCCTGCTGCTGCATTTGTTGCCTCTGCAGAACATGCTGCCCCTGCATCAAATAGAGTACGCACCGGTTAAAGTGGGAGTGTAGCGAAAGACGCGCTACGAGACAAAAGAAGGAGTGGCAACAGACGAAGTAGAAGAGAAGAAGTAGTAGAAACAGTAGCAACAGTAACTACTGCTTACGTGTGTATGGGCTGCTAGCCGGAGCAATTCCAAAGAGGAGAGGCCGCAGAACCGGCTGCATATCTCGTGCTGCTGAACACCTGCGACAGAGAGAGAAGATGAAATTGCTTCTTATACTAACACTTCTATGTACATAGAAAAAACTAAGAAAAGGTAGCTGCCGCGTTTGGTTGTGCTGGGGATCCCTACTCCAACATGTATCGCATCCGGAGAAGTAGAGGACGCCGCTGCTGCTGCTGCGATTGCTGCTGTGAGTAGTTCTCGCGATAAAAAGAGGCAGCGGCACCGAGTGCGTATGCTAACGCTACTGTGCGGAGCGCCTGATGCGCTTGCTGCTAGCTAGAGAAGACCCAAGACGGGGTTTCAAAAGGTCAAGAAAAGGTCACTGTGAAGCTGATCCGCTGGTCCTCCAGCAGAGAGAAGCAACAGAAGCAGCAGCGGTCCACAACTGCCCGCATTATGTAGTCACTGCGGTGGGAAGGTGGACGAGGAGTGGCTGTTGTTGTACGCTGCACGGCTGCAAGATGAGGCAGCTGTAAAACCACAGAAGAGCGTAAAGGAAATGGACCAGAGAAAGAAGCTGCTGTTATTTTTCGTGCCACTGCATGGTACGGCAATGCCGTAAGGATCCGTTGTTGTGATTTTAGTAGAAAAAAGTAAAAGCACAAGTTCTGGAGAACGCTGCAATGTTGCCAAACGGGTCGTGCCTTCAGATTTTGCGTGCGGAGAGCAGGTTCGCCTCGCACGCATAAACTAGAAGAGCCCCCTGTGCCGCTCCTGTTGCTGCCGTGCTTACCGTAGTCGCTGCAGAAAAGTAGCAGGCCTCGCTGGTAACATTGCTGCTGCTGCGCTCCGGCTGCTGCTACTGCTTCCGCTGCTGCTCGACGGTTCGTAAGGCTGCTACAGACACGCTGTACGCAGTAAGTAGAGTCTGCCCCTGAGCAACACAAAAGGAGGTGTGTACTTGGATACCGAGTCGTCCACTCGTCTACGCAGCATGGAGACGTGTGTGCCTCTCTGGAGAGCTGCACGGTGTACTTTCTGTAGATGATCACACAGAAGTGAATGCCGCGACGTGCACCTCTGTACGAAGGGACGTACACAAATGTCACTCACCCCAAGTCTATATCGGCTTCGGTGCCGCTCGGAAGCTCGTTCCCCAATATGGCTTTTTGCGTTTCTTTGCGAGTGTGTCCTTGTCTTCATGCCATAAAGCCTGTATACGGCTGCCCGCTGTACACGTTGCGAGTGAAGGACGCAACAGGCTTGACGCAGAGGTATGGATTTTATCACAGCTGTGTGCAAACATCAGCACAACGGCCAACAGAAGACCTCTCTCGGGCTTTACATGGATGCACACGTATCAATACAGATATAAATTCGGATTTTAATCGTCCGATAGTAAAAATTCCTCTTTACGTACGAGAACTAGATGATACAAATATATGCGTTTGCGCGAAGAGACCAGCACACCGTCGTGCTGCGAATTATCCAGGGTACCCAAAATCCTGCAGAGTAAGGTACAGCAACGCAAAACATAAGCAGGTCTTTTTTTCAAGTTTTCCCCGCATGCAGATATTTCCACACAGATATATGTGTCCCTGTCTGTACACATTTGTACATACCCACCTTGATGGAGCGCTGGTGCGTGAGCAGCTTTTCTCGTAGTGAATATGTGAACAACGCTGCAAGGACGTCTAATTCGGCAGTTCCGCCGCATCTCGTTGCCCCTGTACTTCCTCTTGCCTTTTCTCCTTTGCTTATAGTATGAATGTGTAGTCTTCGTACTCGTGTTACGAGAAGGAAAGAAACAAGCCACAGAAATAATGTGCTGCTCTGCCATGCGGCTCCAGGGCACACTTTACTTCTCGCGGCAGTCACGTCCGCATAGTTCTGCATGGCTGCTTTTTTCATATATGTATAAATACATTCAAGCGCATATTCACTGGTATTTATGCATGAGCGTACGTATGAATGTATATATGTATATATATATATATATGCATACGTCTGCAGCACGTATGTATAGGATATCCGTATATATATACACGTATATGTATACACCTGGCATTGCATGTTTATGTATTTGAGCGTATGCATGCCTGTGTGTACACAAATAGCCGTGTACGCATGTACACGTCAGCATGTCTATATATATATGTAGAGAGGTTTTGCCGCTTTTGAGCAGAGAGAGGAAGGAAAAGGCTGTGGATAAAAGTAAAGCATTGTCGTTCTTCGCGTCACACGTACGTGCTACACTCAGCAGGCTGCGAAGACGTTTCGTGGCTATTTCGACTCTGTACGTCACGGTGCCTCCGTATGTTGAGAATGTCTTCGCCAGAGGACGTAGATGCTTCTGTGAAGATCACCAGCTGCCTACTAATACGTTGGTGTACCTCTGCCTGTGTCAATACATGTATATACACGCCCACGTTGGCACATAGTTCGTTTTGTATGTACTTTTGTAGCGTTGTACGCACTACGCACTTGCTGCTGCTCTACACATTCCCGTACGCGTCACACGGGGACGTCTGTATGGTTGCGGGTGTACGATTGAGTTTTGGTCATACCCTTGTATGCTTACGTATCAATACAAGTGTTCTTGCATTTGCTTCATTGATACATAAGAAGGTATTATTCCAGAGAGTAGCAGTAAGGCTCGCGGTTTCGACGCATGCGTTTGTCCTGATAGAACACACACGTGTATATCCTGACGATGGAGATACGTATTTACCTCTATAAATGCGTATGCATCTGAGTCGCTACTTTCAAAGACTTCTTTGACACAGGAAGACGGGCGATAGACATGCATCACAATCTATCATCTACGTGTGCCTTCTTGGCCGGACGCATGTGCCTATATAAAAAACTAGAGCTACATAGCGGGAGACAAGAGCATTTTGCGCCCCTCCGCACAAGCACGCATATTCATAGAAATCCTACGTTGGAGCCTCAGAAGAGATAGAGTCATAAGTCCGCACCATACCTATGCATATATATATATATATATACACGTGTGTTCATGCAATTATATATCCCCGTCTGTATGTACATTTTTCGTTACAGTTGCCCGCAGTGTGGGAACACTGTTGTAAATGTGTGTGCGTCACTCGCCAATCATTTGGCGACGGCACGTGTACGCGTTGTCAGCCTCCACGGCGGCCGCATTGACGGTACGAATGTAGTGTATAGTACACGTGAATGCATCTAGAAGAAATGTACGCTGTAGCACTACCAGGACAGACACTTATTCGAGACTTCATACGTCGTGGTTCGGCCACCCTCCAGATCGAAAAAAACTGCTGATACCAGACAGCCTATCTTTTGGATGGGTTCTACCTGCGTGCGTTACACTCTCACCCACTACAGATCGCGAAGCTGTCTCTACGTAGAGAATGCGCAGATCTCCAGCAAACAGAGGAGCAAGATCTCTCCCACGGGCAAAGTACATGAGGACACCATATAGACATACATGCGCTTGATTGCACATCACTCAGGAGACGAAGTAGCTGGACAAACCGAAACGATAAAGTCACGTTAACATGTCGAATATACCTATTTCTACAGTAACGCGAGCAAGCCTCACACAGTGTACTACGCGATCCGTCAACAGTACTGAAAACAAACATAAACACATGTAGACGCACGTACACGGCTACGCTTGTTCACTTCCACGTGAAACAGACCACACGAGCAGTAAGTTACATGCGTAGTAGACAACAGTCACTCATTTGCATCCATACGAGTTTCTGCGTTAGTCAACAGATCATTCAGATTACGCAACAAGAATGTGGTAGTCACACATACACACGTATAATGTTTGCCAGTCAGGATTACAACGCACGTGTGACATATATATATATATCTATATATACATACATACATACATATATTTGAATGGTTGAAAGGTTAAGGTCGCAACGTGCGTACATACGGACACACATAAGTTAGGCGGTACTGAATAATACCAGGACTTTACACAGAAGTGCGCTTCTAAAAAATGGAAAAAGCACTGTCGAAGATGATTTTACTGTTACCCTTCTAGCTTCTCGTCATCCCTTCTTTGACCTTCATTGTAGCTGCACAGACCCTATGGTATGTCGAAAGGGAAACAAGCGACCAGCAACGAATACATGTCTTGCCCTTCACACATCATGCTCTTTGTCTCTGTGAGAACGCAGTGAAGCACCTTTACGTGCACGTTTACACACGTATACATTTGTACACATATCTGACGGCACATAATACGAAACACGAACGATATGCCCAAGAGGGATAAGAAAGTCGTATTTGCTGTCGCCAAGAGCCCTTCTACGTGTTTGATTGTCTACTAGTGGAAATAAACAAATATTTGCGCGTGTAGAGAGGGGCGGAGGAGTTGTGTGCAGGTGCAAATAGATTCCAGCGTGCTCCTTACAGTAGTAGACAGGGACACAGCAGGCTGTACGGAGAGGAGAACGTATGATTTGATACATGTCGCTACATACAGACAGGCATCCTTCCACGTGTACGGGCTGGCAAAGACGTGGACACTGCGCACATTGTCGAAATTGTTCCCCCCTAGCAATATAGGACTTAAATACTCCCACAGCTACGTACGTCTACGTGTATGTGCGCATGACAGAGGTATCTAAATATGGCTAGCCGGGAGTTTGGGAAAAGCAGGAGCTTTAAATACAAAAGACAACACGTCAGCGAGCGAATATACAGGTGGACGCGTAGGCTTTTCACAATCAACTTGTGGGTCCGTTCGTGCTTCCGTACTACACGTGAGAACGTTCCTGAGGTTAATGATGCAGAACGACATATTTATACACGTACACTTACATATATCTACGTGTAGGCTCCTACCATATGACTTATAGACACACAAGGCTAGATGTGCTCGCATTAAAATAGCGCTTCAGGGAGATACTTGTACGTGTCACTATTCAGAGAGCACAGAGCGTGTAAATATGCTACAGATGCGTGCGTACACATGTACTGTGTACATGCATATATATATATATATGCATATATGTTCGAGCGTGTACGTACGTATACCTGTCATCTGTGTGCATACACATACATGTATATATGTATATATATATATATATACATACCTATGTTCGAGCGTGTACGTACGCATACCTGTCACACGTGTGCGTACGGTTGTAATATGCATATATATACATATGTTCGAGTGTGAACGTACGCATACCTGTCATACTTGTGCATACGCTTGTAATATACATATATATGCATATGTTCGAGTGTGAACGTACGCTAACCTGTCATGTATGACACAGCCCACCAAATGTGTTTGTACGGTACACGGGGAAGCTATGAATATCTACGTATGTATTTACTTGTTCACGTGGAGCCAGCGTATACACATCTTTAAGCAGCTGCGTGGGCGTAGACATCTGACAGTGCGTGCCTACAATACGTGAACAGTACTGGAGTTCCTTCCGTAGTAGCAAAAGCTCTCGTCAAGTCCTCCTCTCATTACACGCCTTCGCTGTTCATGTGGAGACAAGAATCTAGCGGGAGCAACATCTACTGCACCCTCCGGATATAACAAAGAGCGTCTTCTGGTGCCGGTGGAACCCTCTCTGCCACCATTTCGCAACGTAAGCGGAAAAATATCGTTCTCACGCTGTGCAAAGGCCAAGAAAACACAGTTGTCGTGTGTTATTACTTCTGCGGTTGTTCTTGCGCTGCTGGCAATGTCCTGTGCGTGAGCCGGCAACTCCTGATGCCGCCGCGTAGGTACAGTCTGCTGGCAGTAGTGGGGGTGCAGGGTGTTCTACTACTGCTGCCACCCACGCCAAACAGGAGGTCCCTGCTGCTGCTACGAAGCCGATCTACTGCCGCAATTTGGTTGCTTGATGCTCGTTCTCTGTGGCGGCTGGTGCTCCTCCTCAGCTGCTGTCGTTACTGCAGCAGCAGCAACAGCAGCAGCCGGTACGCCACTAGCTGCTCTGTTGCTGCTGCAGCTTCACGCGTTGGTTGTCCGCTGAAACTGCTGCTGCTGTTGCTGCCGCTGCTGCTGCAGTGTCATCATCCGTGCTGCTACGGGTGCGGCAGCCCGCTGATCCCCGCGACGGCGCAGAGCTTCTTGTTCCCTGTAAAGCGGTGGCCGCCTGTATCAGGCGCTCTCTCACACGCCAGTTGCTTTTTTGTCGCGCTGTCTCGTTGCTTGTTGGTGTGCTGCTGCTGCCTGTGCCGTTTGTTCGGCTCCAAAGTGTTCTCCCTCCTGCAGCAGGGCGTGCTGCACTTCCTACGGAGGAGGGAGGAGGGAGAAGGCCACCGCACTGCATGGCCATCGCGCCACCGTTTTCTTCGTCCTTCCGTGACTGAATACATACGCGCGTGATGAACTCTTTCGTTCTTTGTAGATCCCCGTAGACCTGCATCTACAGCCAGTATGTGCGTATGACTTTTAGCCACCTCTTCGCCGCAGCGTGTGCCGCCCCATTCTTCCAACAGCACCTGCTCTCTGGCCGCGACTGCGTACGGCAAGCGGACAACACATGCTGCCTTTCCTGCTCCTCAGCTGCTGTGTTTCCTGCCGCCGTTTTGACCGTGAGAAAAAACTGGCAAAAGGGGGATCCTCCGTTCTTTTTCTCCTGTTGCTGCCGCCACTGCCCCGAGTGGACGTTTGTTGCTCTCGTTGCCCCGCCGCTGGTGCTAAACAACCGCTCCATCCCAGTGCAACAGCAACAGTAACAAACACAGCAGCAACAACTCTCGATCAGTCCGTAGCGTCCCGAAGACGGCTGCCGATTTGTGGGAAGCCGTCTCCTGCCGCGCGTCTGGGCTGCTGCAGCCCGCGGTGCCAAAGCTCCTGCGGCAACTTCCATGAGCCTTGCACGATCTCAACAGAACAGAGAGACACGACGTGGTGGATGATCGAGCCTTCGAGCAGTCTCACCGCGAGGCGGCTTGTCTACTGCTCCTCCAGCTGGTCCCGCTGCCGGTTTTACAGCAGGTACTTCTTTGGCGTGCTGCTGCTGCTACGTGGGCGGCTGCAGCTGCTCCTGCAGCAGCGGCTGCCACTGCTCTTTTGGCAGCTCCTCCTACTCCGCTGCTGTTGCTATCGCTGATGGTACTCTGACGTTGCAATACCGCTGCTCTGCTGCCGCTGCGGGACTTCTTCTGGGCCGCCTGCTGCACACGCCTCTCACGGACTGCTGCTGCTGCTTCGTCCCGCAGCACGCTGTGCGATGCAGTGGATGCTGCGCCGCTGCACGTGCAACAGGCGCTCCACGTGATGCTGCACGCGGTGTCCTCCTTCCCCCTGTCGGCATTTCTCGACGTCCCTTCCTCCTGATCATAGCCTACGACGCTATTCGTTCTCCTCCATATATAATAAATACACACACGCACACACACAAGGAATATGCCGTGGTCACACACCCATGTGAAGCGACACGTGTCTGCGCAAGGGGGTCACGCCACCCACATACATATACGGAGAGCTGTGCACACGTCTGTCTCACCGAGTCAACGCGTAAATCTCGGCGTTTGATCCTCCTCTTTCGTGAGCCGCCCGCTGCACTCGCATTTTACTGAAGCTCTCTCTGCGTCCTCGCTACCTGCATTTCCCCGAGGTCGGCTGGCCAACCCTGTGACGGCTCGCTGCCTGTGGGCGCGCGTATTCCTCGTCGACCCCTGCATGTCTACATAATATGTGTACGTGCATCTGGCCAAGCACGGAGAGTCAAGACGACGCCGGAAGGTGGTGGGCCTCCTAGTGACGTTTGTTTGTATGTTCTGCGTATGTTACAGGCGCATCCGTACCTATACGTCTCTCTGTGGAGAAGGACAGACACACAGGCCCGCCGATTCGTATGTATACACGTATGTGCCTTCTAAACACGCGCGCGCACAGATACGTATATGCCTGTGCGGGGTATGAATCTGCACATACAGCTGTCGCTGTCCGCGAAGAAGCACACACATGTAAAGGCGACTACACGAATATATATATGGAAGTACCTGCGTATAACGTGTGTAGACAAAGGGACACGACGTCGACAGCTGTAGGCTGGCGTATATCGTAATACATATATATATATATTGCCATGTTGGGAACACGCATACACATGTATACATATATATCTCTGCGTGGCCGTGTCGATTCTTTTATGCGAACATGCGTAGAGACACAAGGATATTCTCGTGCACAGGGTAGCCTTTATGTAGACACACGGACTGGGTAGCCTTTATGTAGACACATGGACTTGCAGCACGTGTATGGGGTGTTCTCTCCTTGTGGATCTGTGTGTGTGTGTGTGTGTGTCTAGATTCATAGAGGAGGCGTATGTGCGTGGAGGCTCTTCTACGCTTGCGGCCCACACAAACGCGCTATTCACGCCTTTAAGTGGGGCCAGGCGTGAGAGGTCTAGCGTGGGTACGCGCCCATATATGTGTACGTGTATGCAGACTAACGTAGCATCTCTTTTCCCTGTAAAGAGGGATATCCCCATACACGCGCGTCGTAGTGTCTACAGGTATACACGTAGCTGTCTCTATAATGTATGTAGCAACTTCGTAGAGTACATGAATGTGCACGTTGTAGCAGCTCTACAAGTAGGCGGGGAGATGAAAAGCGGAGTTAGCGGCTTCTTCACTGTCGACGTTTGTCAGATTGAATTGCCTGTGATGCTTTTCTGCTGCCGCGGCTGCCTTTTTACTGCTGTTTCTGCTGCGGGTATCGTCGATGCCGCTTCTTCCTCCTCCGCTGCTGCTGCGGACTCCTTTGCATCGCGTAGCGTCAGCGCCTGCCGGTGCAGCTGCGCTGCTCCTGTATGCGCTGCGTCAGCCGCGGGACTGCTGTGGTTGCTGCCTCGATTCGGCCGCTGCCGTTGCAGGACTTGCATGCGGTCGCAGACGGTGCTGCTGCTGCGGCTGCCTGTGTGTGCAAGCGGGTCACTGCGAATCGTTGATGCTGGTGCTGGTGTCGCTGCTGTCTCTGCACGGCTGCGGGAGTTGCTGCTGGTGGCGATTGCCGGTCCTGCGTCGCTGCTGCTGTAGGTGCTGCACGTGGATGTAGCGCTTTCGCACTGCTGCTGCGGTCGCGTCTGGTATGTGGCCCGTGCTGTTGTGCCCCAGCTGTTGTGCCCCTGCTGTTGTGCCTCTGCTGTTGTTCATCGGCGGACTTACGCAACTCCGACCACTGCTGCGTCTGCGTGTCTGCCGCTGCTGCTGCCCCTGCTGCCTCAGTTGGCGCGTCCGAAGCCGCTCTTCCTGCTGCTGGGCTGCAGGTGTGTGCTATACATGTGCGTCACAAGAGGAACTGCTGCCGCGAGGCGCGCTTGCGCGTACAGTAGTAGTTGCCTCTGCTGCTGCAGGGGCGGCAAAAAGTTCGTCTGCTGGTGCAACTGCTTCTGGCGTGCATGCGGCAGTCCAACATCCGGCTGCTGCTGCTGGTGTGTGGTGTTGTGGGGCCGTCTCAGACGCGCCACCTCGTCAAGTTGACAACGCAGCTGCTGATTCACAGGAGGGAAAATGGAGAACAACAGAGACGACTCTTCTGCCGAAGGCAGCAGCAGTGGCAGCAACGCTGCTGCGCGGGTAGAGGAAAGAGGCAGCAACAGCAGCAGCAGCAGCAACAATGGCGCCTCTTCTGCCGCGACTAATGCAGCAGCAGCAGCCAACACAGGAGCCACGACAAATGGAGCTGCAGAGCCGGAGAAGGACGAACGCGAGGCTCTGAAGGAGAAAGCGAGCGAAGGCCTGCGCCTGCTGCTGCAGCATAAGCCCCCCTCCACGCCCGATGTTGCGCTGCTGCAACAGCATAAGGAAAAGCATCCCGAGTGTACTCAGCTTCTCGAGCACATGCAGCGTCTTCTAGAAAAACGGTTAGATTTCTCTTCTTTTCCCTCCCCCCCCCCCCATCAAAGAAGTTCACATACACATATATATATAAGCATGTACTGTTGTGTCTACACATGTATGTGTGTGTATGTTACCTTACAAGGGACAGCGTCTCCTGGAGAGGCGGTTAGAGATTCTTTTCTCTTCCTCTCCCCCCACCCCACAAACTTGACAATTCCTATACGTGTATTTAAATATATACGTGTGTGTGTCTACACGTGTATATATATATGTACATACGTATATACACTTGTATCTAGATGTACAGCGTATAGACGCGGCGGGAAATATATGTACAGATACGCGTACCCAGGACATAGACGTGTCAACAGAAGAAGGAGAAGAGCGCGATACTGAGAGCGACATGCAAGTAGGCAAGTGCATGCCCTGGTGTGTACGTGTGTCAGTGTGTAGCGCCGTGTACGAATGTGTACACGTGTGCGTATGCGTAGACATATGTGTATAATGAGGGGGGCATGGAGGTGTTGGTCTTTGCTGTCACGAGGAACGAGTAGGTGGGGCAAGGTTATGTAGCGAGACGACCACTTCGGGTTGTATACGTCCGCTGCATAAGTATACACGAGAGTCGCATGAGTAGACACACAGTCGCATTGCTGCTGCATTCGTTTTTTGTCTGCGACTGTTGTATGGTTTTGCTGCTTCGCGTATTATCTTCGCGCCCGTAGATGCCTGTGTATGCGTGCCTTCTTCCCTGCATGTCCGCAGCGAAGACGTGTGTGTGTCTGTGTGTGTTTTGTACGTGCCGGTGGTGTTTATCTCAAGCTTCTCTGTGTGTGTCTCTCTCTCTGAATACACGTAATATTTGTAATAACGTGTGCGCTGCTGCAGCCTGTTCCACGAGTTTACGCTCTCGTCTATGTTGTACCTGGCGCCGCTGGCACTGCTGGGGAGCAGCAGCACGACGGGAGGCGACCGAGGCGGACAGGGAGGCGCAGGGCCGCTGGCTGCTGCTGCTGCGCTTTCCTTTCCTCCTTTCCCCGCGGGGTATCCCACCTTCTATCCTTTCGAGCGAGTCACGTTCTTTCACCGCGTCATTGCACCGCTACGAGCCAAGCTTGACCTTTCCGCTTTCCTTCGCCTTCTTGCAGCTGTCTGCGAAGATCTTGGTGAGTCTTCCTATACCACACCCGCGCACACACACGCCAGTGCTGCGTCTTTCGGCGCGCTGCATGCGTGTGAAGTGCTGTTTCACTCCCCGCGCCTGCTGTGTTGCTGCGACAGGGCTCGTGTGGGGGGGCTGGTGCGGCTGCTGCAGACGATCGGCTCTTGTTGCTGCTGCGTGTCTGCGCTGAGGGGTGGCTTTGCTTCAGCGTCCTGGGGAATGCACCGTCTGCTGCTGCAGCTGCTGCTCGTGCCGCCGGCATGTGGCTGCCTCGCAGCTGCTGCTCTTCTTCTGTATAGTAGATGCGGCTGGTTGTTGCAGCTTCGTTGTGTCTGATTTCCCTTCCCGTTTCTTCACGCATGTGCTTGCTGGACCGGCTGCAGCTCGTCACTCGGTACTGCTGCACGTGATGCTGCTGATGCACGCGGCTTTCTTCTTTTGCCTCCCACGCCTGCCCTGCGTTTTTTCTTGTCTCACGTATTTGGCCTCTTCTGTCTGCTTCATGGAAGGTTCCTCTTTCTGTTTGTCCGTCTGTGCGTGCAGAACCGGTTGATGCGTTAGTGTTCTTGGGCGAGCACCGGTTGCGCTTGGGTGGCGGTGAAGGCCGGCAGCAGCAGCAGCACCGCAGCGATAGCAGCAGCAGCACCAGCAGCATGTCTTCGCGAGGGGGTGGCGACAGTTCTGCTGCTGGTAGCGGTAGTTCTACTGGTCGAGGAGGAGGAGGAGGAGCAGCAGCGGGAGAGAGCAGCAGCCGCAGCAGTGGGGGAACTGCTCCTGCGTCTTCTTCCGCGTCTTCTCTCGCAGGCGCTGCGGCTGCGCTGGAAGCAGAGCTGCTGTTCGAGTCGTGCGAAAGTTACCACCTTTCTCGCTACGATCGATTAACAGAAAGCGAAGAGATTCTTGAAGAACTGAAAAAAAAACTTGCAGTCACCATGGGCGTCAGTCCTATTGCACAAGCGGCCTTTCACCGAGCAGCTGCGACGCTTGCCAAGGTACGCAAAGAAACACCGAACGGGAGCAGCCCCCGCTGCAACACCAGCAGCACCCACACGTCAGCAGCAATATAGCAGAAGTAGGACCGGCCCATACAGCAGCAAAGTAGCAGAAGCACCACCAGCAGAACCAACAACGCTGTTGCAGTACAAACAGCAGCAGCAGAACTGGAACGCTTTTGTAACAGCAGGGGCACCACCCGTGCGTTGCTGCAGCAAACGGCAGAGATATTCTGCACTCCGCAAGAGACCTAGGCCTTACGGTAGAAGTAAAATGGTGAATAAATGTATACCGCTAGGGAGTGCGTCTGAGCACTTGTTACACTCGTACACAACTGTCTTTTCGTCACTATCGTATGCGTGTACGTAGGTGTATATACACCTGAAGGAGTATGTGTGTGATAGGGCTGGTACACGTGGGTATGTGGCCGCCGCTTGATAACGTTCACCTGTCTTCGTATGCACCTGCGTACCCGAAGACATCAGCCTTTCTCCGGAGCTATGTGTGAAGGCGGGTCTGCAACACGGATGTGCATAGATATATGTACGCAGCAGTACACGTCAATGTGGTGTCGCACACACGGGCGTCCACCCTCTACAGATATATATATATATATACACGCTTGTGTATACACCTAGACTGTTGGGGCTCTTTTTTAATATGTGTACATACAGGTATCTGTGGAAGTACTTTTGCATGTGCGCCTAATATCATGTATGTATGTATGTGCATGCGTATACGAGGGCGGTCTTTGTTGCCACCAACTGTTGCAAGTATGCTGTACGTGGATCACTCGCGGCGGCTGACTCCTTTTGTTCCCGTTGCAGCTGCTGGTGCTGCTGCTGCTGCTAGGCTTCTCGCTTTATTTGCTCGTGGAGAAAAGGCTAACAGTTGTTCATAGAGCTGCTACGCAGGCGGCGCTGCCTCTCGCTGCTGCTCCGTCTGTTGTGGGTGCTTCTGCTGGTGCGTGAGCTGCTGCTGCACTTGTGTATTTGAGCGTCCGTGCGAGGCGCGGCCGTTACGGCAGCGGCTGCGTCAGGTCCCGCTGCTGCCTCGTGTGCTACTGCTGCTGCTCGCGTGGGTCTACTAGCTGCTGCTTCATGTACTGCTGTTCTCTGTGTGTGCTGCAGGCGCAGGACAAGCACGCGGACTTCTACCACCAGGCGATGATGTTTCTCGCTTATACACCCGCGGGTAATATACTTTTTTCTGGCCTTGTCCTAACGTACATTATATATATGTATATGCCTTACTTGTCTCTCTCCTTTTTCTCTTTGATTTGTACTAACATATATGTATGTGTGTATATACGTATACGTGTGTGCTACACTGTGTGCAAGTACGTACGTATATGTATATCTAGCCAGAGGGTATAGCTATGCACCTACGCAGAATTGTAAGGGTACCTGGCAGATAGATAGACTGCACATGGTAGCTGTTTGTACATAGACAGAAAGCCAGCCCCACCGGTCTGCATATATGTACAAATGTGTATACATACATATATACATAGAATTCTTCGCGGCTGCATGTGTGCGTAGACGTCATCCCCAGTCAAAATTTGTACACCGGTTGCATAAGTATGTCCAGATATGCATGCGGCGGAGACGGCCAGCCGTGTGCACGGGGATGACTGCGGCGTCTCAGCAGGTATACGCCTGTGTTGTTCTGGTGTGGCAGAGTATCGAATCTGTATACACGTACGAATATCTGAAGAGACGGATGGACACAGGTACACAGGGGGACATATATAAATATATATATGTGTATATGCGCACATATGTAGACGCGTATGTGTGTACGTGTTATATGTGCGTGTAGACCCATAGGTGAAGTGCTGTATATGTAAGGCTCGCTGCTGTTTTGACGGCGTTTTGCTGCGTGGAGTCCACGTGTGTCCGCCCCTGCTGCTGGTGATGCCCGTCGCCTCCCTGCCTGCTGCTGCTCTCGCAACTGCAACAGATGCGGTGCCGCCGGCATGCTGCTAGTGCTGCTTCTTCTTCTTCTTCCGTGATGCAGCAAGCATTCCTGAGAACGAGCGCGTCGGCCTGGCGTATGAAGTGGCAATTGCGGCACTTGTGGCACCGGATATTTTTAACTTTGGGGAACTGGTAATGACCTCCTTCGGCGCGCCCTTCGACCGCACGCGTTCGTCTCTCCGCGGTCCATTTGTCTGTCCCCCCTATCTTCTCTTGCTCTCCTCAGTGTGTAGACGCAATTTTTCTGCGTTCTGGTGCGTAGGCCTCTCCTCGTCATTAAAAGCGGCTCTGATATGGGGTACTTCTTTCTGTGCCTCTACCTCTCCCTTCTTAGGCTACACCACTCGCAGTCGTGTGGCTGGCCAGCTCGTTTCTCTGCGAGGGCAGCCGTTCTGTTACATACTTTTCTTCGGTTTCCTCGTATCTCTGCGGCTGAGTCGCATTCTTCGTTCCCGGCTTCTTAATCTCCTATGTCTGCGTCGCTCTGTCCTCTCTCCGGTATATGTCTTCGGCTTCGTCCCTTCCTTTTCTGCGTCGCCTCTGCGCAGGCATATCTTCGTTTTTAAAAGGTACCTCGTGTTCTCTCTGTGGCAGTCCGCCCTTCAGTCTGGTTCGGTTGCATGTTCCTCCTACTCCTTCACCAGCGTGGTCTGGTACTTGCACAGTGCCGTTCTCAGGCGCATACCTTTATGTATCGGCGCCTTTGAGCGTATGTGTGTATGTGTGGGTGGGTGTGTATACACGGACACGTTGGTTGATAAAGACACATTTCTGTCTCTCTGTGTGTATGCATGAGGGTGTCTGTTTTCGGGACTCTTCATAAAGATACATTCCTGTCTCTGCCAGCGTGTTTTGGAAAATTTGGTTTCCTGGGAGCACGTCTGGTTGTTGGCTTGCGTGCTGCCCTTCTCTTGACAGTCGCCAGCGGTCAGAAACGAGGAGGCCTCCCATGCACCTACTGCAGCAGAATCCCGATGTTGTGTGTATTTCCTGTTTTCACTTACGGAACATCAGTCCTTTTGGGAGACTCTCCGCTTCTCTTATGTGTACGCCCGTTGTGTGGGGGTACGGATCTGCTCTCTCTTTTTCTCTCTGTGTACCTCCTGAACTGCAGCAGCATACAACACAGCCGTCCTGTCTTTGTAAACATACACCTAGAACTGCAGCAGCACAAGTGTCGAAAACAACGCATCACACACACGTGTATATACATATATACATATATATGTATAGCGATGGATAGATGCGCAGCTCTGCCAGGATGTGTTTCTCCGGTTCCATGCAGAGAGGGAAGCGAGAGGCAGAGAGAGATGGGGAAGACGTGGGTGTCGGTGATCTCCGTTTTCGTTTCTGTGCAGCTGCAGCAGGCACTCGTGATTTCCTCGTTGAGGCTGCCGGAGCACCGGTGGCTGTACGATCTCGTGGAAGCGTTTCACTGTGGCTCCATGGCGAAGTACGACGATACGTGCAGCCGCTTCGCTCGTCAGATTCAGTCGACAGTAAGGAAAGCAGGATAGCCTCCTGGCAGCCTGCCTGCACAGAGGGCGCTTTCTCTGCCCACTGCTCTGCGAAGTTCTGCTGCTCCTCGCCTTCGAATACCGCTGCTGTGGTCGCTATAGAGACGACTGCTTATTACTCTTCTTCGTCGTCTTCTGCTTTTGCCGACTACGGCCGCTGGTCGTGGGTGCGCTTCCACATTGCTGCAGTTGCTTCCGCGACCCACCCACCACCGCGCAGACTGCTGGTCCTGTGGTAGGGACACCTCTTGCTGCTCCTCCCGCTGATCTGCATGCGGCTGCGCTCGCTGTAACTGGTGCTGCTGGCGCCCGTCGCTCTCCTTCTGTTATCCGCAACCTCTGCTCTTGCTGCGTGTGTTTTTTGCTGCCGCCACTGCTGTTTCTGGCAACGCCTCTGTTTCCTGCAGCTGCTGCAGGGCGGCCTCTTTCCCTGCGGGTGCTGCCGCCGCGCGTCCTCTCGATGCTCCTTCTGGTGCTGTGCTGCGGTGGCTGATTGACCCCCCTGCGTTGCTGTGGCTGCTGAGATTGATACGTACGCTTCTCCACCACGTACTCCTTCTTATTCGTCCTCTTCGTGGGCCTCTGCTGTGCTCGTGTTGTGCGTAGGCACTGGCCGCGCACATGCCTGCTCTGCGACGCAAGATCTCGATATCAGCGTTGTTGCGTCTCGCGTTCACCCACTCAGCCGCAGGAGCAGCAACTGCAGCAGCAGAGGGAGGAGCGTCGAGCAACAACAGCAACGGTGGCGTGGCGTCCGCGTCGGCTGCGGAAACGCATGCAGCAGCAGCTGGTGGTGGGGGGGATGGTCGTGGAGCAGCAGGATCAGGTGTGGAGAAACGATCTCCTGCCGCCAGAAGCCTAAGCTTTCAGGCTGTTGCCAGTACATGCAAAGTCGCACTAGACGAAGTCGAGTTGCTGGTGATGAGTGCCATGAGTAAACAGCTCCTACGTGGCACCATCGATCAAGTCAACCGAGAAGTTAATATTTCCTGGGTGCGTCCTGCTCTCCTCCTTGATGACTCCGGGTAAGATCCTGTCATAATAGATGTCTATCATCTCCACATATATGTCTGACAGAATTGTCACGAGTGTGTAGCCTATGTACATGTATATGTGGCGTCTGTAATACCATATTATGGATTGCCTTTCTGTTACATTCTTTCACGAATGTGTGCCATATGTATGTACATGTATGTATTCCGTATATTATATAGATATATATATATATCCCATCTAAGCAGTTCACTGGTCTATTATGTATCGCCATTCCGTGAGTGTGTATCAAGTACATATATATATTTATATATATGTACATACGTAGATTCGTGTGTCTGTGTGCCCAGGTGTAATGAGATCTCTACAGTTGTGCGTATGTAGATATATATATATATATGTGTATGTATATTTGTTGTAAATTTGATTGACGTGTGTAAATGATGATCCAGGTCCTGTATACCTGTAGCGTGTACCTACATCCGTCGACAGGAAAAGGGTGCTCCCAAAACGCCTACGTATGAGCATCCACAAAGAATCATACGTGTATCGATATACACACGTGTATATCAATTCGTATGTATATGTGTAGAGGCAGGTACACACTACGGGTCATATTACATGTATGAACATGAACAAAGAAGCACATATATATACGTGTACAGACAACTATTTGTATGTTTATGTAGAAGGACGTAGTGTTCCTGTTGGCAATGTGTCGCACTCGTATATGTGTGCATATGTGGGTAGTCCACAGGTTTGTGTCTACGTGTGGCCGCGCACCATATTGAGACTTTTCTATACGTGTGGGCAGTGTGATGACCGAGGACCGGTGTGCACTCCGGCACGTACACCTGCCCACACAGGAAGACTGGGTGTGTGTTCCGTTTGACGTCTGCGTGCTGTAGACGCTCGACTGCGTGTTTTTTCTGTGCATGCGCGTGCGTCTCTTCAGCCCGCTGCTGCATCCCTGATGAGGTTCTGTAGTGAAGTCTGTCTGTCTTCCCGCAGGATGGCGTGTCTGCAAGACCGACTGCTGCGGTGGGTGGCAGCGGCCCAGCAGCTGCATCAGCACTTGCAAGGCCAAACAGCGGAGCTGCTCGGGTCTTGACCAAGCAGTGGCACGTGCTTGCACATGCTGTTCTTCGCGTGGCCTCAAGTCTACAGACGTACGCGTACGCGAAGTCGTCGGGGTTGATGTACCTCGGAACGGGCGTTTACGTGTGGTCCGTCTGCGAACGTGTCCGCCGCAACACACCTGCATGTATATAGGTGTGCTGACGTATCTATAAATACGTTCCTATCTTCCTGTCTTTTTCTGTGTGTGTGTGTGTGTATACGTGCCTGTGTGTGTGTGTACAGTATACTCGCATATGTGTCTCTGGGTATGGATGTTTTTCTGTAGTCTTGTGTGAATGTGAATCGTGTATCTGGAGGATGCGCACACGTGTGTGTAAAATGTGCTAGTGGTTACACCGACGCATAAGGCAGCGTAGAGAGGTGTCCAAGCATGTGCGAGATGCGGCTGTGGGGAGGCCGTATGTCTAGAGACGTGCCTCCCGCCAAACACAAGGGACTGGGCTGCTTCGTGCTGCATGCACAGCAGAAGACGCCGTGGTCTCGTGTGCTTGCGCGCATGTGCAAAGTCGTTTCTGTGTCGCCACGGCGTAGTCTATTCTATCCCTCGCGGCGCGTGTATCGCTTTGTATATCTGCTTGTGTAGATGCGTTGTTTCTGAGTGGGATGTGCGCGCCTCAGAGAGTACTGCATGCGCAGGTCTGTCTCGTTGTGTACGTGTGTATGCCTGCTGCTGACACTCGCAGCCGGGAGATTTGAATCGTAGTAGCGTCTTTGGTACAGCGCTAGTACGGAGAGTAGTTCTACGTGTTCATATCTGTATACACGTGAAAGCAGATATCTGCGCCCAAGCAGATGCCTGTATAGATAAGGTGTACAGGCGAGTGTGCGGGTCAGCGGTGTATGTGTGCACATACATATATATATGTACATATATATAGTGCATATAGATAGGTAGACATACATATATATATATATACGTATATTTATATATACCCACGTTTTTGTAGTATTGGCGATTAAGGAAACGCGGAGATGATTCAGAGAGGAAGAGCAAACCTGGAGGCTTTCAAGTGCAGATGAGAGGCGCTTTCGACCACGAGCCGAAAACACATGTACACTGCATTTGTAGCGTCTCTGACATGCGAACAAGCACACACATACGTGTATCTATATAGTTTGACACACAGAGAAAGGAAAGGATCACCGTCAAGACATTTTTGTATTCTCGTATGTATGCGTCTCTACATATATATGTATATATATACATATATATATGTATATATATGTATATATGGTAATAGTGTGAAGACTGTAAGCTGAAGCACGTTTGAAGTCGGGATCGCGGGGCTAATGCGGCAACTTTCTTTTATGTGAGTGTGGTGTACGTACGTGGATAGTATTTCTGCATGAATTCACTACATACTTCGTAGCGTCTATGTGTAGGATTCTACGTACAACTACACATGCGAGTGTATGTCCTGCTGCTTGCTGTAGTCCCCGCGCGTACGCACGGGCATCGATGTGTCTGCCCAGACGACCGCTTTGTCAATCTGTTTTGGTGAGAAGGCACTCGCTAGTGCCCAAGAGGCTTCTCCTCAAGCCTAAAATAGCCCGATCCTGTCATAAAATATAGTTGTTTATGTGTATGTGTGTTCTCGCTTATTCTTGTATAGCTCTAACGAAAGCATTAGATCCGTGCACACGCACGTACACACGCACGGTATTACATACGCTCGTGCAAGTAGAAGGAGACGAGTTGTGTGCTTTTTCTACGCACGATTAGCTGAACACATACGTCTTCGTGTACACGAACACCTACGTGGAGAGACATGCGAACGCACAGACCGGCTGTTCTGGGTAGCTACGCACATACTTCTGTTCGCACGTCCTCCTCTGCGCCGGTAGCGAACGTTAGATCGAGTGTGTGCCGTCGCAGCAACGAATGGGGCTGAGTGATATACACCGCGCGGGACCCTTCTCGTGGACGGCCCCAGCTGCTGCTGCCGCCTGCCGCCGCAGGCTCGTACTTCTTCTGCTTAAGCTGACGTGCTTCTCACATTCGTTACTTGAGTACTCAAGTCAACAGAGGCAGTAACGTGGACAGGACTTGTGGAGAAGTGGCTTCAGGCGGTTTCCTCGAGATGGCGAAAGTTCAGATTGCTGGGTTTCAAACACTAGCACACATGAAAGACGCGAGTGTGGCGTAGCTTGTGATACTGCACTGTCCCTAGCATCTGCAGAAGTGTGGCCACTGACACTGTTGACCACCCACCGAGTCATATTTGGTGTCACGGCTCGCCAGCTGGTTCCACTAGAATGCAACAGTCACGCGTAGGCTGTACGGCTCTTCCTTTCAGAGCTGTCCGGGAGAAGAGTGGGCAAGTCCACTACGGTTACGTGTACATATTTACACGTCTATCCACTCACGAATACTGCATCGATACAGCGACAAACAGAATAGTTAACATCTCGTGTTGCGATGGGTCGCCGCTGAGGCTGAAGCTCCATATTTCTACGAGTGTGTCTGTGCACACAGTACGCACGTCGACAGATAAATCGAGTGCAGAGAATGTGTGCTTGTTATGCGGATCGCGTTATCGTAAGCCAGAAGGCGGTACTGCGGCACACTGCTCTGGAACTACGCGCTCGTACTACACGAATGCAGTGGAACGTCTCGGAAGCTCGCCCGAGGTTGTAGTGCCATGGCGCTCTATCACTCTGAAGCACACAAGGACAGTTTACATTTCTAGAAGAGCACCGTCCGCGCACGCGCAGCTTATTCACTTGCCAACTGTCCGCACGTACGTCCCTGAAAATACGCTCGGTCCACAATCGGAATTTCCGGCAGGCTAGGCAATGTTGATAGCTTTACGGATGACGGCAGGTAATGGCAATGAACCCAGTGAGTGCGGACGTGCCATACAAAACCAGCGAGCAACTCACCAGCGTCAGGTCAACTTCACACAGGTGACCACGACAGTTGAAGGAATACACACTCGGGATACACGAGTACACCTATGCGGACCAGAGTCACTCCCAAACACACGGTAGCTACACTGTCGTACAAAGAGACGTTCTACTTACAAACGTGGACACACAAGTGCGCATATACACGCATACATTGTATAGAGAGAATTGTACACGCCTATTCTAGTACATATATATACATACATATACAGATACGTACATACGTATATGGTGTATGCTCTATACGTAGACAAATACGGTTACGTATGTCTTTCTCTCCCCCACATATACACAAGTTTATACTCACATATGCACGTACGTGTGGGTTTAATGTCTTTGATAAAGTGATACACGTTGTTTCTTTGATTGCACTCCAGTGCTGAAGTGATGCGTGCGTGCCAAAAGGGACGCAGAGGAGTAACCAGGTGTATGCGCGGTGCAACGGAGCACAAACGCTTAGTTCACTTCTGATCTATGCAATGCACTTCTCTCTATACGCACGCCACGCGCATGCACACAAACACGTCAGTGTACGCGAAGGTATAGTAGTGCTTTGTTGCTTGAATTCTTTTCCTTAATCAAAGACACGAGTTTAGCTTGTAAATATATTGTACGTCCTTTGCCTTTGCAAACCGCTCGGATATATAAAGCCGTGCTCTATCTTCTCCTCTCTTTTCCGCGACACTGATTTACTGTACTCGTATCCCCGCATATATATAAATACACCTTTGTTGGCACCTGTATGTGCCACAGGCATCTTCAGACGTACACAAATGTATGATATCTATCTATACGTGTACACACATGTATGTTTTGCGCCATCTGTGTTCATCTTGCGTATTCACACGTGCATATCTACATACGCGTATGTCGTGCAGGTATGTCCACGCCCTTCTGGTGCATCACTGTGTGCTAGCGTTTACAATAGAACGTGTCACACGCTCCGCCACTCCTACGTGTTATGCACGTAAGCACACGTATCCAGAACGTACGTCACAGGATGCGTCATGTGGCCAGACGCTGCTTCGTACTGTTACAGCTAATCAATGCACATGCGTGAATAATGAATTCCTCCGCTCTTCCTCTATTCAGTACCTGCGGCGTGATTCTCTCCTCGCTTTCTTCCCAGTACCTCAGCAAGCACACATTGAGATCACCTGCTCTAAAGCTTACGAACACAAAGCAAACACACACCCCTCATCTGTGTCGCTGCTGCGGCAACAGCGCAGAAGTCACAAGTCAATCGAGTAGCTCTATCAGCAGCTTCTCACAGCTTCTCACCGGAAGTGCGCACCACCTTCACAGAGAAAGAGAAGCCAAATCGTTGCACAAATATATCCCTAAAATGTAGTCGCTTTAAGAGCAGCAGCCGTTGTTGCCGTGTCTGATCCACCAAAAAAAAATTTTGCTTCGTTCTAAACAGCTCACGCACCAACCGCTCCTGCTGCAGACGAGCACGAAATCGACCGCGCTGCAGTGGGCACGCAGCAATCTACATATTATTGTTCCTAAGCAGCCCGGAACAGCTGCATCAGAACCTACAAACCCGCCGCTGCTGAACAACACCTCTTCACGAGGAAGTTAATTCATTCACCGTTGCTGCCGCGTACGTACCCGATGCACAGCACCAGACGCCCATACATAGTAAACTTACGTAGGCGTATTTCAACAAGGTAGGAACTTCTATTCTGCGACGAACATTACTCCGTACCGTCAAACCACACTTCTTAAACTTGCTGTGGACTTTCAAAGTAGGACCCTCCACAACGTATTCTCTTTATCGACGCGGCAGTGGACGTACACAGTAACTGCAGCCTTGAGGATCGAAATGCCAGCGGAAACGGAACGACGGGTATGTGCGTATCCTCTGATGCTGCGGTAGACGCACGCCCAAAGCGCAGCACCCGAACACCGTGTACTCCATGAAAATGTGGAACGCGAAACTTCCAACGTAATTCCCTTTAGTACGTCTTGATCCTCCCGACTTCCGACGACGTAGCGTCAGCACATGTTTGTTTACTTGCTGGACACATCATATACAGGCCCTCCTTGACTGCGAACTTTTCATTTCTCGCTAACCTGTATGTCAGCCCGAGGTTCCATCAAGGGACCGGCCTACAAGACCAATTTCCATGGACAGCGTATATAAAACGAAGCTCTTTCTAGACGTACCCGAGGACGCATAACGTAAAGGCAGCAACGTAGACCACGTGTTTCACGTACGTATTTCCACAAAGGTATACGCTCACGCTGAATCGCGCGTCCACCCCAAGTGTAGCGCTGACAGTGTAGACGTAAATAGAACAAGTGCACGGAGGAGACTCAAAGCGCTACATTTGACGCATCTTGCGTACTTGAAGCAGTGTCACACGCACACCATTTCCGCGGAAGTGTCAACTACAATGCTTCCGGTAAAACACCTGGTCTCACGGTCCAGTGTCCGTTCACTCGGAACGCAGTATCTGCCGCCAGCGCAATAAACCGCATGAGCTTAGTAGCACATATTTTTTCCCTGAAAGGACCGATTTCGGCAGCGTGAGGCCAAAGTACGTGGCAACGCTTCAACAGTGTGCATGCGTAGAGGACATCTTATGTACACACGTCTGCGCGACTAAAGCAGCAGCTGCTGCAGCCCCATGAAGTGGCAACGCCTCCTCTCGCAGTACTGCGCCTTTCTCTCACATCACTTAAAATTTCTTCTACATTGAAACACCACACGACATGCACAAACTGTCTTGACGCTTCCCTCCATACCTACGACGATTATCTACTAACAAAAATTTCTTCATATGTATCTACATATATTTCCTTTGTCTACACCTGTGCGTAGAGAATACTTCGAGTACTCCGCGAGATAGTTCTCCACATGTTCTCCCTTTACATCCGGAGCGCACATGTTGTTTGAATTCAACTTTTGTAATACCAGTGTATAATGTTGTACCTTAGTGCGTAACCCACACGAGACACACACATGTAAACAAATGGTTGTACAACGCGGAAGAAAATAGTGAGACATATGACACAAACATTGATAAAAAGGACCGTGTTGTTGCGGATCACCCTTGCTTCCGCTAGTCTTGTTTCCAGCTGGCCTTGTCGCTACGTATTTGGCCGTCAAACGCTGGTGCGGTTTCGAAGAAGACTGTGCTGCTGCACCACGTACGTATCGGCTTCCCGAGTTCACCAACCAGTGAGGCGCCTCCAGCCACCAATGCGGCGACTCTCTTCTTTCTTCCCGTTATTTTCCGTACCCTTCTTCCCGTTGTCGTTGCTTCTGCCGCCGGGGTCCCTCGTGCTGCTACCGACGCCACTGCTATCGCTGCTGCTGCTGCTGTCGATGCTACTGCCGGACACTTGTGTGTGCGCTACGCGTTTGTTGTTCTGTTGTGACTCTGCTTCGCCGTTGCTGATGTCGTCGCGCTCCCTAGAGCTTGCACTCAGGATCTTCTCGCTCCTGCTAGTATTGGGCTCGTCTTCAGCGTTACCACTGCTACTGTTCTGCATCACCGTCGCTCGCTTCTCGGGTTCGGCATTACTACGCTTCTTCGCAGCCTTTTTGTCGGCTTCCTCTGCTGCTGCCTGCTTCGGATGCACATTTGCGGTCGTCTGCTCTTCCACCGTTGTTAAGGGGTCGTCTGCCGCTTGCCGCTGGTGCTGCTGCTGCTGGGATGGCTGCTGCTGTTGTGACCTACTGGCTGCGGGCCGCGGAGGGGGCGGTGGCGGTGGTGGTGGAGGCGGAGGCAGCGGGTGGTGTGGAACTGAAGACGCTGTTTGTTCTTTGCTTTCTTTTGCCGCTGGTCCTGCCACTTTCGCTTGCTGCTGCTGCTTCTGCTGTTGCTGGCGCGCGGTTGTAGCTCCACGCTGCGCAGACTGAGCCGTCTCCTCTCCAGCGCGCTGATGCCTGCCATACGCAGCGCTGCTGCTGCTGGTGCTGCTGCCTGTAGAGGCATCGCTAGAGTGGTGCTTCTTATGGTGGGGAGTGCTGGTAGCACTGCTGTTGCCGGACTGCTCGGCTGCCGCTTTGGCCAGTGCCGCAGCAGCAGCCGCAGCAGCAGCCGCCGCTGCTCTCTGTTGCGTAGACGCCTGCGAAGCTTCGCGCTTATTTTCGATTTGATCGAAAAGTTCAATATACTGTCGCTGCTGTGGCGTCAACGAAGTCGGCAACTGCAGCAGCAGCAGACAACACCCAGAGACCGTAGCCGTAGCAAGAAGTACCGTGACAGCTGCCAAAAGAGAAGAAACAGCAGCAGTCACGAAGGGAGTCGCGGTCAACCTTTGAAACAGTAGCCCAGCAGCCGCCCCACTTACCAGCCAGCCGCTGCATTCTCAGCAAGAACAGCAGCATCCCTCACAAGGAGACGGAGAAGCAGCGAGCAGCACGTCGCACAAACACAGCACCGCCAGACACCAACAACACGCACGACCCGCAGCAGCTACAGAAATCATCACACCACCTGCCCTGAGACCAAATAAATAAATCAGCCTCACCCCGAGCAACCGCAGCAACACAAGAACGCCAGTGTGTGACTGATCACGAGACACAAACGCCTTTTTAACTCTACAGCAGGACACCACGAGACTAGAACTTACGACGACTGCGCAGGTGTTTGTTCTCTGCTCGGACACGAAGGGGTTGCTCCTTCGTGCTCGCTATGCTTGCAGAACTGTTCCCATCCATCTGTCGCTGGCAATCTCAAGTCCACTTTGACAGACACTTACGCCTAAATGTGGATGTACATAAATATACATATATACACATGTAAAGGTACATACACCTGCATGACATACACACATAGAGATGGATAAATGGACAGATACGTCTACCATGTACAAGTCCACAAGCAGGTATCCACAAACATTAAAACGTGGGCAGACATACATATACATATATATATATATACGCATATGGGCAACTTCCCCGTGCGGTGCACATCTTCGTGTTCAGATTACCCATGAAAGAGAAGTGCGTTCTCACGTGAAATGTGGCTGCCTCGAGCGTCACAAGAATCGCCAGGCAAGCGGAGACACGACCGGGGCGATCGCTTTTCTTTAACACGGTGCCAGCCAAAAGTGCTCCACCGTCTCCGCGAGCGCAGCGCACACGAAGAAAGCGATGTGAATGGTGCGCGAGGGAGAGGTTTGTCTGCATACACCGTATGTATATATATATGTGTGTGTGTGCGGTAGAAGTTGGCAGAATTTGCAGAAGAGTGGCCCCCGCACGCAGGACGTCACATGGGGACATTTTCACGGGTGTTCAGTCAAAATCACGAAGACGACCACGCATGCGTGCGGTCTCGCTAATGAGACGCATGCAAAACTGCGTACCAAACTGAAAGAGGTATACACACATATATGCGTGTACACATTTATCTAAAAGCATCGACTCATAACATACACGTACAGACATATACCGAATACACATACATATATGTGTACACATTTATGTGAACGCACCGACTCATAATGCACACGTATAGGCACACCAATGTACGTTGGTGTACATATGTATAGATATGCACGCAGACACGTACACGTACACATGCGCTTACACTAGAGAGATATGAAACAGAAGAAAGACTTACTTTCAAGGTGAAGTGCAGGACGAGATTTCCTAAGCCGCCACGTTGCTCGAGTTTCGGCGGGCCACGACCTCGCAACACCGTCACAGTGGAGGGGGAAGTGTGGGGAGGCACCAGCAGGTCAATTGAGCCGTCCAGCGTCTTTACTTCCACGCTGCCTCCTAGCAAGCACTACAGCCGTACGGCGCGCGCAGCACACAAGCAGCCGCAACACCAGCAGCAGAAGGTACAGCAACAGCAGCAGCAGAGGGTGCAGCAACAACAGCAGCAGAGGGTGCACCAGCAGCAGCGGCACCGGCGAATGAACTCGCAACAGCTGCAGCCGCGCGAATGCAGCAACAGCAGCCGCACCGACGGGCGCAGCCACAACAGCGCGCGGTGGGCGCAGCAACGGCAGCAGCACGAACGGATGTAGCCGTAGCAGCTGAGCGGCGGGCGCAGCAACAGCAGCAGCACCAACAAATGGACCCACAACAGCTGGGGGGTGGTGCAACAACAGAAGAGCACGGCAGGCAAGACGAACAGGAACGGGAAAAAAGCCAAGAGCAACACCAGGCAAAGAGGGTCTTCGCCTACAGCAGTCGCAGTGTGTAAATTACGGGTAGCATCTGCAGAGCTTCCAGCACCAGCGCCGCTGTCGCAAAAAGACGTCCTGCAGTTGTCTCAACGCGTTGTCAAGCACCACTCAGAACAAAATACGTGGCCACAGCCTCACCACGAATCGAGTCTCTTCTTCCGACACAAGAACGCCTATCTATGCAACACACCTGCGTGCGTGCGCGCACATATCTATCCGTGTATTGAAGGATGGGCAAGCGAGGGACAGACCACACATGCACACAAGTAGGGAAGCACAAACAACTTTCGGGCGACAGACATGGATGAATCGATGAAGTCGGAGTTCCGGAACTCCGCCACGCGGTTACCTGCTTGATGGAGAGCGGCACGTCCACGTGAATATCATCGTCAATCCATCGAAACACGTCGTGGGGCTTGACGTTGATCTGCAACCCCGCACCGCAGAAGCACAGAAAGCAGGCAGCAGGCAGGTCGTCTGTCCGACATCACATGTGCGCAGGAGAGCAGACAGCAAGCATTTACGCTCGCACGTACAATATGAGAGAGTGCCGCATACGTGTACGTGAAAAGACACGACTTCTACAGAAGCTACAAACTGATCCATACGAGGACGTACTCCTATATATACAGATACTCATATACTTCCATATCTTAGTCACATACAGACGTATACGGACACACATAGGTCTACTTGTGTAGCCCGGCTAGCGCCGTGCTTTTGGGCGACTTTTACAGGTACTCTGACGTTGTACCAGAAAAGATACG
Organism: Sarcocystis neurona; assembly: GCA_000727475.1. Taxonomy (NCBI): domain Eukaryota; phylum Apicomplexa; class Conoidasida; order Eucoccidiorida; family Sarcocystidae; genus Sarcocystis; species Sarcocystis neurona. The sequence continues at coordinate 2,511,265 of KL647300.1, read as the reverse complement.
CACATTTACATGTGACGCTAACGCAGATAAAAAGACGGCTGTGCGTGACACCCCATTCGCTTGCCACTGGCGTATTCGGGCACACGCCCCCGTGTGTATACATACACATGCGCATGCATAGCTATGCGTCACAGGTATTGCACATGCCGCTGTAGACTGCACTGGACTCTCTGCTCTTGTCCGTATACGCACGTTCCCCGTTATACGCGCGCAGGCGTCTACACACGGGTGCACACACTTTTTTTGAACACTTCTTCCTGCATACACGGACACAAACACCCTTCATCGATATATATATATATACATATATATATACATATATATATACATATATATATGCATGTATATACATACATATATATACATATACACACATATACCTACATACATATATATATATATATCCATATATATACATATATATATACATGTATAT
>KL647300.1:2440416-2510215 GCA_000727475.1 Sarcocystis neurona | reverse complement strand
TATATATATATATACATATATATATACATATATATATACATATATATATGCATGTATATACATACATATATATACATATACACACATATACCTACATACATATATATATATATATCCATATATATACATATATATATACATGTATATGTATATATATTACGTATATATTTTTACAAGGAGTGACCGGGATACGGCCCTGCGCACTCACACGAGTACACACGTAGCATGTAATCATGCTTGCAGATACACACGATATATATGTACGTACTACTGAATATACACGCATGCGTGTGTACCCCGATATTTACTCAACATACGTGTGCATCACTCGCGTGCGTCCACACGACCTGTCCCCGTCCCTCCTAGTTCCACACGAATATCTGTACGTCCCTATATATGCAGTCGCTTATGTATAAATGTACAGGAATATGGGAGTGCCTGCGAATGCGTGGACGAAGGCCCTACTGTGACGAAGAGGTGGCCGGGCTTCCCGCCCCGCAGTCCCATGTGGCCGTGATTTGGAACGCGCATCTGCATGCCCTGCCGCACGCCTGGAGGAGGCACCACCCACATTAACAGCACACATCTCTACGAATTAACCAGGCACATGTGTATTCCCATTTACATCTCTACGGACGTTTCTACATGTTTGTGGCGCCTCACTTGCATCCCTAGACACACCCGACAACGTACAGATACGCGTCGTGTCTATACATCTACACATATATATATATATACAGACAGACAAACGCCTACATGTATCCAAAGGCTTGTTGGCTAAGCACATAGCGTCAGCAACGCACTGCAGCAGAGCTCAGCGATACACATCAGCAACACAATATGCACGCGCAAAGCGGGCAGGCGACACATGGCACACTCGCAATACTGCATTAAACCATGTACTGGGTGTGTACCTACAAACAAATGTACGTAAAGTACATGCACACGTATGAAGCTTGACATATATATGTATATGTGGATATAAAGAATGGCCCAAACGAATTGACCCTCTACAGGGAGATGCTCGTACACGTGTGTGTGCGCTTATCTACTCCCTCGGCGTTCGCACACACACACGCATCCTGAATTTACGCGCAATGCATACAGTATGTATATATGTACATATATGTATATATGCCTCTACGTATACACGTAGTTCGACAGTGACTGGAGGAATTCGTGAGCAGGCATCTTTGTGTCTATGCGCACTGGTTCATCCGTGCGCGCAAGCATTGCACCGCTTCTTAACTGGCAGTTCTATTGCTGCGGTTGCTACAGCCTTACGTGCTGCTATCTCGGATCTGCGGCTAGGGCTCAGGTATACATGTATATATATATATATATACGTGTACAAATATGCAAGACTGTATGTGGATACAGGCATGTACTCATGCATGCAGAAGCTACGAAGCTGCTGCCAAGACATTTGTTCCTATATATATATATATATACATATATGCAGACACATACGATGTTACACGTGGGCACGTGCAGCCAGTATCCCCTCTTCCCCTACGATAGCAGTGTGGCGTGTAAATATCTTAATGTCATATAAATGTCAACATGAACGGGGTAAACCACCTGTGATACTCTATGCGCAAACGGGAGAGATGATTCATAAAGGCGCGCATCTGCTAATATTTGCTGTCCGTGCTTTACCTTTTGGGATGTCAATATTTAGCACCTTGGGCTGCATACGAACGCCTGTGCCTCTGCAGGTCCTGCAGCAGCAGATAAAACACCAACACGGCAGGCGAGGTTCTAGTCACCAGGTGCTGCAGTTGACTGCAGCGGCAGTTCACCGCAGCAGCAGCTTACCGCAACAACAGTAATCAAGAGCAGCGGCAGCAGCCGTTGCTGTAGAGCGCAGCGGCACTGGAGCAGCAGCGCAGCGGACGCCCCACAAAGCAGGCGCAATAGCAGCAGCTCACAGTAGGCCCAATCGCAGCCTCTATCAGCAGCACCAGCAGCACACACGGCAGCAGCAGGAGCACATCTGCTGCGTTGGGGAGCAGCAACAGAACAAGATTGACCTACTTGCAAGGGTGGGCGATAATCTGACCTTCGCCATTGCAGTGTCTACACGGGATTCCCAGAACTATGGGTCCGCGTTCCACACGCTGGACGCCGCTCCCACCGCATGTCCTGCAGCGCTGGATGCCTGCGCTGCCGCTGGCGCTGCCCGTCCCGTTGCAGCTGTTGCAGCTGCTCTTTGCGCTTAGGCGCAGCGTCTGCAGCAGCAGCAGGAACAGCAGCACCACATGCAACGACGAAAACAGCAACAGAGCAGGAGCGACAGCATCAGCAACACGAACAGGAGATCGAAGAGGAGCACCAGCTGCAACACAAGAGCAGCGACAGCAGCAGCAACAGCAGGGGCACAGCAGCAGCGCAGCCGCCGAAACAAAACAAAACGAGCAGTTCACCACCAGAAGCAACTGCAGCTGGCAGATGACGAGGCAACTGCAACAATCCACACAAAGCTCCGAATAAATTCGCAGCAACCACGAGGACAGGAGCGCTGCAGGATTGCCAATGCGCACACAGCCACAGCCGCAGCGCAGCAGCAGCGGACGCACCCCTGGTGGCAGCAGCAGCAGCAAGAGTCCAGCAGTACAATCGCGACGGGCTGCGCGACGGCGGGACCAACAGCGGCAGCCCTGAGGCCGCAGCAGCAACACAGCTCCCCCCGGCGGCACATGTGCAACAGCAGGAGGAGGAGCTACACCAGGGGGCACTCCTACAACAGCAGCTGCAATGTAGCAGTCGCTTGCAATAGATGAGTGGGTACTCCAACGACGTATAATCCACAAACACACACACACGTATACACAGGTTCGCACATACGTGACGAATGTTACGATGTATAATCCACATATATATATATATACATATATGCATAGGTACGCACCTACATATACAGAGAGCGAGACACACACACACGGAGACTATTCCGGGACTTTCTAGAAATTGAGAAAGCGTTTAAAATTGGCGTCTCCGAGTGCGCGCACACCCGCACACACGCAAGTGCAGCATACACCTGCTCCTCCGTATATATCGCGTATGTGTACACGAGCAGTGGAGCTGTAAACGAAGCAGCAGCCTGTCCCAGGACTATCTGCGCGCTCTGCAGTATTTGACAGCCACCATAGAACAACCACTCCTTCAGGGACTGCGTCCGCACATAAAGTCCCAGACGCGCACGAAGTCTTAGCACAGGCAGAATTCTGCACATCCTGGTTGAAAAGAGGCAGAAGACGAGTTACACACGTATGCGCGTATACTCACAAGGCGAGGGGCAGACAGATGGATGGACAGGTCATATACGGACAAAGCGACAGCCAGAGAGAGCCGTCCAGAGAGACGCACACCCCTGCAGGCACGGGGAAGCGTCGAGGCACGCGCCGACGCCAGCATAGCTGTTAAACAGACAGAAGACGGGTTATACGTAGCTACTACGTCGCATATATGTGTGAACGGACACACGCAGACAGAGGAACATCCCCGGCGAGATCCATCGGGTACACCTCCTACGAGTAGAAGGATCACGGGAGGAAGTACGTAGAACGTATACATAATGTACACCCGTTCGCATCTGTAAGGACGGCGAGGCGCACAGTCATACAGATATATCTACCCATACATATATATGTATATATTTACAGCCGGGCACTGGCGGAGGAACGTGAATACACTCACACATGTGCGCTCACCGACGCGCCCAACAAAAGCCGTCCATCCCCTCTAGCACCGTGCAGGACCTTCCATAAAATTCGTGGGAATCTCTGCTATGCACGACTCAAACAGGCATATACATCTATACGTATGTACATAGAGAGATGCACACGCGCGTATAGCGAAGAAAAAGAAGGACGGAGCAACGTGACACAGTGTATAGAGAGGGATCCTGTATCCTGGTGTGTCACAGGTCTATTATTTGGAGCGACAACACACACACGGAGATTATGAAAGTCGGCGTGTCTCATACAAAGGTCAAACGAGGCACCAAGCTTTATATAGTAGACACCTGTGCAGGCCGTGCAACATGAGCAGACGCACCTGCAGCTGCGACGGAGGCATCTACATCAAGCAGGAGGAAACCAGAGGGGCAGGGTTCGCTCTCTCTCTGTCTCCTTCGTCTCACCTTCTCACAGCCTTTCACGGCCTCCATGAGATCTATGGACATCTCAGCTTGAATGTCTTCTCCGCGGACGGGTCCAGTGCCGGCGCCAACACCGGCGGCCCCGAAGGCCGACGCGGCGAAGCCGCTGCTGCTGCCTGCTGCGGTTGCGCCGCCGAAGCCTGCGGCCATCGTCGCAAACATCTCGGCGAAGTCCGAGAACATGAAAGAGGCATCAAAGCCCCCGGCTGCTCCTCCCGGACCTCCTGCTGCGCCTCCTTCTGAGCAGCGCCGCAGACGCAACAACAGCAGCAGCAACAGTCGCGCGCACCGCGCCGCGTCACCGTGTGAGACAGCCGCAGCAGCACACGAAGAAGACGCTGGTGCAGACGCGCAGCACCACCATGCAGACAACTCGGCTTCAAGACACGTGCAGCAGCCCGACAGACACTAGCAGCAGCAGCAGCCAGGGCAGCGGTACTACTACAGAGTCGCACCAGCATACGGAGAAGCTTCTACAACATACCGTCACACCAGTACTCCCACAGCTATATAGCAGTGCACCGGGCAAGCGCAGCAGTCGCAACAGCAGCAGCATTCACATAGGAAGGAAGTGGCGCAAGACGCAGCAGCAGAGGCTGCAGACCCGCCATCGCATCAACGTAGCAACACACAGCGTCCCACAGACAGCAGAGCAGCAGCACAGATTCAGTAGCGGCGGCTGCCGCGTAGTCCGGCAGCAGCGGAGTCGACGCTGCAGCACAGGAGCACTTGCGCAGCACGGCCGCAGCACGTACACGGACGAGCACCGACACAAGCTGCCGCAGCTGCAGCAGGCCACGCACCAGGCGCAACGGTGGCAGCGTCAGCAGCATGCACGGCACTTGTAAACAAGAGTATTGCCAACAATACAACGACGGCAGTAGTCTACACACGAAACAGCGTACGAAAGTATACATATCTGTGTAGTACGAATATATACATGCAGCGTACGACGGTATGCAGTTCTGTGTAGTACGATAATTTACGTGCGGCGTACGAGTGCATGCAGATTTGTGTATTACCAACATATATGTGCCTGCACTTGTATGTCCTCAGTGTGGGCATACGCGAAGCACGCATGTCTACGCGCCTCACCTGCTGCAGCAGTTGCCGCCTCTTCTGGTGTCATCCCCGTCTTGTCGTAGAACTCGCGCTGCCGCGGGTCGCTCAGCAGTTCATAGGCGCTGCATGACAGCAGCAGTCACGCAGATGGCAGCGGCCTCCGCGGTGTTACTAAGCAGCAGCAGCACGATGGAGCAGCAACATGAAAGAAAGGCAGCAGAGGACTGCCACCAGCGCGAGGAGCGGCAGCCGCACTACGAAGTAGCAGCTGCAGCAGGAGGCAGCTACAGCAGCAAGCTACCCTGCTGCAGCAGCAGCAACACAGACAGCCGCAGCAGCAGCACCAGCAGCAGCAACACCAAGTAGCAACAAACACAAGCAGCCACAGTGATGACGGCAGCAAGAGGGCATCGGTCCTCCAGTGCCGGCGGACAGCCGTGGGGCCAGTAAGGAGCACCAAAACATTCGTGCCGCCTATGCGCCCCGTGAGAGACGTCGAAATTGCTGCCATACAAGCAGCATGCGCAACCGAATACAAGCGTATGTGTTCGTCTGTGTCTGTGCAGATATGCGTGCGCGTTTCAGTCACTCTTTCCCTCTCTACGAGTACCTCTACCCACGCATGCGGGGACGCGCGTACGTACGTATATATAGGTGTGTCGACTAACGTCGGCACGTCCACGCCTGTGCAACGTACGTGTGTATGCTTACACACTTCTTTGTATACACATATGTATTTCTGCAGTCCACGTGGATGCACAGCACACGTATACGCGCTACATACGTACATGCGTGGACGTACGTACACGCGTAAAGAGTGCTAAAACGTAGTTATCCTGGACTGCATATAGATGAATATCTTTATATGTGTACGCACACAGACGGGCAGCTACACATTCAAAAGAAGCATGGACTGGCACTTCTACTGTAAGTCACTCGCAGACGTCCACATGGTCATGCGGCAATGCGCGTGTGTGCACCAGCTGAGTACTGTGTCGCGCGAGGCAGCACCAGCAGCACCGGTCTTGTGCGCCGCCGCGGCAGTACACGTGGCAGCTGCTGGGAGCGCGGCGTGCAGCAGCAGCTGCAGTAGGAGGCACAGCAGAGACAGCGCAGCAAAACAGCAGCCGCAAGACGAGCTGCTGCTGTTGTACACGCTTACGCTGTGACCTCGGCCATTTTCTGCTTCGCCGCAGGATCCGGATTAAGGTCAGGATGGTACTTCTTTGCCATCTCACGAAAGCGTTTCTTTATTTCTTGTGGACTGCTGTTTCGGCCGCAGCCGAGCACTTCGTACGGGTCTCTCCTGCTGCTGCCTCTCCCTTCGCCTCCTCCTCCCGCTCCTCTGCTGTTGCCTGCGGCTGCTGCTGCGCTGCAAAACCCCCGCTGCACACTCCACAAGCTGCGCTCCGCGTGCCTTCTGCTGCTGCTGCTCGTCCATTCGCTCCTCCAGTCGCCGCCATTGCTGCTCCAACCCCTGTTGCTGCCGCTACAGTTGCTGCAGTCGCTATATGATTGGCTGATGCTGCTGCTGTTACAATTGCTGCTTCCTTTGCTCCACGGGTCACTGTAGCGGTCGCTTCCTCTGAAGCCGCTGCTCCTGCTGCTCGGCAAGGTGTTGTTGCTGGTGCTGTTCCTATCAGGTTCACGACTGCTGCTGCTGTTGCTACTGGATATGCTGCTGCTGCTAATAGCGTATCCGTCTTCCCTTCCGCAGTTGCGTTCCCTGCTGCAGGCGCTGACGGCGCTGCCACCTTTGTTGACGTTGCTGCAACACTGGCTGCCGAAGCCTCTGCTTGCTGCTAGCTGCCCGGCACCAGTGACACCTGCGGTTGCACCTACTGGTGTAAATATTGAAGCAGCAGAAAAGGGAAAAAACTGGAAGCCTTCTTCCGCTGCTGATGCAGGTGCCTTTCTACACGAAGGGACGTGCCTTCCCATACGCAGGGGCCCTAACTCCTTGTCAAGCTCGGGCGCACTTCCACGCCGCTGCTCCGACACCACCATCTGCTGCTGCCGCTGTTCCAGCGACGCCTGCTGCCTCTGCTGCTCCTTCTGCATCTCCTGCCGGAGCAGCACCCGCTGCTGCGTCCCCTGTTGCTTCTGAAGCCCTGCATGTTGTAAGTCTGTGTGGTAGGGTGGTACCTGCTGCTGCCGTGCTTCCTGCGCGATCTGCTCGACGTCGGGAAGCTCACGCATAAGCCACTGCTGTTGGTGCTGGTGAGGGGGCACCCCGTGGTGCGAAAATTGCTGTGGCTGCAACAGTTGATGCTGTCGCTGACGCATGTCCTCCCCTGCCGTACAAACACCTACAGCAGGCTCTCCTCCAGGCTTCGCGGACGACGCAGCAGCAGCAGCAGGAGCAGCGTCAAACGCAGCGTCAATGCCGGCAGCCGCCCGACCAAGAGCAGCAGCAGCAATACCTGCGGCAGGAGCACCACAAGCAGCCACAGAACTGCCAACGGCAGCAGAGGCAGCACGCGGTACCGCGGCAAGTGTCGGTGCGCAAGTGAAGTACGAATCCTTTTTTCTCACTTCGCTGCTGCCGTTTATAGGACAGTTGCCGCTGCTGCTACTTCGGAGAACAAAGTCGCCAGTGCTCTGTAGACCCCACGCATTTTGACTGCTCCTGCTCTCTTTCTGGGAGATGCTGCTGTCGCAGCCAGTGGACGAAACAAATAGCGGAGTGCTGTCGCCGCGGCTGCAGTGGCTGCTGCTTCTGCTGGATGCGTTGTGTAGACGCCCCTTACAGCCCTCCGTACTAAGACTGCTGCCGTTGCTCTGATTGCTACTGCTGGTGTAGCTTCCGCCGCCGCTGTTGCTTGCCACCTGAGGACCGCTTTTGCTGCTGGGGATCGGACGGAGAGCCGCGCTGCAGCGAAGTCGCTCGTTGCCATTCTCGCCGCTGTCGTAGGCGCTGCCGCTGCTCCCGCCCTCTCGGCCGCCGGTGATGCAGGCAATCGGGCTGCTCTCCCCGCTGCAGCGGCTCCTAGACACGCTGCCATCCTCCTCGTCACCGTCTCTGCTGCTCTGCAGCCTGTTGCTGTTGTTGGCGCTGCAGCCGCTGGCCTTCCGGCGGTCGTAGGCCGTGCGGGTGGTGCAGTTGTTGCTCGAGCTGCTGGGCGCGTCTCGTGCCCAGCTGTCGCTAGAAATTATTGACTGCTCCGAGGAAGACCAGACGGCGAGTTTTCTATTGCTGCTGCTACACGTAGGAGGGAGGAGAGAGGGCGTCAGCGGCAGCGCAGAGTCGTTCGCGCTGCTGCACAGAGAGGAGAAGCAAGCAGCAGAAGCGGCAGGAGCTGCGGCACCAGCAGCTGCATGGCAACCCAACAGAGCACGGTGACTCAGCGCAGCGCCTGCTGCTGTCTCTGGCGGGTGGCGTCTCGCCCTTGCTGCTGCTGCAGCCGCGACCACTCCCCTGCGGAAGAGTGGCAGCAGATGCAGCAGAACAGCAGCAGCTCCTGATCGCAGCGACGAATGCTTCAGGCTTACCCCATGCAGAGAAGAACCCGTCGCAGCAGCAAGACGCGCAGAGCCAGCAACAGCAGCAGCACCAATCATCGAGGCTGCTGCAGCGACAGGATCACTGGAACCAGCAGCAGCAGGACACCTAGGGGCACCGGCAGCGGCAAGCCAAGGTGCCCACACCGAAGCGTCAGCAGCTGAGCACGTGGACGTAGCTGCAGAAGCGAGAGACGCATTCTTTGCAGCAGCAGCAGGCATGGCTGTTACGGCAGCAGCAATCGATGTAGAAGGAGCCGAAGTCACAGCTCCAACGGCAAGAGCCCCGCAGGTCGCTGCAGCTGGTGCTGAAAAAGAACCAGCAGCACCAGCGGCAGTTGCTGCACGAGCAGCAGCGGCTGCTGCTGAAAATGCTGAAGCGGGAGCGGCTGCAGGTGGTGCAGCAGAAGTTGCTGCAGGCGCAGCAGCAGAAACTGTCGCACCAACAGGCGGATTTGCCGCACCAGCCCTGGTGGTCACACTGGGCAGGGTGGCTGAGGCGGCCGCAGTGCGAGCCGCCGCCAGCCGAGAGACGCCGTCGTCGGCAGCACCACTAGAACCGGCCGCAGGTAGTTCTTGAGCAGCTGGAGATATCACACCTTGTGACGCAGCAGCAGCAGCAGCGGCACCATCCTTTGTCAGTACTGCTGCTGCTGCTGCGTCAGCGACAAGAGGAGGCGTTTCTCCTGGCGCTGCTCTGGTTGCGGGACTCTGCTGCTCTGCTGCAGCAACACCGGCAGCAGCACGCGCCCACTGCGGTCCAAACGCGCGTGTCCAAGGTGTCGATCTCAGAGAGGAAGGTGAGCATAGAAAGCTCACAGAAGACATTTGTAAGGGCTGCAGTTTTGGCCGCTGCAGCGGCAGCGGCCGCTCCCGCTTCTCCTGGTACTGCTGCCGCTGCCGCAAACAATGGGTCTCTGCCGCGCGTGCCGCAGTGTCTCCCAGAGACGTCGCGTCAACCCCTTGAGCAACAGCAGCGACGGAGTTTAAAGAGTCAGCACAGACAGATAGTGAAAGCGCACCGGTGCTAGTTTCTGCTGCTGTTGTTGTTGCAGTAGCAAAGGCAGCGTCCGCTGCTGTGTTTATTACTGCTGATCGAACAGGTGCTGCGGCGGCTTCTGCGGCGATCGCTAAGGATGGGCTGACACCCGCAGATGCTGTCTGTGTGAGTGCCTTGGGCGCGCCTTCGGCTTCTGCTGCTGCTGTAGGGGCAGCATCCACTGTCGCAGCATTTGCTGCAGGGACGGGGAGCCTAGGTAGGAGAGTCTTGAAGTGTCGGGGAGAGACGACCGGAGGGCTGCATACAGGAGAACTGGTAGACTCAGAGGCCGCTCGTGGACTGGCGGCTACTATGGCTGCAGCTGCTGTGCTAAGGTGTCCTGCCGCCGCGGTAACTCCTACGGTCCTGCTGCTGCTTCTGCTGCTGCTCTGGGTGCTGCAGGGGAGCGACCTGGCAGGGGCCGTAACAACAGCAGCAAAGCTGCTGCGGTGATGGGGAACACACACGTTGTTGTCGGTGGAAGAGGAGGAAGCAGGTGATACGCGTGTCCCAGGCGCAGGCAACGCCGACGCAGAAAAAGTCACCGGCTGTTCTCCGCTATTCGTCACGATCGAAAAGCGTTGTTGGGCTCTGCAGCTGCTACTCGTCCTGCTGAGATGGCCGCCGTGAGGACGCTTGCTGCTGCTGCTTTTGCTGTTCCTGGGCCGCGCTGTGTGCCCAAGGCCCTTCTTCAGCAGCGGGGCGGCAACCGCTGCTGCCTTCGACGCCAGAGGGGGTAGCGGCACCATAATCCCTACGCAGCAGCAGCAGCAGCAAAGCGGTGAGAAAATGCTGCAGCAGCAGCCGGCGCAACCGCGGAGTACACCAGGAGCAGCGGTAGTAGATATGCTAAGGGCTCGCGCAGTAACATGCAAAGCAGCCGCAGCAGAATGCCGTTCGCGACTACAGCAGACGGAGCAGCTACAGGTCGAAGTTCTGACTGACGTTGCAGCCGCAGAAAGAAGTCTGTACCAGCAAAAGAAGCAGCAGGATGCGGTCGTGTGCAAGAGCAGCAGCACGATGAGACAGTCAGCCGCTGCAGAAAAGGCAGCAGTCGCACAGGCGTACAGCGGAATATAAGCAGTAGAAGTGCCTCTCCCAGGAAGTAGGGAGAGCGCTTGCGCAATGACGTTACGAAAGAGAGACCGCAGTAGGGAAAAATCTAACCAGCAGGCACAAGACAGCGTATTACACACCGACGGATGCCGTTTTGGAGAGCTGTAGTGACACCGCAGCGCAGCAGGCGCTGCGCTTGACTACCAGACCTGTGCGCAGTAGGCTCACACACACAGTGAGATACCGTAGAAATTGCCGACCCTGCAGGAAGGGCGCTAGTTTGCTGCCGCTGGGTCCACTGCGGCCACTGCTGCTGTTCGTGACGCAGTGATCATCCTCGATGCTCTTACAGCTCGAGGCACATCAGCGGGGGCGTGATAAAGAAAGGGGAAATGAAGCAGCAGAAGCAGCAGCACGAGCAGCAGCAGTCTTCGAGGCCTTTTTGTGTTGCGGGGGCGGGAGCCTCCCTGCTTTGCAAAGGCTAGGGCTGCTGCTGCGGCGCCTGCGGCTGCAGTGTTGTTGTTGCAGTTTCATCCACTGCTGCTGCCGGCGAGGCGAAGATTCAAAGGGTAAGCCGGGCACCAAAGGTTCAATACGTCCTGCTGCTTCCAGGTGTTAACGAAAGATCCACACAAGAAGGACCAGAGGAGGAGAAAGGAAGGGAAGATGCGGGACACAGATACTGCAAGAGCAGTCCTGATGCACGGCCGATACTCAGGAAAAGCAAGTCCTGTAGCAGCAGCCGGAGTAACCGCTGGTTCAGCAACAGCACAGGCAAGCAGCGGCAGGAGCAGGTTCGGCAGCAGCGTCCCCCTTGATGCGCTCTCCCCACAACTTTGCATGCGCGGTAGGGAGAGCCCGAGCGAGTACCAGGAGACACACACGTGTTCGGGCAATAATATTGGGCAGAACCTTTCCATATGTAAGTAAAGCAGCTTCTGCGGACATCACAAGAAGAAGGATTGAATTTTCTGCTTGAAAAAGTGTAGATGGAGAACATGCGGATGCAGGAGGAACACGCCGAGCTACTTGAAGCGTTGGAAGAACGGTATGCCCCTGGATAGCGACGCAGCGACTTGCTGCAGCTGCTTTTGGCATGCTCGCGCGTGTGCTAGAGTACCAACGCCACTGCCGATCCTGATGTTTCAACCAGCACAAAAGCAATGCTGCCTACTGTAATTGTTGCCGATGCCCCGCTCCTTCCCACTGCGGTCTTCACCGGTACTGCGACTGTCGGTGCTGCCCTCTCTACCCACCCTCCTGCAATGGCGTTGCAAGCTGTGCTAGTGGCAGTGTTGCTGCTCTGCCCCGGCAGCAACAGCAGGAGAGGCCATTCACACATCATCGCGTCGCTGGTCTATCGGCCCCAGTAGGCCCCTCGCTACACCAGCACTGCATATGCAGACTCTCATATACGAGGCGTGCATGGGGACAGATGCCAGGCAGTTTTCCGCAGGTGTGTATGCAGAGATACGCGCACGTCCGCAGACAGACATACATGAACTCACGTGTGTATAATATAAAAGAAGTTAGCGGAGGAGTGCTTGAAAAGAATATCCGAATTTCCCGTACACCCACACACGAGAGCACATGCATATGCGAAGGTGGGTGCACAGGTGCACTAGGGTTGAGTGCGGCTTCGGCGCATGTATGTCCGCAGGTCATTCGCCTTTCCGTGTGCACCTGATAGTCGCAGGTAGGGTTACGGAATCATGCACACGTGTGCGCAGAGGTACACTGCGTTTGTGTGCAGGCGTGTAGGCGGAGAACTTCACGAAGCCGCGTATGGCGCCTGCAGATAGATGTCTACACCAACTCCACCCGTGTGTACAAACCGTTACTGCGCAGACTTGTGTGCAGCAGTTCACAAGGTACACTGAGAGAGGTGCACGCAGTCAAGCGTAAGTGCATGCTTCGACCGAAGGCAACTGCGTATTCAGGTCTATACGCAGGTGTAGACCTGAAGGCAACTGCGTATTTAGGACTATACGCAAGTATGTGTGCAGCTGGATAAACACGCTTGAGTGCCGGCAGCCATTTGCTCAACCCACGTGTCAGTATGCACAGAAGTGGGCGGGGTGGATGTCCAGATGTATTCGGGTAGGCCGGGTGAATGACCAGGTATATTCGCGGCTGTTACGCAGACGGACGCCGACGCAGTCTCGTAAACGCGATAGGTGCGCACGTATAGATTCCGGGCTTAGGCAGGTAAGTACAAGGTGCCTACGCAAATGGATAAGCGCAGCGCAGACCGTGATCTTGCACGCACAAGTGCGTCTGTGCAAGGACTTTTACGCAGGTACGTGTCGAGTGTATGCACAGACACGTACGACGGCATCTCCGCGAAGTGTACCCAAGGGTGTTCACAGTTGTAAGGTGGGTAAAGCAATTCGCGAGCACGGAGGTGAATGCAGGCGTGTATGCAGATGTCTCATCAGTGTCGGTCAAGCCACCTGCGCGTACGTGGAGGTACGTCCAGCGTCACCAGTGCAGGTGGGTGCGTGAACGGACATGCAAAATGGTCTAGCGGCATGGGTGGATATACACGGATTTGTAGATGTTTTCTGAAGGGCTTGCGCACGCAAATAACTTCAGTGTCCGAATAAAACAGTCACAAGGGATTCCGAAAGGTACAACAGGTGCACAAAGTTTACGGCAGTGCAACGTACTTACGTTGCTGCGTACTACGAGCAATTAAGCGCCTCGTCCTACTGTTGGCTGCACATAGGTGTGATGATGTAGGATGGGGCCATGACTTAAAGTACGTGTGTAGTCACTTGTCCTGTTGTTGGCTACACAAAGCTGTGATCTTGTAGGGTAGGGCCGTGGTCTAATGTACGTCTGTACTCACTTATGTGTCCGCAAAGACGGATCCAGTGCATGCGGCTGGCAGGCCTTGACGCGTACGTGGAGGGGTGCCGATGAAAGTGTGGCCGACACACATAAACAGACACAACGCCACATACGTATGTACCTGTTGGCGAAACCCAGAGTTGTGAGCGTAGCACTGTTTCATCCGTATATGCACCCGGTGTACAGCTGTAAGTGCAACTCTCCTCATCTACTTATGTGCCAGGATGCAAAGCAGGATCCGTCACGCAACAAAGAAAAGCGTGCCGAAATGATCTAAACAAATAATAATTGTAATGAGTCTCCTCTAGGTTTCGCAGCAGGCAAGCACGTACGTTCTTTGGTCCTCTGAAAAGGTGATACAAGTAGAGAAAGGACATCCATGTGCGTGAATATATGTATCCCTCTATTCCTGCCTCTACCTCTACGCATACGTGTGTACTCGTGGGTGTGGGCACGACGTTGGTTATACTATACGTAAGCAGAAGTAAGACTGCATCACTACATGTTGTCTAGCTGAGAAGTGGGCTTCGGTGCTTGTACGTGTTCCTGATTTAATCGAGGCCTGACGACAGAGTACGTTCTTGATACGCACCTGCGTATGAATCCGCGCACAGAGGCATTTATTCATTCTGGATCACTATTTGATGTGAATCCGCATAGCTGTTTCGTTACAGACCCCTCTCCCTCCGCACGTAAAGACAGGGTGATCTTCTTTGATTCGTAAGACACAATGGTATTTATCTGGTCCCACGTATGTACAGGGTACGGGTGAAAGTCAAGCTGGTAAACAGTGGAATGACGAGCTTCGCCTAACCTGGAATATCTGGCAGTGCCGCACGTATACTATCGGCCGTCTCTCTACAATCCGGAATACAGAAGGCTACGTGCAGCGCGTATGGAACTATATCGTAGAGTCGTTGTTATCTGCAAACGCATACCCGTCCATATACGTACAGCGTTGTATGCCAGCCAAAGCGCCAGACAGCGGCCGGACGCACACACAACTGAAGTACGCGTATGAGCTGAAGAACTGAAGGACTTGCAAGGAATCAAAGACTACTTCGTGGCAAATTAGTTTATAGAAGAAGGACAACGTTACCGGGAAGCGATGCGTCGGGGTATGCGGATATGTGTGCGTTCGACTGATTGTTACTGCACGGGTGCCTGCAGAAGGAAACGATTGTCTTTAATCTACGTCTTTAGACGCGTACAACGTCATACTTACTCAACCATTTGCCTTTTCACCGGTTGATCTGTGGGCGTGCTGAAATAGGGCGCCCGTGTTGCTTCAGTGTGTACCTTTATACGCGTCCCGTAAACATCTTACTCGCTCAACCATTCACTTTTCAATCTGTTGATCTGTGAGAGCGCTGAGATGCAACGCGCCTGTTGCTTTATTATTCGCAACCAGAGGCTACGTATGTGTACCTAAGTGCAGAAATGTGGGCATCTACGCCTGTGTGTAGGCCAAGAGGTCTGCTCTTTCTTTGTTAGTTGCCCTGTTCTGGCATAAAGTGACAGTCTGCGGATGCAAGTCTTTGTCTCTCCTTTAAGACTGTAGAATTGAGGACATCTGTGTACGGAAAGGTCGAGGGGTACACTGCAAGAAACGGACTTCTGTACTGCTTCACTTTTTCCGGCCAATGTGTATACCCCTGAAATGGCGAGCTCTTCCAGGACGCTCGAGGCGTTTGTTTGGTAATCATTTCTTCTGACTGATTCCACCATTTAAATGTACGGTGTACACCTGCAGATACAGCGTTCGCGAATTACTAGTTTGTAAGCACAGTTCTGAAGATTCCACAACTGTTGTTTCACAGTTCACAAAGTGCCGCGCACACACTGATATATACACACATACAACCGCATAGTGGCAGAGTTGTGGAAATCGGTGTGCAAGTAGTAAACTCAACTCCTGAACGCCCTTTTAGAGTGCATTTCGTGACTTCCAAGCCTGCTCGCAAACTCGCACTCATAAACAAGTTGAAATCATGAAATGCCTGTCGTGCATACGAGGTTCCGTGTCCACCGCATCTGGGCCAGTAACACTGCGCATTTCCCCCTTTCTAGATAGTCGTTAGTCAGATAAAACACATTTTCTTCCTTCAGCATATGTTAACGAAAAATGGTTTTCGCTCGGCCGTCGGGCGATTGAACGACACATTGTGAATATCACACGTTCCTTCTTATGCTCGAAGAACAAACACTACAGCACTGGTCTATGCATCTCTAGAACAACAACACTGTTGTACATCCTTTGTTTGACAACCTGTCCATGAAGACCTCTTTTCTTTCTTTTGATGTTGAACTGCATTCTCGAAATTGTTTCGCCGTGTCCAGTTTGCAAAAGTTCGTCCACCGTCTTCCGTTGGACAATCAAAATGCAGTCAGACCACACAAATTATGTTTTAATGAACTGCAACCTACATCAACTTCTGTTACTATTAACCTGCTGCAACAGTTTTCATCTCTTTACTACGCACGTTTAGGTTTCAACAGAGTTCACATACGTTCCTTTGCTCGACACGTGAATAGTGAAGAGTACTGTTTCCGCTTCTGCGTTTGTACCAACCTTCTGCGTAAGACACTTAATCCGTTTCACACTTGCCCTTGTTTGGTCACCTACCACATGCCCTGTTCCGCCTGTCCTCTGTTCAATTAATCTATTTGGTAAATCTCCATCCAGGTTCTCTTCACAGTGCATCCGGTGTATCAGCCTGAACACTTGTGTATTGACTGTTGCCTTACTGGTGACTGCGTTGGCCTCATCGCTTCAGTGTCCTGCTCCCTTCGTGTCCAGACATTCCTTTTTTAAAGCAAAATATATAGAGCTTTTTCTCTGCCATCTTATTACACAGTATAGCACCTCCTCCTGTATGTAAGCGCCTTGCTGCGCAGGGGGCTCATCTTTGGGTGAAACACCCACACGCAATCAGGAAGTGACTTAGCACAATATCAGCCACCGAAGTTGTCCATTGCAAAATCCGAAGAGAGAACAAAGTTCCCAGACAATCCCCTGTTTCTTCCAGATTATTAATGGTCACACGCAACCAAAAGCAACGTGACCATTTGGTAGCATTTCATCCCGAGAAATGTTGTAAATCGCCACTCGTGAAAACATGCAGTGTGCAGTTATATATCTACATAACGCGGTAAAAGGTACTTACACACCCGTGCAAAATTATTCCTGACTAGGTTTCGTTAGTCGCAGCGGTACCTTCTGCGGGTCTACAACACGCAAGGATACAGGGACAAGGTGGCCGCGAGTACCTTTGAATCTTCTTCCTTTTGCAGAAAGCACTCAGAACGCTGTTTCTTATCTACTGAGACTCGACTTCAGGCTCATAGACTAGTGCATTTGCACTGAGCACCGAGCACCTTCTAAATGCCGTCATGTGGGTTTGTGATGCCTGACTCAGGGGAACTAGGCACCGCTTTACGTATGCAAAACGCTCTTCTTCGCCTAACCGGAAACATAACCATATGCTCACTTGTGTCTATATACATTGTCCGTTTGCGTAATACTTGTGTGAAAAAGTTTTCCGCACGATCTGCAGACGATGCACAGGCTACGCACAGCCACGGGCCTTCTGCGAAATTTTGCAGCAGCCCCGGAATCCTGCAGCACACCTACATGCGTAGGCTTCTAACGCCGTCGGTGTTTGGTTTTGGCTTCTCAGACAAGATGCCTCGGGTTCCTCGAAGAGACTTGTTGACCCTTTCAACAGCATCATGCTCTCTCCTTATTTGTAAGACTACTTGCCTAGAAGACATGCTCCTGTATGCGCGGTGGCAGTGTTGCATTCACTTCGACCACGCGGATGCATCGGTACACTCTTGCCAACGATGCGTCCTCAAGTACTGAAAAACATCGTAAACACATCTATGTTTATGCACCACTCGCAGATTTCCAAGAAATATGATGGTTTCATCTGTGCACCACTTCCAGCGTAACGTGGCCCCGGTAACTAACGGAACTCGAGTGTAATTTTTAATTCCTCACATACCGCGTAACAACGTTGATTTTCCATCTGCTTCTATGTCGTGACTCGTGTCTCACTTGTATACTTAGGGGAGCCCTTGCGGTAGTACTTGTGGGTCCACGTAGTGCACCGCGCATCATAAGCGTACGCAGAGGGGCACAGTGCGACCAATTGTCCCCTCTTTTGTGAAATGCTGAGGAAACTACCTGAAAATTTTCGGTCTTCGGAACGAATTACACCCACGCACATACAGAATGAGGTGTGTAGCCCTGTATACATGCGCGCCATTCCACGGTTGCCACCTGAATGTTCTCATACATAGATGCGTGCTGTCTTGTTCTCATTCATCTGTCTCCTAAGCTGCTGGGTACCTATGTCGCAACTGGAAACTTCACGAGATCGAATGACCGGACGGACTGTGCTTTCACGTTTGATTACAACTACGTCACTGTGCGTACATTTTTCCTTATGTATGAAATCACGTGCGTGCAACGACGCAAGTGTCCACGTTTGTGGTGCATTCGTAAACTGGATTTTTTTCCCCCACATTCTCTGCAATGTTCACCCAGTCTCAGCAAATCTGCTTTCTCGAGACCCCTGCAACAGTCAATGTGTTAATAGTGCTACACATAAGCATGTGTGGATGAGCTCATAGTAATTTCTCCTTCTCCCTTTTCAATCTTATTTGTGCGTACTGTCCCAATCCCCTCTGCCCTGCATCTTCAGATTTCAAGGCGCAGTTGGCCTTGACAGAGGGCATCCACTCACCCCTCATGCCACAGCTTCTCCCTGCGAATCTTCCAAAAAAAAGTAATCTTCCTCTGGTTAGTGCAGGTGCAAAAGCGGCATCACAGCCTTTAGACCGTAAAAGTCGACACAAGGGTGCCGCAGCTCTGCCAATAGATGTGAAGGTAGACGGCTTCAGCAATCAGTCAACTTCCACGCCTCACAAATCAGACGGACAAAGCGAACCTGCAGCAACAGGACCGAACCCTGTTCGTGTAGGGGATCCGTTGAATTCAAGATCTGCACGCAGAGTGAAGGCTTCTACTCCTTTTCAGTCAGATAGGGCGACTGAAGAAGCACCGCGCTCACTGACTACCAGGTCGTCCACTAAAGTTGCAGACCTAGAAGTCAAAGATACTGGTAGGGGTTTGTACACCGAGGCAACAAACTGTCTAGACCACTTCGAGTGCGTTTTTGCAAAGGGAGTGAAAGAAAACACTGCCGCGCTTTGTAAATACAATGTGGCCACCACCTCTCACGCTGCAGGGAAAACAATTGGTTTAGCCCCACGTAATCTAGACGCAGATCCGAATTCCCCGCAAGGTGCAGCAGGTTTTTTTGAAAATCAGCTGCGCCTACAACATACTCACACGAAAAAAGGCGAACCAGAAGCTTCCGATGCAAACACGTACAATCCTCCTGTTGACTGTCGAGAAGATCCAACGACTAGGCTCAAGGTCCAAGGCCTTCGTCTCCCCTCAGCGCTGACATTCAGCCCTTTGAACCTGTCATTTATGCATACTGTCACACCTTCACGTGTGGGCGCGACAAAATGTGGGTTGTCTACAGCCGAAACAAGAATGCTAGCAGGTATTCTAAGGAATCGAATATCCGCGTATGCTGCGGGAGCGGAGCATCACATACCCGCGGTTGTAGGACGAACCGTCGACGCACTCCTGCACCGACGAAGGGCAGCCAGCACTAGCAGAAGCGGCAGCAGCAGCAGCAGCTACTTGGTCCCGGCTTCCTCGAGTGGTCCTGCAGGTAGCGGCACGTTTAGCAACAACAGCGTCAACAACAGGAGGATGGAAAACCACGGAGGTCTGGACCCCAATAGCAGAAACACAACCATAAACAGTAGCGGGGCTAACAGCAGTAGAATTGTTGTGCCTGAAGGTGCAAGCGCAGAGTGGGCCCTGCTGAACAAGCACCTTGCAGCTTTGCAGCAGCAGCTGCTGCTTCAAGCAGCGCACGCCTCTTCGGTGACCCCTGCACTCGGAGATAGGTCGTCCACCACTGCAGACGCTATGGACGATAGTCTTTCCTCTACTGGATCCAGCAACCTGCCGATCCCGATGTCTATTCTGAAATCAGCGACTAACGTGGTCCTTCGCTCACAAGCGTTGGGCCTGGACGCCGCTACTCCTGCTGTTTATCATCCTACTTCTAGTCGAACGCCCTCGGCAGTTCCTCATCCTTACGCATCTTTGTTGCCGTTTCATCTGCCTGTGCCTTCTCTGTTTCGTATCTCTCATTCCTCTTCTCCTTCGTCGCGCTCCCCCACGTCACCGTTCACTCACCTATTAGAGGGGGACAGTGACGCAGCTGCGAACGGACACGTTGCCTCCGATGCAATGCAACATACTGTCTCCCCTCACCGTGCTGCAAGCGCCGACCCTCAGCTGCCGATTTTTCTCAGCAGAGAAACAAACTCAGCACCTGCTGCAGAGGACCCGAGTTTGCAAGCCGGAGAGGCACACGTAACCTCACCGCAGTCCCTGCAGGTGCAACGACAGCAATTACCGTTAGAGCAAAGCAGGGACCGGCTACAGCGGAACACGCACTCCACCGTGTATTCGTGCGCTACCGCTGCTGCCGCTGACCTCTCTGACGCTTCTCCTTCTTGCGACCTCGCTGCTGCTGATGATTGTGTAAGTGCTCGTGTGGTGTTGCACGAGACAGTGGAGCAGACTGGAAGGAGCGTTTTTGAACACCAACAGGAGCAGGCAGCAGCGCGTGTCGCTGCTCCGAAGCTGAGAAGTTGCGATGGTCGTTCGTATTGTCTCCCGTCAATTGAGTCAGTGAGCCATACAGTCACTCAGTCTTCCGAAAAAGCAGCGGTAGCAAAAAATGAAGTAACGGTACTTGCTGGCGAGGCACATCACTCACCGAAGGTGGCACATACCACACCAACAGGTACACCAGATGCACCGACAGCAGCCGAAAGGGCTGGCGTGAGTGACAAGGAAGCGGGGGCGCCAGCAGCGGAGAGGAGCGAAACAGCAGCAACAAATGAACCTGGTGCAGGGATTGCAACCGCTGCAGAAGTTGCAGCAGAAATTCAGGCCGCCCTACTAGCTGCGGGATCGAGGCCTCAAACCCAGGTTGTCCGTGATCCGACGGGCCTCGTGTCGGCGTTGTTGAAGGCTGGAGCGCTCTTGAACCTTCGCCCTCTGCAGAAGGAGACAGCTGCAGTATCCGCAGGTAACTTGCTGAGTGAACATTGACTGCAGCGCACGCTCCACGTGTAGAGTACACAGTGTGTGTGTGTGTGTGTGTGTGTGTGTGTGTATGTGTGTGTGTGTGTGCGTGTGAAAACATCCGGACGACCTCAGTAGACATAGGTTAGCTTAGATGCTTACGAACGCTTGTTACCACACTGGCACATTTGAAGGTGTCCAATGTATTTAGGTACGCATAGTGTTACTTTGTAATTTGACTCAGTTGTCTGCAGCCGGTGGTGTGAAATGGTATGCTCTCAGCGAGAAAGACTTTGTTTCGTGTCTACCGGGGATGAAGAAGGAGTTGTGGCTTAAACTCAAGGAGTGTGTTGGAGCACATATCTACATAAATATGTAGAAATTTGTACTTGCAGGTGTCTCACTTGTGCATGAGTACTGCATTGCAGTGAGCCTGCAGTTTCACATTGCGACATCGTCAAGACGTTGGTACGTGCCTGCGTCCCGTATATGCGTGCGCTTCTACAGAAGTAGCCAGACCTCCACCTTAAAATATGCAGAAAAAGAGTTCAGCGTGCTCAGAAAGTCTTCAGAAGGCTGCTCAAGCTTGATAGACGTAACCGTGATTCGCGAATCATTTTTGACCAGTGGTCACGCTGCGAATGTACCAAGACGCACATGCACATTATATTTACAGATCATGCACCACCAAACCGTGCATAGTATTAAAACATTGCCTTATGTGGTAAGTCGAGCTGAACATTGATTACGAGAAGTAGCTTGGATTCTGTTTACGCGTAAACGTGGTCAAGGAACGCGTGCATTCAACATTCACGCTTACCGTGAACCGCGCGAATTGAAGGACAGAAGAGTTGTTTGTAGCCCTGACGCATCAAAGGTGTACTATTACCACGGTGAATGGCACTGCAGAAGCATCGCCCGCTTGCTGACTTGGAATGAGAAGCAGCCATTTACAAAAGGGCGCGTAAAGCATGTAACCCGGCATCAACCCGCTATTCGAACTTGTGGCCTGCGGGCAATCACGGGCAGCGTGTCAGGTGTGCACTTTTACACTCACAGTATAGCTGCTGGCCAAAGAAGAGGACCAGCCTCAGTTGTGCATTAGAGAGATGCGTGAGGCGCGCCCAACAAGCATAACTTACACCGACACTTCCCGAAAATGGATAGATTGGAAGCGCGGCCACCAGGTGCGAAAAAAAGCTGGTGTTGCTTCCATGGAACAAACACGACAGGAACACGAGTAGAAGCAGAAACGCAACTGACGCACTGCTGTCATAGTTCCGGACAGGAGAAATCGTACAAAGACTGCATAGGGCCAGTTCCGCGTCGTAGCAGAAGAAAACTACAGCTATATTGCTTCACCTGCTTTCAACAGCTCGGTGCCCTAAGTGACGTTGTCGTTAGTAAATGCTTCAGGGCACATACGTTGGCTGTTTTGGCAGCAGCAGTGGTTCGCTGCGCTCCTGCATCCCCTCCTGAGGCTGTTCCTTTCGTATCATTATTGCTTTCAACTTCGAATGCTTTAAGCTACTAAACGTGGGGCACAACACGTCTTTGTCGTACTGCCGCTGTCTCTGTTGTTCGTGCTTCCTTCCATCCTTCGTTCGCTGACTTGCGCACTGTTTCCGCTGCTACGTTCTTTTTTCGGCTCCGATTTCCTGCTGTATTTCTGGAGCTTCATTCTCAGATCCTTTCTCTCGTCAGAATCTTGCAAGCTGCGTGCCGCCGTTCCTTCGCTGCTGCTGCGTTAATTAATTTAGTGGGTTTCACGACTACAGCATCGGAATTACTTCTCCCTCCTACAACCTCTGCGCTGCTGTGATTCCGAAACATCTGTTCGCGGTTCTTGCAGTTACTGCCTCCAGCAGCATGTTGGAGCCGCAGCCCTCTGCGTCCCTGAGCCTGGTGCGTGGTACGGTGCAGTTGAATCCTGCATGTAAAACAACGAATACGTGGCAGACGAATGATCTATATGGAGAAAAAACTGCGGCTTACCCGGAAGTATCTGGTGTTCAAGCATAGATGAGCCACTTTACATCCGCTTTTCAGACAAGTAACGCAACACACGAAAGTCTCTTCGAGTATTAGATCCAACGGTTGCTTACCGCATTTACATATACGTGTTTGTGCAACTATATACGAATGCAGTTCTCTACAAACATATAAGTGATAGGCAGAAGGCACAATGTGAACGTGACCGGGGCACGCAAACGTAAATCCGGGGACGAGAGTGGCAAAGAACTCAGAAGTCACCCTTGCACCAAGGGCATAAATAAAAATCCAGCAGTGAAGGCGCCGTCCAGGGCCCGCTGGTCCTCACCAGGTCTGAATTCATAAACAACAGTTATGTACGGCGACGACGGAGACTTTAGCACGTCTGAGATTTGAAAAGCATGGGCACAACATTAACTGCAATCGCCCAATGAGGAAGGAGAGCTACACAAATTGTAATCATGCTACTCACGCGCTAGAATACAAAAATCTCCGTCACCGCTGATCTAGCTGCTCCGGCTGAAGAGCGAGAAGACTAGTCCTTTTCTTCTCTATGAGAAGCAACAACAACAACAACAACGGATGCAGCCGTCCTCTGGTGTCCGGCTGCTGAAGTGAAATGAAGAAAGGCGAGTGGTATCTGTATTGAGACACGGATTTCAAAATATATAGTGTACCTTGGAGTCTAGACAAGATGCTGGCAAAACAAAATTGTGTAGACACTCTGGCACCAAGGTATGCATCTGCGATATAGGCTATGGATGCCTTGAGCAAGCGAAGAAAGACTCCGGCGTACAACATGAGCGTTATACAATTTTTTTACGGTGTGTGAGTATGTAGTATGCCCCCCCATTATAGGGAAGACAGAAGACTTAGCCTTACGTGGAAATATAGTGAGGGTACACCCGTGTGTTTGTGAAGTTCCCTCTTCTCCCACGTCCGCATTATGCAACACTTTTAGACGTGCCTTGTGTCCACATCCACAGATAGAGTCTTCTCTTGTTCGTAACAGGAACAGAGCAAATGTACCTTTTCCCATCTTCAGTAGCTGAAGACTTACTCTAGGGTGAACTTCCGTGAAAGGTTGGCAGCACTTCATTTCTGGAAATATTTCACGTTAGTCTGAAGCAAAAAGAGGGCACCTCTTCGTCTCTTTAGGTTTGTAAGTGGAGGTACCTCACTTGAAAGCAGTGTGAATGTCTCTGTCCTGTATATTCTGCAGGACAGAAAGGCAACTAGCACACCTTCCTCTCCTCACGAAGATGGCGGTCTTCAAACGCTCCTCCAACAGGCCGCGCATTCTTCAGTTTTACCTGTCCTACAAGCCATCAGCTCTCTTCTTCCCTCTCTGCAACAGCCAGTAAGCAGTTGTGAAGGTTTCCTTAGTTGAAGAGCCAAAATGTGCCTCTGTTTTCAGTTCAAAGAAAGCTACTACTCTCTCTCTTCAGCCTCCAACACCTTCACACACAGGTATAGAGACTATACTTCTCTATACCCCGAAACCAACGACAGAGTACACGTGTAACACACTTACGTGTACGTGAACGTATGTCCTTGCTAAACACAGATATATACCAGCATGTATGCTTTTATGTCAGCCCTTTACAGGCTTACACACATCACAAGTCCTGTCCCCACCTTAGTCAGATACAAGGGCTACTTTTGCTTTTCTCATGCAGAAGGAAGCCTATTCTCACGTGTGTCCTCCCCTACGCAGTGACCCGTCTCCGTCGCTTCTTTAAAAAAAAATAGAAGCATTAACACTTGTAAAGTGACTGGCCAATTTCACTGAGCGTCCACGTGATAATGGCTATTCGTTACGGTGGGGGATGTCGCGTGTTGCATCTTTCTTCATCGGTGATCTGCGGAATGTGAGACGTCATCATTAGTAGACCTGGACCACCTACACCCCACGATGCTTCTTTCACTGCGGTGCTGTACCCTATTTACGCACTGCCACTTCTGTTCACGCACACACGTAGCTGCCTTTATGCGTTTGGCCACGGTAACCAGACCTACATACACGTAGGCAAATGTGCACAAATTTTAGAACTATCTCCTTTGAGAATTCCTCAAAAATGTCCTAGGGTGTTTATTACAGTCGTGGTGTAGACCCGTCTTCTCCAACACACTCATCGTAGCACATGGGTGCATTACAGATTGCCCAGCCGCTCGCATGTGGAGAAACTTCTGCAGCAACGACTCCCGACAGAAACGTCTGCTTCCCGTCATTCCGTCGTCTCCCCAAGTGAGCTTCTACGGGTGGGACACCCTGCTGCAGCAACAGATGCCTTATCGTCCCAAAGCAACACTTTGGGGTCCCCCGCTGCGCCCGCGAGCCAAGGCAGCACTTCCCTTTCGGAGCAAACGTGTGACACTAACGGTCTGAGTATCCCTGAGACTGTTGCAGAAAGCGTACTATCGTTGCGGGGTGCCAGATCACAATTGGCGGGTGGGAAGAACGCGGCTCTTGGTGATCTGGCATGCACTCACCAGCAACAGCAACAGCAACAGAAGCCGCAGCAGCAGCAGCAAGAGCAGGGATCGCACCAGCAGGAACTGGAGCAAGGATCGGGTCAGCTGGAGAAACAAGAAGGAGGACGGCCGGTGGTGTCCACGCTTCATCCAGAGTCACAGCAGCACGGGTCAGAGCAGCGAAAGCAACAGCAGCCTCAACAGCTCCGTGAAGAGTCAGACAGCAAGCATCAGGAGGCGCTGCAAGGACGAATGCAGGAGCCACATCAACAACAACAGGCGTGGAGGCAAGAACCGCAGAAGCAGGAGTTACAGAACCAGAAGCCACAGTTGCTCCAAGAAGAGTCAAAGATACATCGACAGGACCAGATAAGGCAGGAAGCGCAGGAGTTACAACCTCACCCACCAATGCAACATGGTCCGCAGCCACCCCATTTGGAACAGCATGAAGCAAACCCTAAGAAACCGCAAGACGCCGAGCAGAAGGTAGTGGCAGATCTGCAAGAGCAGAAGAGTCCCCAGCAACAAGGTCTCCAACAGCAACAAAAGCAAGAGATAAAAGAGCAGCCATGCCGGCACAAGGAGAAACGACAGCAAGAACAGCAACAACGAGGAGAGGCGAGGGCAACGCAGCCCCATTGTGAGCTGGAACAGCGAATGCAAGAAGACCAGCGGAGCGGCGATCTGCCAGAAGAGCGGCAGCAAGAGCCTACCCATGGGCCAGCCGGACCGCAGCAGCAGGAGCGATTGCACGCCCGCGAAGATCATTTTGGGGGAGCCTTTTCCCTGGATCTACGGCAACAGGACGAAGAATCGCGCCACCCTAGGCCAGAACAGCTGCAGAAGTCCGAACATGAACCGGCGTTCCACAAATCACCAGGAGAGGATCATAGCTGCGGAAGATCATGTTCGCAAGCTCTAGTGGGAGAGATTCGTTGTTCGGCACGATGTCAAACAGAGGCACATGTACAGCAAAGGCAGGAGTGGACAACCCCTGTTGACACACTCGTTGATCTGCAGGTGGAAAGAGACCACGAGCAGCAACGAGGTCAGCAGTTGCACCAACACCGGCAGCAGAGCAAAAGTCTGCAACCCCAACAGGAGGACATGTACCCTGCCACCGTGAATATGCCAAAGAAACAGCCGCCAGATGCAAACAATTCTGAGAGCCGTCAGCAGACGGGAAATTCATGTAATTCAGATGTGACGATACCGGAAGTGCGGGGGGGCGTGTCGAGCAGCCCTGAAGTCTCATCAGGCCTGTCCGGCACGCCAGCCGATGAAGTGAATGGTTCTCTGGAACATCCAGCCCCACGGCCGTCTCCCACGTCTAGATCAACAGAGCAAGGTGTGGTAGGCAGTGCAGTTTCTGCTGCTCACGTGGGTGCAGCTCCTGCATCTTCCCCCGGTAATGCTCCAACTGTCAGCGCTGATCCCTCTGCCCTTAGCGTCGCCGCTTCTACTTCCGCTATTCCGTTTAACTCTCAGATCCCTACTAGTCGAGTCTCCTCTATGGCAGCTGGCGGGGTTTTCGTTGTACCGGACAGCGCTGCTGTCATTGCAGATTCAGTCGCTCCCGCCTGGAATTCTGCTCCCGCTTCAAACGCTGCACTGCTCAATAGTCAACGTGCGTGGAACCCAGCGGCGTCCAGCTTTGGTGACAACCCAACTCAACTTGTCGCCCCTCTTGCAGCGACTTCATCTGTTTCTCTACAAAGTCGTGACAGCAGCACTTCCACACCGTGCGGAAACTACGGATGCGACCACACGGCTTCTCCTCCAGAAGGCAACAGAATTCACATTCAAGCAGGGCACTCTAGCAACCCGGGTTGCACGCAGTCAATTACAGTTCTGTCGTATAACATCCCTGTTGTACGGGTGCTTCGTAGCGTCTGCAAGAACAACATTACTGCGTGCAAGAAGGATTTTGCTGCTGGGGTGGCAACGTTGCTGGATTATGGACGCCAACGAGAGGCGCAGAAGGCAGCAGTAGCTGCTGCTACAGCAATAAGGACTGCAGCCACCGACGACCCATTTGCAGCGACTCGAGTAGCAGCAGCAGTAGCAGCAGCAACACGTGCAGCTGCTGCGGCGGCAACAAGCCCGCAGGTGCTTGTCGTGAACGCTGCTCCAAGTGGGCGCAACACAGAGGTCACTTACAGTATTGAGAATGATGGAACTCTCGAAACAGCGAGGTTCTTGCAGCAGCTGTGGACAGAGGTCAACAGATGCGCAGAAAATACGAATGTTCCCATCTGCAGAGAGACCCAAGCCGGGCAACTCACGTCTTCTCTTGGGGTTCGTGCGGAAGTCCAAAAAATGTATTGTCAGTGACTCCCCAGTGTCTCTGCCCTTTGTAGAGCGACGGCCGCATGTGTATTCGCAAGTGGCGATATCTTCGTGCTGCTATGTCTGACCGCACTGCAATAACGTTTCAGCGTTACAGTTCGCAAAGCGAGCCTTTGCGACCACAAGTCGCATTACGTGTAGGTGTCTCCTACTTAGTCAGGCGCAGGCACGTCTTCGGGAATGCACGAACGCATGCTTTCGCATGTACAATTGTACTCTACAGGCATCACAAGCAGTGCGCAAGTGTGTAATTCTAGGGGTACGGGGGGCATCCGCTGACACGTGTTTCCTGACTGAGCTCCGAGGCAAGAACAGGTAATATTAGAGTGACGTAGTCATTCTGTGTTGCAGGAGCCCGACGTCGACGCCCCGCGTTCAGGCAGCGGGCAGATGCATAAGCCGTACGGACTACGTATAAGCCTCCGCGTTTGAAGGGGCTCAACCGGGGCAGTTGTATATGTGTGCATACTGCGTCTGATGACGTCCGGTATTCAGCATGTGGATATCTAGGTGCACATAGTGATGCACACGTAGGTGAGACTCTCTTTCGAGGAGGCGCCCTTTAAAGCCATCCCCTCGAACGGCATGAAGGATGCATCTGTATATACATTACGTACTTCTATACACGGAGCCGGCTGCATTTCCGTCTCGTGACTGTATTAGTATCTGCAGGTATAAAAGTCGACGTGCAGAGATACATAAGTCACACGTACAGTTACTGCGCGTTACCACACGTACGCATATCTGTGCAGCGAGAGCCAGCCTCGTTAACGGTATACGTTCGCGCAGAGGGACGCGTGGGCTGCGCACGGTGCGCTAGAAAAAGTGAAATTGCAAATCAGTTGCTTCTTATATGTCGAAACAATGGCTCTTTCGAACGTGCATATATTCACGCATAGAGCATGTATTCCACTTGTGTGACTTTGGTTTTCTAGAGTATTCTCAATCTTCTCCCAAGTCTCACTAGTATTCCCAAGCGTGTGGCTTGTTCTGCTGGTGACCTCAAGACTTGCACGGGGGGTTCCTCTGCACACTCACGCATGTGTGCATAGGTGTGTGAACGTGAGTCTACACAGGCGTGCCAACAAGCGGTGGTGTCTATCCACACAGATTTACAGGTGTGTAAAGGTATACACGTGTACGCTCGTGCGTATGTAGTCAGCAAAGTGGTTTTTGAGGTGCACACCTTCTCTCAGAACGAGAAGCAGTTCTTGTTTTGCAAAATTTGTCCGTTTTGACTCTGGATCAAATGCATCCGGGTATCCTGCCACATTCTGTACGTGTACGATTGTGTGTTCTCACTGTAGATGCCTTGTGAAGCGTCAACGTATCTTCTGGTCATCATCTCCAGCGTCTACGTCGTAAGCGCGCCTGCCGTTTGCGCGCACCGTGTAATGTGGAGGTAGTTAATCAGCTTTCAAAAGCCGAAGTGTATCCGGCACCTCCTCACGCACAGGTGTGCACAAGCGTACACAATATGTAGACAGCCTTTCGCAGCATGTATTTCTTTCCACCGGAAAAGTCGCGGGACTAGGAAGGGAAGGCGTATGCGTTAATACACAGAAGTATCTACGTGTACCTCCGAAAGGCTGTCTCAACGTGTATCTAGAAACGTGTGGAAGGGTACTTTTACGTATCTTTGAGTGCGCACGGACCCGAGTATGCGTATATGTATCCCGACGCGAGAGGCGGCTTAGGGAATTTCGCAGATACTTACGGACGCAAAAAGCCTACCCCCGTCTAAGTATGTATTAGCGTTCACGTCCGCGTATTTACACCAGCATGCGCCCATATCTAAAGCCTTGTACTTGTCTCTTTAATTACATTTATGGCTCTACACGTAGATATTTGTACACACCAATGGTTGGTGTGTATCCGGCATCTCGATACTAGACGCTGCTACTGAAACAACTGCGGACTGTTTCTGTGCAAGGAAGGGAGATGCATTTCAGTCGCTCATACATAGACTGCGCACTCCAAACACTAGCCATCACTGCTTTGACGCACTCACTTGTGGCCGCCACAGCCGAGGCTGCACGTTTTGCTTCTGGTTTTGCTTCTGCTCACTGGGGATTCTGTTTTCGGGCGCTGCGTCCGCTGGCGTTGCCTCCGACGCTGCCGGTGCGACGTGTCCTGCCCTTACACTGGGGGTTCTGGCAGTGCTCGCCGTGTGTTGCTGGTGCAGCTACTGGTGATGCTCCTGCTGGCTATCGCTCCCGCTTTTACCACTACTAAGCTGATGCACGCGATCCAGGTGCCACTACTACTTACTTCCACTCGCGCGTTCCTGCTGCTGCTGCTGCTCCTGCTGCTCCTGCTGCTGGTCTTCAGCTGCAGGTGCTACCGCTATATGCGTGTGCGCGTGACGAGGTGTGTCTTGTGTGCATGCAGTATAAATGCGCAACTCACCACGAGTTCCGGGAGGTTTCTTGTCTTCAGTCTTTTCAGACATTTCTTCTCTCCGAATGACGGAGAGACTGTTCATTTGTTGCAGTGTCACACGTTCGCTACTCTCCTTTCTCTTCGGGCTCCTCAACTACTTCGCTGTCCCCTGTCTTCTCATGCCGCTCCGAATAAATCTCCTTGACAACATGATTGAGCTGGCGGTGCTGGTGGCTTAGTTGCTCCGCTGCTGATCGTCTCTTTATGGTCTGTTGCTGCTGGTGCCGCTCGATTTGCTAGAATTACAGCTACTGTTGTCTTCCGCCGGCGTCTTCCCCTGCCACTACGAGGTCACGTACTACTGCCGCGCGGCTCCAGCACACTACCTGCTGAAGTTCCTGTTCCTCCTGGCGAGACTGCTGCTGCTCTTAGTGATGCGCGGCGTCGTTTGCCGGACTTGGTGCTCCGGCACGGGCGGCTGCTGCAGTTTCCTCTCCTGCGTTGCCGGAGGCGCGTGCTGCTGCTGGTACTGCGTCAGCTTTTGTTGATGCATCATTCTCGCCCGCGCTTTCCTTGCTGCTGCTCCTCCAAGAAACGGACTTCTTGGCCAGCCTGGACTGCTCCTGTTTTTGCTGTTGCAGATCTCGCACAACGCCGATACTGCCGTCCCTTCCGCAGAAGACTGTCGAGCAAATGGTATGACATGGATGCTTTCCGTGCTGGATGCTGCCGGTTCATCGCCGTCCTTCGTGTCCCTTCTTCGCCTCTGCTGTCCTCGTTGCTGCAGTTTCTCAGTGTCAATGATCACACTCCCTGGTCGGTGCACTCTGTATTTGTACAGACGGCAGCAAACTTACTTATTGCAGCTAAACGCCCCACAAATCGACCTCTTGTGGATGTTCCCGTGTCTCTTTACGTGTCTATAAATTTTCTCGTACTCGAAGCCGCGCTTTGTATATCAGCGTGTCCATTTCCCCTCGTGCTGGTGGGCTGTGCACCTTCCTCGAGGACGGCGGCAAGAGCGACAACAGCAGCAGCTGCGATGGAAACCACCCCAGAAGCAGCAGCAGCGGACACGTTGCAGCCACACATGCAGGCAGCAGCCGCAGCAGACGCACCTGCTACTGCAGGGCCGGCTCAAACGGCTCCTGCTGCTCCCTTCCACCTAGACGCTACTGCTACAACAGCAGCGCTGCAGCAGCAGCGACAGCACGGTCTTCGCTTGCAGCAGGCCAGCCAGTTCCCAACTTTCTCACGCCCACCACCACCTGCTCTTCCTTGCTCTTCCGCTGCATCTTCCCTCTTGGTGAGACAGCGGCAGGAGAAGAAGAAGCCACAGCATCAACAGCAAGAGCAGCAGGAGCAGGTGGGGGGGGGGACCTAGGGAAGACCTGATGGTGCTGGAGTCGGTACTCCGTCTCGTTTCCCTTCTCGTTCCTGGCACACTGCAAGAGCCGCAGCAGACGCAGTTGCTGCAGTGCCCCGAGCAGCCGCAGCTCCAGCACTTGATACCGCCGCAGCAGCAGTCGCAGCTTGCCCACCAACCACAGCAGCAGCAGAAGGTCCGCGGGTTTCACCTGCGTCAACAGTCACCCACGCCTGTGTCAGAGCAGCAGCAGCATGGGCGGTCTAACGAATATGAACAGCAGCAGGAAGCTCGACTTCCATGGGGTGACCAGTGGCAGCAGCAGGCCCTAAGAGAAGCACAGCAGGAGCATGCCTGGCTAGCCCTTCGTGACACGAAGCAACAGCAACCAGTTCTTGCAGCGGGACAGCTGCAACGTGGTGTGCTACCGCAGGCGCAGCGGCAGCTGCCGCGTCTGGCTGTTGCACAGCGCAGCAGCTGGCGGTCAACAACACCCCATTCGGCTACAAAAGGCTCTTCTCGTCTTGCTGGTACGGCTACGCCATGTTACGCAACTGCTGCTGCCGCTAGCAGCAGTGCCACAACTGCTGCTACACCTCCGTCTTCACCAGCAGCTGCTGCGGCTCGATCTATCTCCGCAGCTGCTGCAGCTGACCCGCTCGCAGTTGCTGTGGCAGGTGCTGTCTGTCCACTTGCCGGAGCTGCTGCGCCACTAACGTCCCCTGCTGTTGCTGCTGGTGCCTGTACTAGGGAGCGTAGTATCGCAGCAGCATCGCCCGGCCGTGCTCCAAAGTCACGTGCGGCTACTGCGGCTTCACTTGCTGCTGCTGCTGCTGTCGAAAGTGCTGCTTCTCCTGCAGCAGCTGCTGACGGGAGTTGTCGTCCACAGGGAAGTCGCGTGCTGCTGTGTGCTGCTGTCGCATCAACAAGAGGTTCCCCGCAGGCTGCTGCAGCTCCTGCAACAGAAGCCGCAGCTCTTCCTCAGCGTGAAACACCCGCTTGTCTGCAGCGGCGGGCTGCCGCTGTTGCCGATACTCGCGACACGTGGAGTGCCGCTCCTGGATTTTGCTTTGCTGTCCCTGCTCCTCTTGCCGCTCTCCAGGAGGCGTTCGCAACAGGAACAGTAGGGTCAAAGCCAGATCAAGCAAAACCTACAGCAGCAGCAACTGGAGCAACAATAACAGGAGCAGCAGTAACAGCAGCAGCACCACCAGCAGCAGCAGCGAGAGCAACACCAGCAGCACCAGCAGCAACAGCAACAGAAGCAGCAGCAACACGAGCAGCAGCGTGTGTAGTGGAGGAGGAAGCGAGGGCGCATGCGTCTGGGACAGATCCTGCCCTACAGAAGCTCTTAATAAGTGTAGCAAGAGTCCGCCAACAGCAACAGCGACTGCAGCACGTGGTGAGTGTTGAGGGGCTGCAGCAGCGTCTGGCCGTCAGCAGCAGCACGTGTAGCAGCAGCATCGGAAAGAAGAGGACCTCGAGGAAGCAACCGACTAGCAACAAGAGCAGCAACGAAGCACCCGGGCAGGCTGTGGCGCCAGCAGCAACAACGACAGCAGCAACGGCAGCAGCAACCGCATCTGCGGATTTACTCCGCTGTGTGGCCACCGTCCTCAGCAGCAGCGACAAACTCGGGTCTTTGTCTGACAACTGCACCGATAGCAGCAGCATCAGCAGCAACAGCGTCAATAACAGCGACGGCAAGAGCCGCAACATGAACAGCATTCAGAGTAACAGTAAGCCGAGTAATAGCCAGTCCACCAGCAGCCAGTCCACCAGCAACCAGCACAGCAGCAGCCAGAGCCGGCAAGCCGCAGTGTTGACTCGTGTCCGTCTGTTTCTCTCTGCAGTGCTACGGCTCTGTGCGCAGCCAAGCGTGGTAGGAGACGCGTCCTGCTGCTGTTGCCCGCCCTGTCGCAGCTGTCGCATGCGCGGCAGCAGCTCTGTGCGGTGCGGCTATCTGCCAACAGCAGTGGCGGCTCCTCCTCCACTACCCGCAGCACTGCATAAAACAGAAGAAGCTGCGTCTGGGCCGCAGCCCCACACAGCGGTTGTAGCGACAAGGACAGAGACAGCAGCAGCAGCACCCAGCGCAACGGCCGCGTCAGCGGCAGGAGCCGACGGAGCAGCGACGGGAGCCGACGGAGCAGCGACAGGAGCCGACGGAGCAGCAGCAGGAGCCGACGGAGCAACAGCAGGAGCCGACGGCGCAGCAACCGGAGCCGGCGGAGCAGCAGGAGGCGGTGGACCAGCCACGGTAGCAGCTGCCACACCAGGAGCAGCAGGTGAGAGAACGACAGCAGCAAAAAGGACAGAAAAGTCCACGGCAACAGCATCTCTGTCAGCGCCAGCAGGAGGAGGTCGCGCTGCAGATGGAAGCAGTCCAGCAGCAGCGGCCAGTCGAGCAGCAGCAGGAGGGAGAACCGTATGTGCTGCTGGTGGGGTCTGCAGCAGACACCGCAGCAGCTGTACAGAGGTACTGCTGCGGCGACATCTGCTCGCATGCGCTGTTGCGGCGCTGCGGCCCGGCAATTCTCCTGGTTTGTGCGGGCGGCAGCAGCAGCAGCCAGCGCATGCGCCGTTGCTGCACGCTTCCGAAGGCGACTGGGAAGCTCTGTTTGCTGCAGTAGAAAGGACACTAGAAATCCTTTTGGTCTTTCTGGGTCTTACAGTTGCTTCCTTGTCTTTTTCTTCTTCCACCGTGTGCCCGTCAGCTGCAGCAGGATGTGGATCACGGGCTGCAGCAGCAGCAGCGCCAGCGCCAGCAGCGGCAGCAGCAGCGAGAGCAGTCAAAACAGCGGCAGCAGCGGGAGCCGCATGCAGCTGCTTCACGTGCGGCAATAACAGCGCCGACAGGGAGCTCCCCAACAACAGCAGATACGTGGCTAGCGGCAGTGGCCGCAGCAGCGGCGATTCCCCCGAGAGAGAGAGGATCAGCAGCTGGCGTAGGAGCAGAGACCCGAGCTGCTGCAGTAGGTCCACCGGCATGCAATGTAGCAGCAGCCGGAGCGGGGGGTGTGTGCAACAGCAGCACCGGCAGTCTGGAAACAAAAGGACCGAGGCAGCAGTGGTGCTGCCTTGCGCTGCTGCTGGTGGAGACTGCAGCAGCAGCAGCGGCAGCACGACAAGCGCCGCTGCACTTCTCTGCAGTGTGCAGCAGCTGCTGCAGGAAGCGGGAAGCCTAGCAGCAGCAGACGCCGCAACGGCAGCAGCAGCAGAGAGCGCTGCTGGCTCTGGCCGAGCCCTGCGTATCATGCGATTGCTGCAAAGACTTAGTCTTCTTGGTGCTCCTTATGTTGAAGTTTCAACTGGGACAGCACGAGATCCGCCAGCAACAACGGCCGCGGCTTTAAAAGGAGGAGGCAGCAACTCCTTGTTGCTGCAGCAACGCAATGGAGAGAGCGGCAGCAGCAGCAGTTGCTGGACGAGCTGCTGCTCTGAGACAGACGCATCAAAGAAAACGCCCAGCAGCAGCAGTGAGCGCGACAGCGGCTACAGCAGTAGCAACTGCAGCTTCACGCGGCGAAGAAGAAGGACAAAAAAAGCAAGCAAGAAACAACAGCAGCTCCAGCAGCAAAGAATTCAGCCGGAAGCAGAGTGGCGACAGCGGCAGCCCACAAATGCCTCTCCCACTTTCAGAGAGTCGACGCTGCAACAGCCATGTCAGCAGCAGGAGCAGCACCGGCAGCAGCAGCAACAGCAGCAACAGCAACAGCAACAGCAGCAACAGCAGCGGCAGCTGCTCTCCAGTACCATGAAGCAGGGGTCCTGGGGTAGGGCTGCTGCGTTGGAGAGTCCCTACGGCACTGGGCAAAGGCTTGCGTCTAGCAGCAGCAGCAGACGTAGAAGGAGCAGGCGTGATAGCAGCATGTGCAGCAGCAGCAGTAGCAGCAGCAGTACACACAACAGCGGTAGCAGCAACAACAGCGCAGGGAAGGTTCGCTTGGCCGCACTGCTGTGCTCGCAGATGATGCTGCGGCTAGTACCCCGTGAATCCTTTCGTTGGTGGCCGCTGCTGCTGCGGACGGCCGTACGCATTAGGCCTGGACAGCCTCTCAGTTTAGCTGCAGCAGGAGCGGGAACAGCAGCAGCAGGACGAGGCGGAGCAGCAGCAATAGCAGGAAGAAGAACAAACGTAGAGGGAGAAACAGGAGGCCCAGCAGCACTCTCGGTAGCGAAACGAGATGAAAGGACAGCAACGTCTCCCTTAGTGGCGGTTCTAGCGTCATCAGCAGTAGCAGGACTGGCCGAAGACGCAAGGACTTCAAGCCTAATAGCAGCAGCAGCACCTACAGGAACAACGTTCGCACTGAGGACAGGCTCCGTAGCAGCAACAGCAGCAGTAGTACAAGAAAGGGTCCCAGGAGCAGCCCCAGTGTTAGCGGCAGCAGCAGCTGGTACGTCAGCGGGAGGTGTAGCAGGCGCGGTAGCAGCAGGAACGCCGGCAGCAACAGGAGCGCCGGCAGCAGCGGGGGCGTCAGCAGCAGCAGGAGCGCCACCAGCAGCGGGAGCGCCAGCAGCAGCAGGAGCGCCGGTAACAGCAGCAGCGTTTTTGCGTCGTACGTGCGCGTGGGGAGGTGGTGCAGCACTGCGAGAGATGCTTGCGGCTGGAGGTTGTTGGGCAGCAGGTTTGCTGCTGCTGGAAGAGGGCGACGTGTTGCAGCAGCAGGGGACACTGCAGCGGCAGCAGCAGCACGTGCAACAGCAGCTGCTGTGGGGTGTTATTGCACGTCATGATGCGCTGCTGCGGGTGAGAGAAGCAGCAGCCAATTGCTTGGTTTCGCTCCTTGAAAACTCTCCTTTGTGCCGGTGGCCTGCTGCTGTCTTGGAGCCGCCTTCGTTGCTGCCTGCTGCTGCTGCCTACCCTGCACCGCTGCTGCAGCTGCTGCTGTGTCGATGCAGGGAGAGCCAGCAGCAGCAGCAACTGCAGGCGACACACGCGCCGCAACACTTCGCCGGTCTCGTACATCCTGCTACGCCGCATGCAAAAAAGCCCTCACCCCTCTGGCAGCAGCAGCAGCAGTATATAGCAGCCCCCGCTGCTGCTACCGTCGTTGACTCTGCGGTGCACCGTGGGTCACTTGCGACTCTTGCTGCTGCTCAAACGCGCCGCTCTGACGTCCCTGCTGCTGGAGACGACCTGCCTCGCGCCGCCTCTGCCAAAATCCTCCCTGCTGCTGGTGCTGCTTCTGAGGCAACATCTGCTGCTGCTGCAGTGGTCACCGCTGCTGGTGCTTCTGCTCCAGCTCCGATCTCTGCTGCTACCTCTGCGGCTATAAAACCGTTCAGAAAAGCTGACGATGAGGTAACTCCCCGTTCGGCTGCAGCCGGCACGAGTTCTCCTGGCGTTCCTTCTGCGGTTGTAAACTCTGCAGCAAAAGAAGGGCCTCCTGCGACTGTCGCTGCCTCACGAGCCGCCCCTGTTGCTGCTGCTGCTGCCAGCCTGTCTGCTGCTGCTGCTATGGTGGCCCACTGTGTCCCTGGCGCTATTCCACCGCCTTCAACGGGAGTGGAACCGTTTGGTGCTGCTCCTGCGTCTCTTGCAGGAACTGCTTCACCTGCTGCCTGCAACGAACAGACGCCTGTTCGTCCCGCTGCTGCTAGACCCGACAGCGAGCCCGCAAGACAGCAGCAGCACAGCATCATGCCTCCTCGTCTACGTCAGGCAACACCGGCAGTGCGAACACAAGCCACACGAGCAACAGCGGCAGCCGGCGCAGCACCAGAAGAAGGAGCAGCAGAAAGAGGAGATGAAGCAACAGCAGCAGCGAGACACGCGCCAGGGCCAGGACAACGACCAGCAGCCGCGGCAGAGGGGAAAGGAGCTGAAACAGTAGCCACACGACTCCCTGCTGCTTGTGGACTGCGGACGCCTTACACTAGTAGCAAAGCACCGTCGTTCACACCTTTTGCTGCTGCCTTGTCATCCACTTTGCGTTGTGTCCTGCTGCAGCTGTTCGTCGCTTTGCAGGAAGCTGCGGCTGCTGCTGCTCGTGCTGCTACATCAGAGGGTCACTCAGGAAGAAGAACTGCGCCAATCTCTGATGCCTTTGCTAATGCGCCTGCGGACACTCCTGCTGTAACTTCTGCGCGTGATACTGCTGCTGTTTCTGCAGCAGATCCAAACGGCGCTGTTGGCAGCGTTGTTGCTGGCGCATTGGCTGACCGTGCTGCTGCAGCACACGACAGGGCTGCGGCTGCTGGTTCTCTGTCGCTTACTAGTAGCGCTGCCGCTGGGGGTAGTGCTGCTGCTGCTGTTGTTGCTGCTGCCTCTTCTTCCTCGATTTGCATTGCCCCTGTCGCTGCTGCAGCAGCAGCAGCAGGAGTTGTGGAGGACTCTGCAACAGCAGCACAAACAGCAGCAGGTAGCGATGGCGGTGCAGCTCGAGGAACAGCAAGACCGGCAGAGGACGCAGGTGGCCACCAGGCAAGCATCCGGCAAGCAGCCGACGGACTCACAGCAGCAATAGCAGCAGGAAAAGGCGCTCACGCAGGAGGCGCTACGGCTGCAGGAGATGGAGGAGCAGCCAGGGAAAACGCAAGAACAGCAGAAGCAGGCCTCGTAGCAAGTGCATCAGCAACCTCTGCAGCAACTGAGGCAGGATGTACCGCAGCAGGGAGAGGAGCACCAGAGCCGGGAGCTGCAGCAGCAGAATCGCGATTAGGTGAAACAGCAGCTCTGCGTGAGAAGGCCGCTGCTGAAGAAGCACCAGCAGCGGCTGCTGCAGCAACTCTTAGACAGCCAAACCCCACAGGAAGTGCTGCAGGTGCAGCAGCAACAAGGAAGGCAGCCCCAGCAGCGGAATTGATTGCTGGAACAGACCGACTGCCTGCACGAACCCCAGCAGCAGAAGGCGGTCTACAGCCAGTAGCAGCAGGAAGAGCCGCAGCAGCAGGGAAGATTGCCGATGCGGCGCTACTCCTCCCAGCAGCAGGAGAAACAGTGACGGCAGCAGGGGAAGAAGTCTCTGCACCAGTCCTCACTGCAAGCTCACGAGCTGCAGTAGGAACAGCAGCACAAGACTCAGGGACTGCTGGTCGATTCGCAGCAGGAGAGCCAGCGGCAGCGTCAGGAGACACTGGGCAACAACGGCTTGCTGTCGGCACAGCAACGTTGGCGTTGCGTGCGATAACGAGGTTGCTGCACGTGCTGCCGCTGCCCTATCTTCGAGATGGCATAGCTCTTGCGTCGCTTAGAGCTGTGCGACCTTTCTTCCTCGCACTGCTGCTCGTCGCTGCTTCTCTGCAGCGCAGTGGCAGCTGCAGCAGCAGGAACAGAAGAAGCTGTAGCAGCCGCGGCTACAGCACGACATACGGCAGCACCGCGAACAGCGGCGGTGCCGTCAACAACAGCAGCGGCTATAGCAACCGCAGCAGCAGCTGCAGCGGTAGTGACTGCAGTTGTCGTGAAGACGGCAGCAAGAGAAGCTACAAGCACACCGGACGCATGGCGACGAGAGACATGCAGTGTGATAGGGAGGAAACGAGCGGCGAACCCAGCAGCGGCAGCACGACTCTCAGCAGGAGTTGCGCGTGCAGGACTTCCGCCGACAGCAGCCGTTTTGCTGTCCCCCTTGCCGGCGACACTTGTGTAAGCAGCAGACGCAGCAGCAGCAACAAGGCCCACGTAGACAACTGCGGCAGCGACGAAAGCAGCAGAACGAGGTGCAGCAGCAGCAGCAACAGGGACGGAAGCGATTGCAGCGGCAGCAAGAGCAGCAGCAGCAGCCGACACGGCCCATCTTACTGCTATTACGGCTGCTGCACCAGCTGCAGATTTAGTCCGGACGGCTCAAAAATGGATTCTTCAGCAGCTGCAGCCTGGGCGTCATCAACCAAGCAACTGCAACACCGGCAGCTTTGCCCGCGGCGGCAACAGCTGCACGTCCAGAGTTCTTCGCTCCAGCAGAAGCAGCTGCAGCAGCAGCGTCAGACGCAGCAGGCGGAGACAACGTCGTTGTACGAGCTGTTGCTTTACAGAGAGCGACTGTCTTTGCAACAGCAGCTGCAGTTGACGCTACTTCCGCAGCGGGCGCAGCAGCAGCAGTCTTCGCCGAATTCCCCCCTGCGTCCGAAGCAGCAGCACGCCTTCCTGTCGCAGGCGCAGCAGCAGCAACAGCAGCAGCGAAGAGACGCACACGCGAGTGTAGCTACTGCCGCCGGGGGCGCCGAGCTGCAGACAGGCCGTCTAACGTTGGCGCAGCAGCGGCGACACGAACTAACGCAGCGAGCCCTGCAGCAGCAACAGCAGTGGCAGCAGCGAAAGCAAGAAAGAGCAGTTCTATACGCGGCATATACGGTCGACGTGTTGACAGCAGCAACGGCAGGGACAGACTCAGCAACTGCAGCTGCAGCAGCGTCCACCCGAAGTGCACCGACCGCAACAGCAAGGGCCTTGGAGAAGTCTGCAACAGCAGCAGGAGCAGCAGCAAGTAGTGCAAGGCCGGGGACAGGCGCACCGACAAGAGCGGCAAGAGACGCGGCAGCGGACGACTCTGGAGGACTGTTTATTTCTCCTACGGTGCTGTCGGCTGCAGCTAGCGTCGTTGCTGCAGCCGTGGCGCTCCCGCAGCGCACAGAAGTGCTGCACGGCTTGCTGTTCGATACCACGGCTGCAGCCACATACGACATCAATACAGATGCTGCTACTGCGTCTTTGCTACCTTTACTCCGACCTTTTGCAAGCGTCTCGTTTGATGCAGCGTCTAGTCCAGCTGCCATTCCTGCTGCTGCTTTCACTGCTGCTGCCTCTCCTGCTGCTGCCTCTTCTGCTGCTGCACTTCGTATTTCTGCGTTCACTCCTGCTGCTGCTTCCTCTTCTGCGACAGCTCTCCCTCCGTCAGGCGTGATGTCGCTCAGTTTGATGGAAGCACTGCTGCTTGCGGGGATCTATCTTGCAGATGCTGTGAGGTGCTGCGCCCAGCGTCAGCAGCAGCAGCAGGAGTCCGCCCTCCGGCGGCGAAAGGAGCTACAGAAGCAGCAGCAGTCACCCCCGCTACAACAGCGGCAGCAGGAAGTGCTTCAGCAGCAGCACCAGGTGGCGCACGAGCAGCAGCAGCAGCAACAGTCGCAGCAACCCCAGCAGATGCAGCAGCAGCGCGCGCAGACTAGGCAACCACTGCCGCGGTCCCACGAGCAGCAGCACGAGGAAGTGGCTGATGCTGCTGCTTGCAGCAGGGCAGCAGCGGACACGTGTTGCAGAAGTGTGAGTTGCTGGGCTGATGGTTCTCTTGAACAGCAGGGTGGGGGTTCTGTTTCTTCCTGCGGTTCTAATAGCAGCAGGCGCAGTTTTGACGAACGAAGAAACAGCATCCCCAGAGAAAATAAAAGCAGCAGGAGCAGCCGGACTGGTGAGCGCGACTGGCCGCAGCGCAGAGGCGACGCAGAAGGTGCGATTTCTGAGGGCACCAGTACCGACTCGGCTGATGACGCCAGGGCGAGCAGCAACAGCAGCAGCAACAGTAGCAGCCACAGCGGTCCACAGGAATACGTCGACTGCAGCGGGAGCAGCGTAAGACTGGGTACAGAGCTCCCATGCAGCAGTAGCACCATCGATGGAGTAGAAAATGGCAGGGGCGAGGCAGAGTGCAGCGGCAATGGTAAAGGAAGCCGTGCGCCGCGAGTCAGGAGTGCTGCAGAGCTTCACCGATGCCGCAGCAGCAGGAGGAGGAGCAG
The DNA here is from genome assembly GCA_000727475.1 of Sarcocystis neurona. Lineage (NCBI taxonomy): Eukaryota > Apicomplexa > Conoidasida > Eucoccidiorida > Sarcocystidae > Sarcocystis > Sarcocystis neurona. Next base: position 2,469,111 of record KL647300.1, on the reverse strand, counting down.
CAGCGGCAACAGCAATCAAGAGAGAGAGAAGGATAACGAAATAGAGGCGGATGAGAACGGCAGCCACAACGGTAGCAGCGCTGCTGCAGGAGCGGCAGCACCCGACCGCTACTGCTTCGACTGGCTGCACCTGGTCGTAGACACACTTCAGAAAGTAGCTAGAACCTACGCTGCTGCCGTTGTCTTTTGCCTGCCCCCTCCGACGCTGCAACATTACCCATCGCAGCAGCTGCTGCGGCGAGAAGCTGCAAGGCGACCCAGACTAGTCACGGCGAGTCACGCTCTTCCTGGCTGGTGCTGCAGCTCCCTCCGCTGCTGCCCCTCCTTCCCCTACGGGTGCTGGCTTGACTGCTGCTCCTGCTGCTGCCTTGCGTTGGGCAGTCGCTGTCAAAAGCGGGGCGACAGCACAACGTGCACCAGCAACGGCAGCAGCGGCGCTGTGGAGAGCAGCGCAGCCTGCTGCTGCTGCAGTACGTCGGATGGTGCTGCTGCAGCGGATATGGCCTGCCGGACCCCAAGTGAACTGGTGCTGCAGCTGCTTTCGCTGCTACTGCAGGACAGGCACCCTTGCAGCGGCAGTGGCCGGCATGGAAACAGCGCGCAACACGACAGCAGCAAGAATAACGTCAGCAGGTGCAGCAGCCCCAGCAGCAAGAGCAGCGACAACATCAGCAATACCAGCCACCTGCGTTTGTGGGGGATTCAGCTGGTCGCAGAGTTGCTGTCGCTTCCTCTTCCGTCTAAGAGACTGCAACAGAAGCAGCACCTCCCGTGGGTGCAGCAGCAGCTGCCGGAGCAGCCGCGGCCTCAACGTCACTGGCTGCTGCAGCAACAACGGCAGGCTCTCGGCGAGCAGCGCCAGACGCAGCACCAACCGCAGCAGCGTGCAGAGCAGCAACGCCTCTACGCTGAACAATCGCACCAAGTACAGCAGCACCAGCAGCAGCAGAAACAGCAGGAGCAGTACGCAAAGGGACTGCGCAAGCAGGAGATTGCGGTGCAACACAAGCTAGAGCAGAATGTCCAGCAGCAGGAACAACAAGAGCCGCAGACGCAGGACTCGCTGCAGCCGCAGCAACAACGCTCACTCCCGAGGCAGCACGTCACCGATCAGCAGCAGCAGTTCTGCCTGCCCCAGCCTAGCATACAACCAAGGCTGTACGCGGAAGAACAACAGCAGCAACAACAGCAAGAACCAATGCCCCAGCTGCAGCAGGTGCCACAGGACATGAGATGCAAGACAGGGTCTGCCTGCGCTGGCGTCGTTGTCGCAGGAGAGCAAGCTGCTGTTGCTGCTGGAAGTACGGAAGCAGCAGTAGCAGCAGCGGTCGAACAGCAGCGGCTGTACACATCCCCGCTTGACGAACTTGTGCGTCGCTTTAGAACGCGTCTGCTGCTGCTGATGTATGACCGTGTGTGGGGAGACCTGCTCTTCCGGCAGCAGCAGCGTCCGCAGGTGATGCTGGGACGTGGGTGCTGTTGTCTTGGCGAGAGTCGTTACACGCCAGTGGTTTCGTCTGAAAGAGCAGCAGAAGCAGCAGCGCGAGCAGGAGAAGCAGCAGCAATAGTGACTGATCTGGAAGCAGAAGCAGCAGACCAAGCAGCTACAATAGCTGCGGCGGCGCCAGTACCACATGTACCAGTATCAACAGCATGTGCGAGCGTTGCAGCAGCACTAGCCACAGGACACGCAGGAAGAATGCCTAAAGCAACAGGCGGAGAAGCAACACCAGCTGCAGCAGCGCCAGAGCCAGCAGCCACAGCAGGGATTATCATCACGTGTACTGGAGCAGCACTACACCCTCCAGCAGCAGGGAGCGTCTTCGACGCGAGAGCGAAAACGAAGGCAGATATCTGGGATACAGCAGCACAAAACCCTGGCGTTGCCGCTGCTGCATGCAGCTGCTTAGGGCTGTTGCAGCAGGCAGAATGGCTGCATCTAGGACTGCTTACTAGCGAAGTAGGTTTCAGCCTTGCTGCGCTTTGCTGCTTCCCGGGGGCCTCACGTAGAGGCGGCAGTGGAGAGAGCCAGAGCAACGTGGCAAAGAAGAGCAGCAGCTGCTCCGGCACCCATGGCAACAGCAACCAGCCGACCAACGACGGGAAGAGGGATTGCTGTTGGAGCGGCTGGAGCAGCAGCGGTAGCGGCAGTAGCAACAATGACAACGGCAGCATCAGCAGCAGCAAGAAGGCGGCCGCAGGAGTTCGTTGTGCCGCAGCGAGTGCTGCTGCTGCCTTCCTGCAACATGTGTCACACGCGCTGCTGTCGCCACAGCTGCGGCAGCAGCTGAAGCAGGAGGCGGACAAGAAAGACTTGGTACACCGGCGGCAGCCGCCCTTGCAGGAAGACAGACAGCAAGAAGAGCTGCTTTCTGAGCTTGAAGAAGGAAGGCAAGCGTGCATGCGGGCTTTGCTGCAGCAACTGCAGGAGTACCGCGGCTGCGCTGCCACGTCTGCAGCAGCAGCCCAGGCACTAGCGGAGGTCGCTGCACATTCGCCAGTGCTTCTGCTGCATCAGTGTGCTGCTGTCCTGTCCGGGAGAGGACCAAGCAGCACCAAACAACAGCAGCAAGAAAGGGAAGCACCAGAAATTCAGCAGCAAGGGGGAGACGGGGGGAAAGTGGGGCAGCAGCAGCAGCAGAATAAGGAGGACAACGAGGAAGCTCTGCAGCTTCCATCTGGAGAAGGAAGGCAGGGGAAGCAACGTCAACAACAGAAGAGGCAGCAGCAGAAACACTGGACGTCGCCTGCCGAAGAGGAGCAGCAGTGGCTTCTGCAGCAGCTCGACCAGCAGCAGACAGAGTGGCTGGGGGTCTTGGTGGTGCTCACGCAGCAGCACAGCCATTTCTGTGCCAACGAGGCAGTTGCTACGGAGGTGGTGCGCGCCGTCGGCAGCGCCTCTAGTCTGCTTCATTGGCAGCTGCTGCATCAGAGACAGCTGCAGCAAGTGGCAGGACTGCAGCAACAGCAGCAGCGACAGCGAGGAGGTCAGCAGCAACGACAGGCGAGAGAACAGCACCAGCAGCTGCTGCTGCCAAGCCAAGACATAGAAGACCAGGAGGGCGAACAAGAGACGCTGCAGGGGGTAGACAAGCAGGACACTGACGAACAGCCGCAGCAGCAGCCACAGCGGCCCCTTGAGAAGCGAAGTGACCAGCGTGGTGTGCGGGAGAAGACGGCGATGGACCCTACGGTGCTGCAGCTGCTGGAGGATGTGCACACGGTGTTGCTTGCGTCTTTCTCCTCCGCCCGTGACCCTCACTGCAGCAGCAGCATCGCGCACTGCAGCAGCAGAAGTCGCACCGAACCCAGCAGCGCCAGCGGCGTTGAGCAGAACAACAGCAGCAGCACCGCTGTCGCCAGCAGCTGCAACAGTCACCTCGAACAAAGCAGCAATACCAGCAGCCACACCGCAGCCAGGAGTCCCAGCATTTCCACGAGCGTCCACCATAACAGCGGGAGCTCCGCAGTCACTAACAGCAGCACTGCCGAGCACAGCAGCAGCAACCAGAAGTCCGCGTGCGACCTCCCCAGTGGCGCCATCCCCAGCAGCAGCAGCTGCGGGCGAAAAGACGGCAGCTGCTTTGGGGAAGGACAGAATCTCCCGTACGTAGCAGCGTCAAGGAGCAGACACTGGCTCCTACGGCCGGCCTCCGGTGCCGCGGCGGAGGCTCGTCCTGCAGCACCGAATATGAAGAGTTTCAAGCTGCTGTGGAATGCCTGCTGTGCTGTGCGTCTCCTCAGCAGCAACCGCACAGCCGGAGCGCTCACCTCCCCCGCACTCCAGACGTGAGCTTCCTCGCCGACCGCGACTCTGCTTGGCAGCTTTGTGTCCTCGTCGCAGCTGCCCACCTATCAGAGCAGAATACGCTCATTTCTGGATGTGGATCTACCCCTGTATATACATGTCTGGACGTACATGTATGTGCACGTATGCCTACTTGGCTGCTAAGAATAGCAGTGTCCGCATGCGTCGAGAGATGTGTGGGGGCGTGGACGCGTTTGTGTATGGGTCCAGCCGACACTTCCCACCATGAGGGACTAAGAAAGCAGCAGCACCAGTGTAGCCTCCTTGGGGCGTTTGGCTCTCTGCAGGAGAAGCAGTTCTCCCCCCGTCCCCTCCCCAACAGGCAGTGTGCGTCCCAGTGTCCCCCAGCCTACGGCAGAGCATCTCCGGCAGCTGCGCTTTTGCTACATCTTTTGTTGCTCTCTTGCATATATATATATATATATATATGGATAAATCCACTGGCACGACTGCATGCGTAATATACGGGTATATCCGAGAGTTATGCCGCATCTATATTGACCGGCACGGCAGTCTTGCCAAATTGCTACGACGGCTCTCTGCGACAAATGTGCACCTAAGCCTGTGAATGTGTACATGTGAGAGTCTGTCTATGACTTGCTTATATATGTATATATTTGTCGCGGTATCTCTCTCTACATACGAGAAGTATTTATACGCAGGGAGGGCCGGTTAATTTTGAGGTCCCGCCTACGCAGGTGAGGAAGGGAGCATATACGTGTACAGGCACCCGTGTACATACATTTGTATGTGGAACTCTCTTTTTGTTTTCTTTCTCTTCTTTCCTCTCGCAGCGACAGCGTCCCGTGCAGCCTCTGTTGATCTACAACACAGTCTTTTTCTTGCTGTTGCGAAAACCCTGCTGCTGCTGCTCCCGCAGATACAGCTGTTGCTTCCCGCAGGTCCAGTTGCTGCTGTGACAGTTGTCGTTCCGATGTTTGTGCTGCTGCTGCTTTTTTTTCTGCTGTTGCGGCTGCTGTGGATGGCTGCTGGCTGCAGACTACGTGAAGCTCTGCTTCTGGAACTCGCAGGCTGCCTGAGGCGTTCTTCCTCATTCAAAGTCAAAATCCACGCGACTGGTGCTCTCGCTTCTCTTCTTCAGGCCCACGCCTTCTTCCCTTTTCCCACCGCCGTTGCCGGCGCTGCTGCTGCAACAGTCCCGTCCGTTCCTGCTGCTGCAGCAGGTTGTATAAGTGAGGCTGTTTCCCTGCTACCTGCTGCGGCTCTTCCTCCACTTGGGAGAAGCGCTTTTGCTGCTGCGAGCACGCTTCGCGGTGCTGCTGCCCCTGCCGTGTCTTTGCCTGCTGCTGCTCTTCTCTGCCCTGTCGCTCCGGTTGCAGGGGCTTCCTGTGTGCCTGCTGGCACTGCCGAACATACTCAGGCTGCTGACGCTCACTCTTTTCCTGCTGCGGCTCGTGCTGCTGCGGCTCCTGCTGCTGCAGGTCCTGCTGCTGCTGCCTCTGAAGTGGGTGCTAATGCTGCGTCAGGTTCATATTCTAACGACGCTGGCAGCAGCAGGAGGCAGAACAAGGCTACCTCTCACTCCCCCCTCCTCGCAGCTGCTCCTCGTCCAGGGCCACTTGCCCCTGCTGCAGCAGCATCCGTTCCCAGCGACGCGGCGGTACAGAGCAGCATCTGTGCAGCACCAAAGTTCTCATCTTCAAGTGCTGCGGCAACTGTCACGTGCTGTCCCTTTACATGTCCTTCTTCTTGTGAAAGGGAAGAAGCTGCAGCAGAACACCGAACGGCAGCGAGCTCAACAACGGCGGCAGCTTGTACCCGTGCGTGGGATTTGCTTCTCGCTGTCTGGGACGCTGTAGCTGCGGCAGCAGCAGATGCAGGTGCTGCCGCAGCAGGTGTACGGATTCTTGAAGAAGCGCGAGCAACGGGGGAAGAAGCTGGAGGTATGGAAGATATATAATCCTGTTGCTCTCTGCTGCCGCTCTGGGCCGTCTGTGTTGCTGCTGCCTCTGCTACCTTGTTGCGTCTGCACTGCTACTGCTGGCGGACAGCGGCGCGTATAGCACTGCGTATGCGCACTTCATAATATAGTGAATATTTGTATATAGGTTGCAGCAGCCGGCAGGGTTGCTTCTGACATTCTTTTTGCTGTAGATGCTGCAAAAACTGCTGCTGTCCCTCTTCCTGCTGGGACACCCACCAGCAGATGCCTGACGTCTCGCGTCTCCCATTTTTGTTGGTGAAGCTGCTGCGCTGTCCCCGTCTTCACTGCTGCTATGAAGAAGGATCTGATGCTGCAGCAGCAGCTGCTGCTCACCTGCACTTGCTTCAAGAGTTGCGGCTGGTTCCCCTGGCAGTTCCGCTGATTGTCCAGCGGCGTTTCCCAGGTCGTAGTGAGTTAATATGTTGCTGTTCCTCTAGTGAGTGTGGCGTTACAGAGTGGGCTCTACAGCCTAAAGCTTCCTGCGTGTAAGAGGCAGTGCAGCGGCACACACACCTGTTAGTGTTGCTGCTGATTCTTCTTCTCCGGTGTTCCGCCTGCAGGAGAACAGCGACACTTCGGGCAACCGGAGGACCTAACGCAGCGTGAAAACCAGCAGCCACAGCAGCAGCAGCAACAGCCGCAGCAGCAGAATGACCAACAGCAGCGGCAGGCACGTGTTTCTGCGTCACCTCGTCTGCCTTCAACCACACTTCAGCGATATCGAGAGCAGCTGCGGCAGCAACTGCGGGAGCTTCTGGAGAGCGCACTATTAAAGCAAACTCTTTTGCTTTGTGCGTGGGCAAACTCAAGAGTTCAGTTCGGGAAAGAAGACGCCGAGGAAGACGAACAGTGTGATGCTACTGTTGCTACGGCCGGCGGTGGAGTAGTCCACTGCGCCGCGGTGGCTGCTGCTTTTGCCGACGGTGCAGGTGGCGCTCCGGCTGCTGCTGGTGCCACTGTTGCTGCTGCTACTGAAACGTTTGTGGGGACCCTCGCCGTGGCACATAAAAACACAGGAGCTGCAGTGGCTAGCTGTTGCATGTCACTGAGGGACGCGGTTGTGGCTTTGCCACAGCAAAAGAAGGCAGCCGCTCATCAGCACGACAGAGGGCAGCTGCTGCAGCAGCAGCAGCAATCAGGTAAAGTTCAAACAGAGCAACGGGTGGTGAGCACCGGGGGCAACAAGGAGCAGGAGCATCGTTACCAACTCCAGCAGCAGGAGGCGCCTCACGTAGAGCAGCAACAGCAGCAGCTTAGTGGAGAGCAGCAGTCGCTTGATAGCGAGCAGCAGCAGGTGACCGGCGACGAAGCCGAACAGGAACCAGAACAGCACAGCAAAAGGCCGTGGCGGAAGCAGCAACAGGCACAGGGCGGGAAGGACCAGCATCAGAGTGAAATATCTGCAGAGAGGACAGAGCGTCTCTTTTCCGCGGAAATATCGAGGCGACTATCTACTGCCATCAATAAGGCAGTTGCCGCCGGGCTGCTTGAGCTGTCTCCTTGCGCTACAGCGCCACCCCCAGTAGCAGCAGTCGGCACTGTAGTGACGTCAGCGGGAGCGTCAGCGGTTGACGGAGGAGCCGCCGCAGTAACCGAAGCTGCGAGAGCCATGTTGGGAGGACCAGTAGCCGCAGCCAGAAAGTCGACAGTATACCCACCGGCGACAGCGGCAGCAGCAGAAAGTCCAGGAAGCACTGCTGCAGCACCCCCAGCAACACGTGGGATTTCACCAGCACCATCCGTAGGAAGTGGCTTGGCCGCAGCGCCAGCAGAAGCAGCAGGAGGAATATCCACAGCAACAGCGGCATATGCAGTAGCCCCAGTTCGTGCAGGATCACGGGAAGCCGCACGGTGCATCGCACCCACCGCATCAGCAGATCTCCCAGCAGTGGAGCGCTCGCCAGTGTCGCTGACTTTTTCGGCTGCCGATATGCCACAGGCGAAAGAAACTGTTCCTCAAGATGCCACCTTTCTGGGTGCGCATGCACCGCGTTACGATGTACAGCAGCAGGGATCTGAAGACGAGCGCCGACAGATACTGCTACGCCGCTGCAGTTCCGCTTCTGCATCTTGCGCGGCTCCGTCGGACACGGATATAGAGGTTACTGCGCTTTTCTCGCTGGTGCGGCAGCTGCGAGTAAAGCACTAACTGGTTTTTGCTGCTTCTTTTTGTGTGGTTGCCTTGTCTTCTTCGACGCCGAGCCACTTCTGCTGCAGGTGCTGCAACCGCTGCAGCTCTTGCTGCCTACTCTAATGCCACTCTAATGTGGCGTTGCTCCTTGTTGTAGCAGGGTCCTCGCACTGCTTCTAGAAGGGCTAAATGCGTATGCGTTCGACCCATCAAGTGAAATATATAAAAATTTATATATATATATATATATATGTGTATATCCCCATTTTCGAGTCAATAAGTACACTCGTGGACGTACTGCAGGTAGTGCGTAGACACGCGTCTTTTACGATCCACGAGAGACTCCTTCTCAGCTCTGTCTTCGCTTAAATGTTAGTTTTTCACACTGCAGCAAAAAATCTCAACCAGAAAATCCTCAGTGGAGAACTGCCTGTCAAACGTGGAGCGCCAAGTCACCTACGTGACACTGCATGCAGCGGTACCCACACAAACGTATACACGTACCTACGAGTGTACACATATATATATATATTTGCGTATGCTCATATACAGATATGTACACGTGCCGACGCGTATGTGTAAAAGAACACGGGAGCATACGCAACTGCAAGTACGCTTATGCATGCAGGCGTGTGAATCTCTACTCTGCGCGTGTGCGTGCGCACTTGAAAAGCTGCGCGGCATGGCCCTGAGCATTGCAGTCAAGCAGAAGCACTCACGGGGTTGCTGCAGATGTGACGGCCAACGCAGGCACGCACAGAAACATGTTCGTACACATCTGCATGCGTAGCCAAAGTGTTATTAGGTAACTTATCTAATATTCGTCCAGTTACATTGATAACAGGTGTCAGCTGTCGCAGCAGCAGCACATATACTGGAGAACAATCGTCAACTCGCAAGGACGTCAAAGGATATTCCGGTCCAGTTCACCGCGCAGCACACGCGCGTATGTAGTAAAGCACACGCGCACAGCAGTGCTTGTAGAAGCACGTCTTCATATACACCTACACGCACGCGAGCTTACCCAAACACGTGTACGCCCAGACGGCAACGTACGATCACGCAGGCGTCCGCTGATACCACAGTCCGCCACAGCTGCCGCCTTTCGATGTCTAAAAACACAGTACATATCTTGGCAAAACGTCTGGATGCCGCCTTAACTTTCAGCGAAAGGCGCCGTGGTGGGCAAGCTCTGACGGCTTGTTCCTACAGACGCAGATAACTACACATGTATGTACATCCGTGCGCACGTAGTTTTGAATTAAATGGAGAAATCGCGTGGAACTCAAACACCGTGATCGTGTGAGGATTCACCACCCCACATTGGTGAGGAACACAAACAAACACAGGTGTACGCACACATTTGTCAATTATGTGTGTACGTAGTAGTAGAGGTAGTAGGACGCAACGTATACATACATCCGTGTTCATAAACAAAGAAGATTTAAAGCGTGTGTGCAGGGGAAGCGTGTGTGTAGAGGTCTTGTGTGTACCGGAGTTAGGTGTCCCCGTAGAAACGGAAGAAGCAGGCAGAGTGTTCACTTGATACTTTAAAGGAAGTTACACAGGATTTTCAGTCTACAACGAAAATGAAAGAAACTCTTACCTTCGTACTACAGTAAAAAGTACCCTGTCATGACTCAGGTCTCCAACTCTTGCACGCGATGCACATCCGTCTTTCACCTTTTATCTACATCAACGCATGTACGCGTACAGAGAATAAATATATAACTGAGTTCAGCACTAACTGAAGTGGACAAGTGAAGAAGCACGCATCGGCGTGATGTGGCTCAATTTGGCCCGTCACGGCGTACATTCACGTAGATGTGACCAGAGCTTTAAAAAGGGCATTATTACAGTGATATCCTACGCAACCTGATCGGCCAGCTACAGCTGAAGTTTTGTGTGTACACAGCTGAAGCTTGTTACATATATATATATACACATATGTATGTCTGCTGTTTACATACCAGCGTATCACTAAGGACTGTCTTGTCCCCTTCCGTATACACATACGTATATATACATATATATAGTGAGGCAGTCGTGACGCTTGCTCACACCTCCTCAGCTCGTCTACAGCTGTTGTAGCCCTTGTTATTGATGTGACTTCAGTAGTTGTATAAGGACATGGTGCAATAATAACTGTGTGAGTAGTACTGTCGGCGCACTTGCTGCTACAGTCGGACGGTGGCCTGATTGCGTACAAGACTCAAGTGAGGGCTTTAGCTGCTTCGGCCTCCACTTTTTGTGATGTCGTTACACAGTTTGTGTCTCAATGAAGTCACACCTGCCTGCGGATTACGCGCCACGCGGAAAACGTTGCGTAGACCCGCAGTCGTCATATATGGCCAGGAAAGCACGGGCAGTCTGCAACTGCTGCGACATGTATGCACAAGCCCGTACATACGGTATCGTGTTTTCGCGACGGTCCGATATATGCAGAAAAGGTTACCCCCGAACTTGGAGTCCCTTCACCTGGTCACTTGAACGGTTCAGGGGATGTGGCGAGGCCTCTAGTCTTCCGCAAACGCTGTTTTACGTCGAGACAGAGGATAAGTGAGGAAGTAGGAAGCTGCGCCAGACGTTATACACGGAAGCGTCGGCACGGGTTTAAACCAGGATTCGCCAAACCATATGCCCACTGGTTTCTCTAACGATGCACGCTTAGCGGCAATTCTACTGTTCTCCTGGTGCACTTTTACTTAAATTCATTTGCATGGAACATGTGCAGAGCCTGCGAGACGAGTGAATTTGTCGATTCGCACATACAAACAGTCTCACCAGTGTGTGCGCTAGAGACCTGTCATACACGGCGCTTGAGTCAGTGGACGCATTTGGCTCAGGATGAGTGGGCGTTGACATAAATATATATATATATATATGAGTGTATCTATACACGTGCCTCCTGCTGCTACGTGACACAGCGTACTCATCTCTCTCAACGTGTGAGCGTATATCTACATGGTGCACCCCTCTACTCTGGCACGCTTGTTCGTAACGGTGAGAGCATCTTAATACAAGACCGAGTAGCAGAAGAGATACACGCTTGCAGACGTAAACGGTTGCACGCACTTTTGCCTCACTTGCAGTGTTTCTTGCGCTCCGGGTTGCTCCTCTTTCCCAGGCGTTGATGTGTCTGTGTGTCGAGTGCCAGTCGGGGTCCACAGTCCCGCGTGCACTGCTCCCCGGGCACCAACACGCGCGCACCCCCGCAATGAAAGTGAAGTCTCGTGACCAAAGACGAAGTAGCTGTACTTGGGAAACAGCACTCCTGACACCGCTTAAGCGCTTAGGGCTGGTTTGTTGCTTAGAAACTAATATTTGTGCTCGTGCACCTGTCATCGAGTCGGCCAGCCACTTTCACTCACACGGACGGCAGACTGTTTTGTCTGGGCGCGCGATCTGGCAGGGACCTTCGCACGCATCGGAAAACTTCATACACTCTATGAGACAGCAGGAATTCTGAGTCAGTGTATGCGCTCGAGGTTGGTTTTGTGGTTCGAAGGCAGGAGTTCTGACTGCGCATCTCTTCTCGCCGCCGGATCATCAGGCGGCGGACCCGGCACAGGCGGCGCACCCGGCGCGTTTGCCAAGTAGTGGGGACGGTTTCTAGTGACTTGCCCCAGCTTTGCGCTCCCAAACACGTGGGCACTTCCATTCAAGCCGATAAACCACGTTTCCCAAAAAATTATGATATTAGGTTTTCCTCGTTTTTGTGTGTGCCTTTTTTATGCGTTGTCCTGCGACAAGGTCGACAAAGTTGGCCATCGGTGTCGTGTCTCCCGTCCTCCCTCTCGCCGCCGCTCGTAGTACTCTGCACGCGGGGGTTGCTTGCGTTTCTTCCCACGTGGGTTGAGCTTAAATGCCTGCCTCCCTTTCGTGTTCACTCTGGGCCTCCTTTTCACGCGCGCTGACGTATCAACGGTAGGCACCCGGCCACGCTCCGCCATGCAGACTGAGTGCACCGACGCCTACAACGGCGCAACGTCTCTCTCGAAAGCATCCCCCACCGTAAGAACTTGCGCTGCGTTACCTGTTCCTGCGGCGACCCAGAATCAAGAGGTGGTAGGGCAGAAACACAAAGCTACACCGAGCGAAATATTACCCGAAGCGCGTACGGACCGGAATGTCTTTCTTTTTCTACCCAATGTAGTAGGTACGCTAGCCCCCCATGATTCGCGTGACTTCCTGCGTAACACGCAGAGAAAGCTAGGCGATCCGCGTGCAGAAGCGGGAAGCGTATTTCCTCGCCCCAGCTGCTGCCACCGAAAAAGTCGATTGATCGTGTCGTTTGTCCTTAGAGGTCCCGCTCCGTGTGTGCGATCCGTGGGTCTGTCTCTGTTGTGTACCCTTCGCCATTACTTCTTTACAAGTAGATTCTGTGCGCTTGCCCTGCTGCGATGACTGGCTGGCTGCCGGTGCATTTTGACAAGGGTTCTGCTACGGTGCGGTGCGTATTAAGGGTGATGTGCTGGGCCAGACCGCTTCTCTCCTTGCAGCGCCGAACTGCGGTGTCCTTTTCTTGTGAGGTCTGTGTGCGCCGCTCGTCGTCGTCCTGCAGCATCTTGTTACTTTTTCTTCGTTCTCCTCCTCGTCCTCCGTGCCACCGGTTTCTGACACTCCGACGCCGCGTGTCCTTCGTCTGAGTAGCCACATTTTGCCGCTGCTCTCTCTTCGGGTGCTTGGACCCGGCGGGACCTCTCAGTTGCTGTTTTGCTCTTGTGTTTGGTATGACGACGGCTACCCGTGTGCTCCCCGTTACTGGCTGTTGCGGACGCGTGTGCTGCTTCAGGATATGTACGAGTGCTGCTGCTGCTATCAGCCATTGGATTTGCGGAGAAAGGATGGAAGGGTTTCTTCCTCACCACCTACGCCATGTCGCAGCTGCTCGACGCGATCGACGGCGAGCTTGCCAGGCGCTACAGCCAAGGTACAGTTTCTCGTCTGTTACGCGGGCTGAGCCACGCTGCAAATACGTAGGGGGACAATCTCTATAACCAACACACACGCGTGAAAAAGAGATACGTGCACACGCAGGAATCGATCCTCACACGCACGTGTGTGTACAGCTCTGGAGAGGGAGACTGTCAACAAGCAGGTCCGTGTGGACACGTATCTGTTGATATACGTGCGCTGCATTTCTGTCTACATAGATATATATGCGTGGAGAAAGGTAAGGGAGGTCGTACATGCATGCACATATACACATATACGTAATTTCAATAAATGAAGAAACGAAAGGAGAGAAAGTGTTGACCGCATTCTTTCTCGTACGAACACGACCTTTTACGGCGCAACCCTTGTCCGTAGGTACGCAGGCTTGCTGCTGTGTATGTATGCGGCGCAGTTAAGCATGTGTAAATGAGTATATGTTACCGTGGGGTGCGTACGTAGGTCTGCATCGCTGAAGCTTGTGTGTCGCCATCGTGGCATCGGAGAGTCTCGGCACGTAGAAGGACCCTCCTGATGTATGTACACGTCAGTTTGACGTGACCTCCGCAAGGGCACGTGTCATATCCTTCCATACATATACGTCGCTGGTACGTGTGTGCCTGTGTCCTTAACTTTGTTTAGTGCGAATTTCGCTAAGCCAACGTTGAGAGAGAGACACGAGGTGCTTCTGTGTAGCAGGTGCCTACGGGGTGAGCCGTATTCTTTCCTGTTGGTACGCCTCCACACACGCACACACGCACAGGAGAGTACAAACCCATGCATGCGTCTTCGCCATTGTTTTGTCTCTGTGTCTTTCTGTCTGTGTGGCAGTCGTTGTAGGCAGTGCTGCTGAGTGTGTTCTGCCGCCGCAGGTGCGGCACTCTCATTTCTGCACTGCATCTCTTCGCGTGCCTGTGCTGCTGTTGCTGCCGCAGTGTCAGTCTTCGGCGCATGCTTCGATCAACTGATAGACCGCCTCTCCACCTGTGTCCTCTACGTCCTCAACGCGGTGGCCTACCCCCGTGCTGCGTCAGGTACCGTGTGCCACCTAAGCGGGTCCTGCAGGAACTTTTGGAGGAGCGAGAGCAGCAGCGGCAGTGTGTTTCAGCGACAGTAGCAGCAGCAGTGTTGAGCTGCAGCAGGTGCAGGGGACGTCACTGGCAGCACTTGGAAGCAGCAGTCGCGCGTTTTGCTGCGGAGGTAGCAGCTTGTAAATTAGCAACGTCAGTAGAGACAGGGACGCAGGAAAAAGCGTGCTTTGAAAGAAGCAGCAGAGACGCCACTGGCTCTCGTTTCTGCAGCAGCAGCAGCCACACGTGCCTGCAAGAGCAGCACTACGTTCCGATTACAGCAGCGATAGCAGCAGTAGCAGCACGTAAGAATGCCACCAGTGGGGGACAACGACAGTAGCCCTCACGCGGGGAAACGGCTTCGCGCTTGTTTTTGCTGCAGCAGGAGCACGTGGCTGCAGCGTGACTGCTAGGACACAGGCGTAGCACTCCCGCGTCTCAGCAGCTACAGCAAAGACCCTCCTCAGCCAAAAAACGTGCAGCAGAACAGACAGTCCTGTTCTACGCCTGCTGTATACAGAAAAAGTCTCCTCCCCTTCGGCGTGCTGCTGCTGTTTCTGCTGTTGAGTCATGCTGCCCACAGAAAGTGCTTCTGTCTGCGGACGTGGGTGAAACCTGTGCTGGCGCTGCTGCTGATGAAGACTGCGCTGGTGCCCCTGTCGCGGGTCATGAGCTGTGGCGGTGCTCTGCTGTCAGGCGGTCTGTTGCTACTGCTACGACGTCCTGCTGCTGCAGCGTCCTGCTGCTGCAACGTCCTGCTGCTCCCTCCCCCGTGCCCTGTTGCTGCTGCTGCCGCTGCTGCAACAGCGCTGTGCCCCGCGTCCACTGGTGCGCGCCGCGAGGGCGCTCGTCCGCCGCACTGCACTTGTTGTTGGCTGTTCGGCGCTGCTGTTGCTTTTGCAGTCCTCATTGCAGTACTGCTGATGGACGTGGGAGGGCACTGGCTGCTGTACGTCTCATCAACAATAGCCGGCGCGTGTTCGCATAAGCAGCTCGAACAGACTGCTAGCCCTGTCCTCCGGCTCTACTACACTAGTCGGCGTGAGCTCCTCGCACTCTCACTATTTGCTGATGTTCCTCCGCATATTTTTTAGGAAGAAAAAGGTCGCCCCATGTGTCTCTCTGCCTTACACGTAGAGGGGCCTCTTCTTCCACATGTGAACACGCGTATGTGCGCCTGTGGAGTTGTCTCGTGCGTATGTGTGTCTCCCCCGGTGAATAGCCCGCTCATATGATTCGCTATAGGTGGGTCACGTTGTGGGCGACTGGACGGAGAAAGCCACACCGCGGGCTCTCACTTGTATGTGAGCGTGTAGATAGAGCAAGGTATTTATCCGTATATTTATCCTTGTGTGGGGCTCGACTTTTTCTCTTCTCTCTCAGTTTGTCCCTCTGCGTCTCTCATTTTCTGTCTCTGTGTGTGTGTCTTCACCTCTTCACAGATTTCTACGTGTGCACGTAGCTGCTGCTAAAGGCGTGCCTTGCGGTTGGGACAAGCTGCTGGTGGCGAGCGCGAAGGCGTGCTGGTTCATTCTTCGCCTTGCTACTTGGTCTTCTTTTGTGTGGGTCGTGAGTGCCTCCATGTCATCTGCTGCTGACTTGAGAAGCCACCCGATCTGCTTGTTGCTGCTGCCATTGCTGCTGCTGCTGCGGTCTCACTTGACGACTGCCCTACGCGCTGCTGCTGCTCTCTGGACGCCGACTGGCACTGCGCTGGGTCGCTGCGGCTCGGGTCTTGGATCGATCTGGATAGGTCGCTTGTGCGGCTTTGTGTCTACGTCGCGTGTAGGTAGACGCGCGTACGTCTACCGGTCTATTTACATCTGTACCGACACCTACCACGTCTTTCCCCTTGGTGGCCGTACTGCCGCCTGCTGCTGCTGGCCTGAAGAAGACTGCCTGCTTTTTCGTTTTTGCTGTCACCCTCTCAGCCGGCTGTCGCGCCCCCTCTGCACCTTTACCCTCGTCACACATATATATGTATGCATATATGTACATATATATGTAGAGAGAGAGACACACACGCACAGATGTGTGTATCTACATATTAGATATTTGTATATTTGTATGTGTTTATTCAAACGTTGCTGCTCTTCCACTCCTTTACTGTCACTCCCCCCTCGGAACGCCTGCTGTTTTCCCCTGTCCCTCTGTGCTGCGATTTTGTACCGCTGCTGCTGCTGCTGTGTGCACACTGCTGCTGCGCTTCTACACCTCTCGAGACGCTGGTGCTCCTGGGTGTGAGCAGCGAGAGTTCTTTTACGTGCTACACACATGCGTGTCTATGCTGCTGCTGCCAGCATACAACAGCGGCGGATATCGTCTTGCTATGAGGGTGTCGCACCTGCGAATACTGCTCCCTGTGTAGGCAGTGACTGCCCTCCTTTCTCCATTTTCACCGATATTGCCTGCGGCTTCTCTGGTGCAGTTTTGTCTCCCCTAGGGTCTTCATATCTGTGATAATATGGGACCCTCTTTCTTCTGAGCAGATCTTTTTCCTCCGACAAGTTTTTCGAACTCCACTCGCAAGTTCTGCTGGTTTTGCTGTGCTGCTCTGCACGTCGTCAACTGTTTCCACGTTGTGGATGTCGCTGCGGTGTAGACCTGCTGCCGTCCACCTTGTGCTGCTGTCGTCCGCCGTCGCTGCGGCTGCCACAGAGACACAGCTCTCCGTCTTGCTGCTGCTGCTGCCCTACAGCGTCAGGCTCTCGGCTGCAATGGTTCTGTATCACCTCGTGCTGTTCCGCGTGCGTGCGGCTGCCGCCCTGTGCAAATACGTGCCACCCTCCACATATAATGTGCGCAGCTGTGTTTGTTTTATTGCCGCTGTCCATTTGCCTGTGGCGCTTGCCCTTTCGAGTCGCTTTTTACCAGGGTGTCGCGTCTATCCTGGTGCTGGGTGCTGCATGCTGCGACTGCTGTTTGCCCCCCGGGTGGTCACCTCTCTGCGCTTTTCCCTTCTTCCTGTGCTGCTGCTGTCTCGTGTTGCCGATGCCCTGCTGCCCGCCTGTGCAGCGTTGATGGCCGCTACTGTAGTGGGGTACGAAGCCTTTTTCGCCCTGCTGCTGGTGTTGCGCCCGCATTCTCTTGCGGCTGCTGCTCCGTTCGTCGCTTCTCCCTTGGCAACAGCAGGCGAGACCTCAAGTCCCAGCAGCACGTCTAGCACGCGCGCATGCGCGGGCACACCGTTCCCCGTGGCTGTCGCCTTTCCTCGTAGCTACACATCCATGTCTTTATAATCCGTATTATCCACGTGGACGTGTGTATGTATATAGATGCGTTCCTCGTACGTGATATGCATGCGTTCGAATACTCCTACGTGTGTGAAATGCTGTCTATGCGATGTTTTGTCTCTCGCCTTTACATCCCTGCAGTAGCAGCCAATTCTTAGCCGTTGTAGGTGTAACGTACAGGTGGACACACTCACCAGCACGCGTAGACGGACACGCGGGTGCGGTAGGAAGACACTCGCCACTTTGTTTACTGCCGTAGTGCTGATGCTTGCCCGCGCGTCTTACTCGTATCGGTCCGAGGTGCCGCTGCCGATCTGCTGCTTGCAAAGTGAACCTCCTGCTGCTCAGACGCCGTAGAGGCAGCGGCGCGTCTTCCGGTCGGTTGTTGCACAGCACGCGTCAACTGACTTGCTGTTCTGTACGTATGCGCACAGACGTTTTGACACTTGCATACATATAGAAGCTTGCGTAGCTCTTCTACTGTTGCTACGCGCTCTGCTGCCGAAGTTGTATGTGTTCTTGGGGCTGCGGACCGCAGCGCGCCCGACTCCCGTGACTTCCCGCTGGTGGGCGACTCTCTGTTTCCTGGGTGTGTGCTGCCGCAGGCGTAATCATGTTCTGGCTGGCCATCCCGCCGATGCTTTTCAAAGTCGTAAGCGCTGTTGCCTGCATGTGTGTCTGTGGTGTGGAAAAGTGTTGCTGGTGCTGCTGCCGCTGCTGGAACTCCTCGCCGTCGGCGTGTCCTCGTTGCAGCCGCTGAGCGGTCGCTATCGCCCATCCATACCATCTTGGCTGCGGCTGCTGCTGCCGCTGCCACTGCAGAAACGCTGCTCTCCATAGCTGTGCGGCTGTTGTCACCAGGGCTGGTGAGCTTCTGCTGCTGACTGGCATCAGCCCTACTGGTGCTGCTGTCGGCAGACGGTCCCTGCTATGCTGCCGCTGCTGCTGCTGATGCCTGAGCACATCAACAGCAGCAGCGGACTGTTGCTGGTAATGAGCGTCGAGCGGCTGTATTTTCGGTCGTGCTGCCGGCGTCAGGTGTTCATAGCTCCTGGGAAGCTGGCTGCTGCTGGTGGAAAAGTATACGCTTATTCAGTATCTTTCCTCGCTGCCTCTGTTGCAGCGAGGCTGCTATCTTCTCCCTCCGTATATTACTTCGGACGCCTACTGCTGCTTTTTAGGTTGTCGCGTGACGACTGTCTCTGCCTTGGTTGCAGCGCTTGTTGCCAGTACATGTTTATCTATCTCTGTTGACCACGTTCTTGCTTTATGTGGGTGCGCACCCCTATACGCTTCTATTCGTGTGCTGCTGCTGTTGCTGCTTCCTAGTGCCGTGCTCTGACTTGTCTTCACACCAGCGCTGCTGCACGTGATGCGGACGCTGTTGCTGCGTCTCACTATCGCTCAGCTACCCGAAGGGTAGGACGTACCCCTGTTGCTGCTGCTCCTCACGCCACCCTGCTGCTGCTGCTGCTCAGACGCCGCTGTTCTCTAGTAGTTGAAAAACGGACACGCAAGACTGGTCTTGCCTCTCGCTCAAAATTTTGCTGTCTCCTGGACTCTGCTGTCGGTGCGCTAGACGCATGTACACGGGGACTTGGCTGGAAAGTGTGACTTCCTTCCGTATGATATATATATATGTCTGTGTGCGTGCCTGTGAGTATGTCTATATATATGTGTATATATGTATATATATATATATATACACAAGACCGTGTCCACGTAGGCGCACGCGTATGTATGTGGACACGTACAAATATAAAACGTGTACGACGAAGATGCTCTGAAAAGTGAAGGAGGGAATGCCACACAATTACGCGGTCATTCACGTAGTATTCAGGGAAAGGCGAGCGTCAATCTGTGTATGTGTATGTATGGATGTATACATGTATATATGTCTGTACACACGTGTACATGGAGAGCAAATCATACACATACCTATATATTTCGTGCTCGAAGCATAGCGTAATAGCGGACGAAGACGGGAGGGCTGCGCTGTCAAGTGACGGAAGGGAGCGCAGCGGTATTTCTACAGAACTTCCTACTCGACCACTCCTAGAAGTGCGAGTTGTGTGCTGCGGTATGTGCGCCCAGCTAACTAACGTACTGCAGGGGCTGCACGGAGCCAAGCGTTTGGCGAAGATGCCGCTTGGAATGAAGGCAGACTAGTGCGTACCCCCAGTTCCTCGCAGTTGAGCTTTTCAAGCTGTCAATACGGCAAATGTAGAACTTTTCTGCTGTCTGCAAACGTCAGCCGCTGCCTACGGGGAGCTCTTGAACCCACACACACACGTAGCCCCACTTGCCGCAGGTCTCTGACTTGTTGTAGAGAGACCGTCGTGACGCCGTCTGTGGCCGAAGAATCTGTTTCGTCGTTAAGCGAGCGTCCAGTGAGTAGGCGACAGGTGAAATCACAGAGATGCAATTTTTGTAAATTTGTGCGTCAATGTACCCAACCGTGTGCGTTTGTATACACGTACGTGGGTGGCATATTGCACGCACACCGCACGACTCGTAGTCCGCTTCGCCTGCATAGAGGGAGCAGGACATCGTGGGCACTTTTTCCTGTGTATATGCTTATACAGGTACACATATATATGTATACATGTATATGTATATATATTCAAGACGATTCCCGGTATCCAGTGTAACTAATATACACGCGTGTACGGATACGTGTAAGATGTGTCCCTTCCTCCCGTGCCACAAATGCGTGGAATGACTTTCCGATGTTGGTGAACACACGCGTCAGTCGTGCGTGTGTTCGCGACGTTATGTTGCCTTCCTCGACGTACTGTAATATCGTATACACCGGGACTGCTGTTGTTCGGAGCCGGCGATGAAGGACAAGGTGTAGCCTGCTCGTGCAGCAGCGCTGGAACCCACCGTAACATGAGTGGAAACACGTTCGCTACTCACCAGCACGTATTTCAGCAACGTCCCAAAAAACAGCTGCGCTTCGCAGACACAGGGCTTCCACGCGTACAAACCGTAGCACTTCATGCGCACCCGGCAGTGCCACAGCACTGGCTGCTGCCGATGAGCTCCTCGAGTAGGCAACTACAGCATCAGCAAGCACTGCGGGAGCTTTACTCGTCATTTTTGCTGCTGGCAGTTATGCTACGAAGTGCACTTAACACAGTACAAAAAAGTCGAAACACGTAACCCTGATGCCAATGAACTTGCTACGATATACGTGTTCGCATGCATGTATATCTCTCTCCATATATAGCAAACACTGCGGAAGCTTTACTAGTCATTTGCTGCTGGCAGTTACGCTACGAAGTGCACTTCACTCAGTACAAAGTAGTCGAAACACGTAACCCTGATGCCAATGAACTTGCTACGATATACGTGTACGCATGCATGTATATATCTCTCCATATATATATATATATATATGTACATGGATCTAAGGTTGCTGATAACGTAGCTCTTGAAAAGTTGAGGGGCCCGCCATTGCTGCGGAGACACCTGCGACCGACAATGCAGCGGCGTCGGTGGATGAAACTGATGCTTTCGCTACAACTGCTGTCGCACGCGGCACCGGCGAGCGATGTGTAGGAAGAGATTTTTCGTTGCTGATGTACTCGCCAACGTTATCAATTATCACGTCAATCGTGCTGCGACATAGGACACCGATCCAGGCACAACCCACCGCCAACGTGAACGTGGCGGGAAATTCAGCCTGCAGGTACACACGCTTGAATGCTTGGTATGTGTACCTGTGTATGACAAAATGTACACTTTTGTGAACACGGACGCGCAAATGGGTGTATATATGCGTGTACCCGTGACGCACTCAAAGCTGTGGGATGGCACTTGTGTCACTAGCACTCCGGCCACTAACTATATCAGCACTGTAAATGCTCTTCATAGTATTTGTGCAAAAACGACTCTGAACATTATTGTTGATCGTACAGCTACCACTACCAGGTTATATGCTTAAGCGAAGTCAGAGAAGAGTGGAAGGCTTGACAGGCTTAGGACAGCGACTACCGAGCAGAGCTCCTCGTAGAGTTGCGTTTGCGTCCGTCACATCATTGTATTGCCCAGCTTTGCGGAAGACTCTTTTTTCTCGTCGGTTCCTGCCCGACAGACCTTCCACGATAGACTGGAATGACAGGACACGTATCTGTGTGTACACGTAAATACACTTGTTTACTACTGGTTATATACGTCACAGTTCTTTCTCTAGATCTGTTCTTACACATTGTTAATACTACTCCGCAAACATTTTCATACCATTCCCTTGAAATGCATCCGCAACTCTTCTCCCTGTGCACTCCCGACAACCTTGAGAACGTGCACATCCATCTGATTCTCGTCTCGTATCTTGTGTAAAACTACAGTTCCTCTTTTCCGTGCATAATGGAAATCTTAGGTGTTGCACCTCGTAGCACGCTGCAGTCAGATAGATCGTTTCGACCGTAGCCGTCCGACCCACATACCTTCTTTCAAATCTTTGGACAGCTTTCTCGCACACGGCGTTGCTCCTGTTTTCTTGCGTCCCACTGGTGTACTTGCAAATAATGAAATCAAACGTTCCCCTATGCAGTGCTTTTGCTAAAACACAGCAACTGCACACTTTTCAAAGCGCTTTGGTTCCCGACTTCTTCGACAGGTAAAGCTGCAGACAAAGTGACACACATCCAAGCGAAATTCCACTGTCTCAAGGTGTGCACGGACGCTACTTGCTTCAACGAATCAGGAACGTCGCGTGCACGAGTTTAACCCAACTAGAAGACGACCTCGTTCTTGCGGCATGCAGTGCAACGACGCTGAAGCGCTGTCACAGTACAAAATTGCCGCAGGAGCATCGTTAGCAGCAGCCGCCATGGCAAAAAAACGCCGCCGCAGCATCAGTGATGACAGGAGCATTACAGACAGTAGGGACAGGTTTTCCTGTAGCAGGAGTACCCGCAGTAGAACCTGCAGCAGCGGGAGCCCCAGTAACAGCAACTGCAGCACCAGAAGCTCTGACCCTTGTGCAGGAAGGACAGACCACTGCCTACCACAGCATTGACTACAGCAGCAAGGTTGTACGTTCGGAGGAAGGAGTGATTCAGCTGGACAGTCGAATATGCCAAAGACGCTAAAGGAGTACAACACTTACACGGCCCGCACGTGTTACCCAGAATAAGAGAGTCGCCAACACAAGGCCGCCTGTACAACTCAGTGCATCAGACGAACAGGAAATGCGCCGACAGACATAGCGCTGACCTTGCAGCCCCTGAGACAGTCCCAGGTGGATGTTCTGCAGTAACAGCTCACGAAGGCACGCACTAGTACGCAGCTGCTTATGTGCTTCTATACGTACATGTATATACAAGCGTACATTTACACGCTTACAAGAAAACGCTCACGCATGCGGCACGGCGCAGGCGCGTGTCCTCGTCTGTGCCATGGTTACCATATCCACAGCTTTTCTAATACTGGTGCAGCCGGGTAACACGCGGAGACAAATGTTTAACATTTCTTCAAGACACAAACCCCTCATCAAGTCGCTGGTTTACAGGGGGACGCGCAGCAGCCTCTTGCTCTGCTGTGTGTCATATGACATGGATCAGCGAAAGGAACAGCAGCAACCGCCGCGCGGCTGGCCTGTGGAAGGTGTGTATAGGATGCGTGGAACTTGCAGCTAACGTAGCAGTCTGCACCAGTGGTAGCACAAGCAGTACTCCATTAGATGTACGGCAGCAGTGCTGTTTTGAAGCCAAAACAAGCAAGCTGTTGTGCGTGGGTGAATGATGTGCTGAGTCTTGCCCAGCTCACCACCGCAGCAGCGGGATTGCCGCTGCATCATCAACAAAGACAACAGGTGGTGCTTGCAGCAGCAGAGTGTTTGCAGTGCTACCAACAGCAACAGCAAGCAATACATACGCGTGTGCGTATATGGAATCACAGTCTTAATGAGTGTTGATGAGCATCACAGGTGGCGGCTTTGTGTCTGTCCAGCAGTGTACTTCCGCAGCGCAGGACGCGCAGTCCTTGCAAGCGACACCCACCGTTCGACTGATTACGTACAGATGGACAGCATGTTCTTCACGGGCAGCAGATACGGGTAGGTGCGCAGCAGCGCTGTTGTGTAAGGGGCATTGAGGATTGTTTCAGACCAGTTGCTTCTCGTTGTGCATTGGCAGCAGGCACCAGCGGTGACTGCCGTGCCGCCACTGTGTATGCGGAGCAGTCCGCCCACGTAGCTGCAGCAGCCACTTCTGGAATACCAACAGGCGAAACCTGAAAACGCACATGCAGCAACCACGTTGTTGAATCGTAGTGGCCATGCGCGTGGAGCTGCACGCGTCGACTGCATTGCAGAAGCTACGAATGTTGTATGGGGGGGGGCGGCTGCAGCCCCCATATCCTGTACCAGCAGCAGCAGCAGCCTTTTCTACACGTCCTGCGCGTAATCCTGGTAGCTGGCATGTGGGAAGCCTGTGGCAGGGCCTCACACGACGGTTGCGACGACATCAGAGGACTGCAGTGGCGCACTTATGGATGTGCAGCAACCCCCTCCGGTTCACGCAGCAGGGTCTGTGTAAGTGAGTCAGTGAAAACCTGTAGGCGCTCAAGTAACGCCCGACTTTTGCAACAGGAGCATGCTCTTCAGAGAGGCACCCCGGCTCTGGAGCAGATGCAGCAGCAGCAGCACAGCCGTGTGTGACTGTGCAGGACGGCCAACAGCTCAACCCGCACGTGAACGGGCAGGACAACCAGCACCTTCAGGTGCTGTACCAACAGCAGGAAGAGCACCTTCTGTGCCGTGCAGCACCGAGAGCAGGAGCAACGTGGCTGGGCAGGAGCAAAAGGGTGGACAGTTGGCACAGGTTATCACACCCTTTGCTTATGCAGATTGCAACACAAAACCACGCCCAGTGAACCCTTTTATGCCAGAGCAGCAGCAGTAACAAGCAAGAAACGCGGACTTCCGAGTGTATGCGTCTACTCGGCGTACTGCTGCAGAAAACGGGCCGGGACAAGCACTGCGGCAAGAGCAGCAGCAGCAGTAGCAGTCCGCAAAACTGCGTGGACGGGTCTAACAGTAGAAAAGCACCTGTACACGGGTGCAGCAGTACGAATAAATCGTAGTCAGCAGCAGCACTCCCAGCAGCACTCCGCATTGTACGGCTTCCGACGCTGTCGTCCTCCGGAGCCCGTGTCACTCGCTACGAACGCGACAACTCCTTTATACAATCTCTCCAGGAGCGAGTGCAGCAGCAGCCACAGCAGCAACTGCAGCAGCAATTACAGCAGCAGATGCAGGGGTGTTTCAGTGGGTTCTGCTGCTCATCCCACGGTCATCGGCTTTCTCTCGTTCGGTAAGCCGCCGTTGCATGTGGTGTAGTTGTTGGTGTGTTGCTGCTCGTATGCCCCGTGGTGTTCGAGGTGCCAATTCCAGCGCTGCTGCGGCTTCTTGCTGCTGTTAGCCGTAGTGCTGCCGCTCCTGTTACTGCCTTTACTACCTCTGCTGTACTGCTGGCGCCTCCTAGACACGCATCATCCGCGCGCCAGAGGGTGCGGCTCGCATGCAGGGGCTGCTGCTGACGGCGGCCGGTCCTGCTGCTCCTGGCCTGCGGAGGCGGTCCTAAAATCGTAGGTACGAAGAGACTGTGAAAATCGGCGGCAGTAGATGTGGCTGTTGAAAAAGGCAGCACAACAGCAGCAACGGCAGCACCCTGGTCTCTCTGCCGGCGGAGCCCCTTAAATACATATGTACCGCCCGTTCTCCCCCGTTCTCCCGCCGCACAGATAATTAGTAGTTAATGCTTCAGTTCATTTTCGCACGTGCGCACCGTCCTGTCCGCTTCTCCGTCTCTTCCCGCCGTTGCTAGTGCCGCTGCTGCTGGAAACCGCGTGGTTTCCTCTCCTGCTGCAGCTGCGACTGCTTTCTGACTCCTGCGACTCTCTTCTTGTTGCTGCTGCCGTGGCGCCTGGCCGTCGTGCGGCTTCCACGTCGTAGCCATCTCGTGTTCCCTTTGTGTGACGAGCTAGAGAAGAACAGCAGCAGCGCAGCACTGCTGCTGCGCAGCAAGATAGCAGTGTTTGTGCTGCTGCGCGCTGCTGCGTTGTTGTCGTGCGCCTTCTACGTAGTATCTATTTGTGAAGACGACGGGCCGCTCTTCTTCACTCCAAGAGTAGTAGCCCCTGCGCCCGGCTGTTGTCGGTGCGCACCCCTCGGCTCCTCTTGCTGTCCTTCGTGTCTCCCGTATTCCTCCGACTCCAGCTGCTGCCGCACTGCCAACGCCTTCGTTGCAGCCGCTACTAGAGTTTGTGCGTCTCCTGCTGCTGCTCGTACCCTTGTTGCTGCCGATGCTCCCGCACCTGCAGCCGCTGCTAGCGTTTTTGTGCTTCTACCGCTGCTGCTGCTCCTTGTGCTGCTGGTCGAGAACTCTACACCGCAGTTTGTTTGCACCTCATCTCGAATCCTCTTGTCCACAACACCGTGCACTGCAGCGGCGGCAGCTGCTTCTGTAGCTTTAGCAGCAGGAGCAAAAGCAGCGTGAGGGCGACGGGCCGGACCTGCTGTTGTCGAGCTGTGTTCAGCCAGCATCGGCAGCGTCGGCAGCAGCACCGTCCTCGTGGGTCATACCGTTACCGACACCGTTCGAGTGTGAGGAAGACAGCAGCCGCAGCGGTGGCCAAAGGGGAACATCCCACTGGAATCTTGCCCCCAGCAGCAGCAGGAGCAGCAGCAGCAGGACACTTGTGACGCTTACCCGCAGCAGGTGGATACTGTAGCTCTCCGCAACAGAGAGCTGTACAGCCGCAGAGCAGCAGCGCGGTGGGCTGCTGGCCGACCCCTGTGTCGTAGAAACGCGCCGATTCTTTTTACCTTCCTGTCCCCTGGTCGTGGAGTGCTGCAGTGACTCAGCAGCCACGGCAGCAGCTAGGCAGTCGCCTTCTTGTCTGCTGCTGCCCAAGCAGCATCACCAGGAGCCCCTAACGCCGCAAGAGCAACACGAGAGTGGAGAAGTGTGCGTGCGCCTTCTTTCATGAAAGATAAGAACTCTCTGTCATGTGTTGCCGATATGCACCAGCAACACCTGGGACGAACCCTCCTGTTTTCTTCTGATTCTTTACCTCTAAACAGCAGCAGCAGGAGCAGCAGCACTTCCCAGAGACAACGCCTTCCGACCGCAAGCTCAGCCGCTCCGTGGCAGTGACAGCCCTGCAGCAACAGCAGCAACACCCACAGGCGACTCGCACTACTGCTCCTGCTGCTGCGTCACTCGTACAGATACGCAGCAGCAAGACACTTTGCTCACAACTGCGCGAACCGCTGCACGCGTCTCCTGCGTCGCTCTTCTGCTCAGGGCTGCGCGACGGCTATTCGCGTGCGTCTTCTGCATGGCATACTCCCGTCCTGGGAAACGTTCGCACCTTCTTCTGCAGAGATTTTGCTGCCACTCCCGCGCTTGTTTATCTGCAAATTTGCGTCTCCCCCTCTGTCTTCCTCCTGCGTGTACGCCTTTCTGTCTGTCCCTCTCCATGTGTCTCATGCCGCAGCAACTCTGGCGGCACGGGAAAAACTACTTCTTCTTCGTTTCTTCCTTTTCTTGGTGTTTTGGTGTGCCTGCAAGAAGTGTGCAACCACGACAGATGTATCGAGAGACCTGCGTCTTTGATATCTGCGTGCTTCGCGGAAAGACGTGTGGGACGTCTGTCTATTAGTGTTGTGCAAGGAGACTTATCGGGAGAAGATAAAATCTCCACGTACACGCCAACGCGCGCTCTAGACGACACCTTCCTCCGCCGTTCTCATAGCAGTGCGCAGGTGCGCGTCACGCGGCAGACGAACATTGCCCCTGGGTGCTGCTGCTGCTGCTGCAGAGCAGGGGAACTTGTAGCGAGCGCGCGGCAGGAAGAGCAGCAACTGCAGCTTCAGGAGAGTAACAGTCTTGAAAAGAGCTCGTGTCTCGACCAGAAGCTGCCTTCGTCCATTTCTCAAAAAGCAGCGACAGGGGCTGTGCTGCGATAGCGCCAGTCGCGCAGTCTCTGCTACAGAGCTCCGCAGCCCGCAGTCGCACAGGCAGCCGACGTCATCCTCAGCCACCTGCAGCAGCAGCGGTGGAGAGGGAGACGCCCTGCAGGAATATCAGCAGCCTGAGCCACAGCAGGAGCAGCAGCAGCGTCAACGCGGACCGGCAGACGAGCAGCCGCAGGAGGTGTGTGGTAGGGAGCAGCAGGAGCACGTGCAAACGTAGCAGCAGCGAGCGTAGCAACCGCAACGAATGCAGGAGCAGCAACAAGCGCAGCAGCAGCAACGAGCGCAGCAGCAGCAACGAGCGCAGCAGCAGCAACGAGCGCAGCAGCAGCAACGAGCGCAACTGCGGAGGAGAAAGAGACTGGCGAGCCTGCGTCCTTCACGCAGCAGCAGCAGCAGCAAAGAGTGCCTGGGAGGGACTGCTCCATATGCGTGTCCCTGGCGTGGCGGCGTGGCAGCAGGAGTGCGTATACGCAGCGTTCGTTTCCGTGAGCCTGCCCGGAGGCGTCGTCCTCAAATATGGAGAGTCTGCGAGGACGCGTCCTAGTTGGCTAGCTGTCTTCGTGTCCTCCAGATGCTTGTGTCCCCCACGTATGTGGCCACCACGTGCATTTCCTGCTGTACGCGTGTTGCTCTTCTCCGCCTTTCTTCGCTTCTCTCGGTCCGAGTACGTCTGCCAGCCTGCACGTACTTCTCTTTTTCCCCGGCTTCCCTGTCTTCTCTGCGTGTCCACGTGAACTTCTTCGTCCGAATGCTCGGCGCTCCTCTTGAATAATTGTCCCGTTTTCCTCCGCACGCATGCGTCTCGTCCTCCTCCCCGGACGTCCTCTTCCTGCGGAGAGAGTTTTGGCGCTGTTGAAGAGTAGTCGCAGTCTCGTTTCTCAGCGGCTTCTTCTTGCTGCTGCGGCGTCTCCCGCCCGCCCCGACGGCTGCTTCTCCCGCCGCCTCTCTGTGCGGCCGACAGCCAACTCACCCAGCACCCCCCACACATCGACCCGCACATATCGACCCGCACAGAAATTCTCCGTCTACGTATTTATACGTCCTTCTCCCCGGTCTCCCGTTTGAGGCGCCGGCTGCTCCTCTCCTCGCTCGCGTTCACTGGGGGGGATCGCGCTTCGCCTGGCGTCCCCTCTCTGCCTTCGCCGTCTGCATGTCCATTCTGGGAAAACCCGCACAGAACTTCTTCCCAACATTTCTGTCGGCGTATTCAGAGAGGGAAGGCCACGGAGGCACTGCTGCTGTTCCCTCCTACTCCGCCGTGCAGCAGGAGCTCTCCCATATATGTCTCTGTGCATTGCGGTATACGTGAAGGCAGCCACCGACGTTCGCATGGACACGCGTACACATACAAAGACGGGTGGATAGAGCGACCACCCTCCTGCTTTTCCCTTCGTCCATCCTAGGAAAAGCCGCGGCGTCCTAACGAACTCGTGTGCTGCTCGTGTGTTGCGGTCGGCCTCCTCTGCAACACAGCGCCTCGTCCGGTCGTCCTAACGAACTCGTGTGCTGCTCGTGTGTTGCGGTCGGCCTCCTCTGCAACACAGCGCCTCGTCCGGTCGTCCTAACGAACTCGTGTGCTGCT
>KL647300.1:2419930-2440113 GCA_000727475.1 Sarcocystis neurona | reverse complement strand
TCGTGTGCCTGCTCGTGTGTTGCGGTCGGCCTCCTCTGCAACACAGCGCCTCGTCCGGTCGTCCTAACGAACTCGTGTGCTGCTGGTGTGTTGCGGTCGGCCTCCTCTGCAACACAGCGCCTCGTCCGGTCGTCCTAACGAACTCGTGTGCTGCTGGTGTGTTGCGGTCGGCCTCCTCTGCAACACAGCGCCTCGTCCGGCTCTTCTTTGGCTTCCTCGCGCGTTCTGTTGCGCTGTCTCGGTTGTCGTCCTCTCCGTCCGGCAGTGGGACGCGCCTCCCCCATCCGTGGCCGTCCCATTTGTTGCCCGCCGTTCTCCTCGTCGTCGTCCTCCGCTTTGTCTCCGCGTGGGCCTTGCTGCTGTCTTTCGCTTTGAGAAGAAGATGCCGGTGCTGTACCACTTGACGCTGCAGCGGCCGACGGCGGTCACGCACGCCGTGCAGGGGAACTTCAGCGCCCCACGGGCGCAGGAGGTGGTGGTGGCCCGCGGCCGCGTGTTGGAGCTGCTGAGGCCAGACGAACAGGGCAAGCTGCACTCCATATGCAGCACGGAAATATTCGGACTCATTCGACAAATAGCGGCCTTTCGTCTGACGGGCAGTCACAAGGACGTGCTGGCCTTGACCAGCGATAGTGGCCGTCTCGCGGTCCT
Organism: Sarcocystis neurona; assembly: GCA_000727475.1. Taxonomy (NCBI): domain Eukaryota; phylum Apicomplexa; class Conoidasida; order Eucoccidiorida; family Sarcocystidae; genus Sarcocystis; species Sarcocystis neurona. The sequence continues at coordinate 2,439,462 of KL647300.1, read as the reverse complement.
CGAGTTCCACGCCAAGCGCAACCAGTTTCTGCGTGTCCACTGCGAAGGCTACGGGAAGACGGGTATGAATTTCACGAAGTGCAGGGGGCCAACGGGGCAGGGGATGGGTGGAGGGCCACTGCTGCGACGAAGGCTGCCTGTCTGTGTCTCGGTCTCTGCGTGGTCAATATAGGGACGCTGGCTGCAGCAGATACGCACACACATACATACGGAGCAGTAGGCAGCATATCTCTGGAGACGTGTATGGAGATCCGGGGGTGTATTTATACATACATTCGCATATATTCGGGCACGTATATACGTCACGATGTATCCCTGGAAATGTAGATACGTATGACTGTATATGCGTGGGACTATATATATATATGTACATGCGTGTGGAAATGTGTATGTGTGACGACGTATATGTATGTGGACGTACATATGTGTGGGACTGTGTATATGTGTGGATATATATGTGTGTGTGGATGTATATAAATGTGGGAATGTCTGTATGTGTGGATGAATATACGTGGGCAGGGATATCTTTGTGGATTCATATATATGTGTAGGGATGTGTATTTGTAGAGTATATGACGGTGTATATATGTGGGGGGTATACAAGTGGGGAAGCATGTCTGTGTGTGTGTGTGTCTGTATATGTAGCTGTGCATGTATGGACGTACCTACGTTTATATGCATATATGCATGTGTACACGAGTGTATGTGTATATCTGTGCATGTACGTACGCGCCGTCATTCATACACAACTATACATAAGTTTATATACGTATATATCTATATATTCATATGTATATATACACATAGAGAGAAGTGTACACACGTATATACGTAGAAAAGTGGGCTTATATAGGTCGTGCGCGGGGATTTGTAAGGACGCAGGAATAGGGCTTGCTGTGTTGATTGGAAGTACTTCCGTATGTTCCCATGCGGCTGCGTGTGAGGACTGCCGCGCGGAGTGCTGCTGTCTTTCGACTTCAACACGCCTTCGACCGCTGTGACCGTCTCAGCTACAAGCAGCCGTGTGTGTGCGCGTGTATCTCTATAAACGTATATATCTCTGTGTCTATACGTCTGTATATCTGTATATATACATACACGTATACTTCTCTATGTGTACACACACAGATATCTACACATATACGGACACGTGGGAGATTCATCGATTGCCCTTCGACGGACAGACGACGTCGAAACTTCTTTTGGGGGTCTCGGTCGCCGTCTGTCCGCCTCGCCGTCTCCGTCTCTCGTCCGTCTCGCAGTCTGCGGGTGAATTCTCTGCGCCTGTAGGCTGCTGCGTTGGTTTGGTGGCCTCGTTGTATCTGTCGCAGGCACAAGTAGCGTCGAAGAAGTTCCGTGCGAGAATTACACGAAGGGCAGAAGGCGGTTCACACACGAAACCGGGTGCACCTCCGTCTCCACCGTCTCCACGTGTGTAGTCATATCCATACGATACATATGTGTGTGTGTACACGTGTATATATGTCTGTACGCGCAAGTATATATGCGTGTCCAGAGATGGGTTTGCCTATTTACTTGACAGTACAAACACGTCATCATACTAGCAGGCGTTGCACCCACATCCGTATATATATGAGGGTATTTGTACACATATCTGTGTGTGCGAATACACCAGCAGTCCTTCGTTGTGAGGAACATATGGACTCCAACACATTCATCTGTGTAGACACATATGTAATATAGAGCACACCTGTATTTCTTTTCTACATGTGTGTTCACATCTGTTTATCTATTTATCCTCTCCATCCTGTCTTCCTATCGATCTACCTGCATGTGTCTGCCTATCTTATGTGTCTCCCCCTCTCTGTATGTATGTGCATATATATGGGCGTACCTGTATGTTCAACTATGCCGTAGTGTGTGATATATATGTGCGTAGAAGCCTGTTGCACCTGTATGTCCTCATTTGTATATGAATGTATGTGTATAGAAGCGTATCTGTGTGTTCGAGTGTGCCAAAATTTGTAACATAGGCGTAGAATACTCCTGGACTTGTATATCCATATATATACACATGTGCATACATGCATACATACATGTATATATTACTCTTGTACGTGTGAGTCCACGTATTTGGATATGTGTATATATATGTATATGTATAGAAGCGTATTCGTTTGTTGGAATGTGCCACATGTGTGGACAGTATATAGATCTGGTGAGTCTACTTCTTAGCACGGATGTGTGTATACACGTGTATAGTAGTAGTAGACGCGTGTGAAGGTTGTCTTTTCGTGGGGACTTTCTGTGGAACTTTTTAGCGACTTCTTCGGATAAACTCGATTTCTCTGTTTTCTCCGTGTCACTGTCTGTTCGTTGCTTTCTGTCCCCGGCCGTCTAGTGTCAATTTTTGCCTTTTTAGTGGCTTAGAATAGATCGTCGTCGCGTCCCCGTCCCCGTCCTTGACGTGTGCTGTTCAACACTTTTGCTGACGCCCCGTGGTGTGTCCTGCCTTCCACGTTCTTCGTGCGTTTCAAACTTGGCATCTGCTGTTGCTCCGGCCACGCCTGTCTTTTTCTCGGCCGACGCCCCCGGTCCCGCTGTTTGTGCTCCATGTGTGGTCGCTTTCTTCTGCTGCGACGCCCTCCCAGTGCGTCGCGGCGCACACGCCACCCCTGCTCGTGAGTTTTCCGTTTTCTGCTGCAGGGATTCGTCGCGTCGTGCCCGGCGAATATTTGGCCGTGGACCCCAAGGGACGCACGCTGATGGTTGCGGCGGTCGAGAGACAGAAGTTTGTTTATATTGTTAACAGAGACAGCAAAGCCCAGCTGACCATCAGCAGTCCGCTGGAGGCTCACAAAAGTCACTCCATATGTCACGAGCTATGCGGCGTTGATATGGGCTTCGAGAATCCTCTCTTCGCGTCTCTCGAACAGAATGTCGAGTCCACAGACAAAAATCCTTCAAAGCCGGGTAATCTTAACAACTTGGCCAGTAGAAACACACGTCCTCCAATAATGTATGTATGTGGATGTGTCTATGTGTACACATATACAGATACGTCACATGCATGTATAGATAGAAATGTACGTAGTATTATATGTGTATATATCTGTGGGTATGCATTCCTCTCCATGTATATATATGTATGTGCATATCTGTGTTTTTGTCTTTTTCTCTGTCACGCCCTCTGTGTACGAATACGCATATTCGTATCGTTGGGTTGCTCTAAACAGATGTGTGCTGCGTGTCGTCTACTTTCTTATCTTTCATTGTCACGTCGCAGATATATTTGTGTCGTATGCTGCGATTTCTCGCTTGGTGTGTGCGTGTGTACGTCTTACGATCCGCTGTGTGTGCGCCTCTGTGTGTGTCTCTCTGTCTCGTCTAGCGCTGTTCCTTCTGCATGCGTTGGTGTTGGCGACCTTTTCCCCACAAAAACGTGCATGTGAAGAAGCCTAGAAGCAACCGCCTCGGCAGTTTCTTGACGGCGCCAACTTGTCTTTTTCTTAGCGGCAGTTGCGGGACCTGTCCTGGAGGCCGACGAGCGTGGTGCGACTTTTCTCCCCCGGAAACGCGTAAATTTGTGAACGTTTCTACGCCACTGTGAAGTCGTATCGTCGCAGGGACCAGGCCCCTCCTTTCCTCCCGCTGCTGCTTCGATACTCCCCGTTACCTGCTGCTCTTCCATATTTCGTGGAGAAGTCTGGTTCTTCTTCGCTTGCAACTGCGGCACTGCTTCAGCAGCAGTACCACCGGGACCGTAAAGACATGCAGTAGAGAGATGCGACTGCAGCAGCATTTGCTCTTGTTGCGGCTGCTGGCGCCGCAGCTGCCTGGTGGTCCTCCTGCTGCTGCTGTTGACTGCTGTTCGCGCGCCGTCGGTGCCCGTCACCGAGAACGGCGTCGCGTGCCTTCTTCTGTGATATACGGCCTACGGTGGTGGCTTCTATTTCTTTCTGCTGTCGCTTCTCCTCCACGTCGTCGTCCTTCGCCACTTGTCAGTCTTTTTTTACCGTCTTCTGCATGTCTCTCTGCTTGCCGTTTCGGCGCATGCTGCTCTCCTTTCGTTGTTCCTCTGCCAGAGTGGGGCTGAACCATTTGGTTGCACATTTCGACTTGACAGGAAGATTTTGTTATTTTCCCGCGCGTCCCCCCTCTTCGGTGGCCGGCGCCTCTCTGTTCGTTTTCTGCTTTTCCCTCTTCGGCGCCTTCTCTCTGACTGCAGGTCTCGTCTTTTCGGTGTCTGTACACCTGGTTCGTTGCACAACCCGCACGCGATACGTGTTCCGCCCCCTTCACATCCCCCCCCCCCGTTGCCCCCACGCTTTTTTTCTCATTTCATCTGAGGGAGTATCTTTTCTTTTCTCCTTGCACTGCATGGTGACTCACCCCGCGGACTCACTTCCCCGGACGACGGCCCAGCCTTTTAGCGGCTCGCGTCTTCCGTCCTGCTGCTGCGCGGTCTCTCTCCTGTGTCGCCCTCTCCTCGTCACGCTTCTCGTCCTTTCCTTTATTTATCCCTGGAGACTTCTCTTGCGCCGCGTGGTATGTCAACACGTGCTGATTTTTGCATGCAGGCGTGGTGGTGCCCAAGGGGCTGTGCTTCTGGGAAATGGACCTCGGGCTGAACCACGTGATCAAGAAGGCGACGCTGCCGGTGGACTCCACGGCCCACGCGTTGATTCCCGTTCCTGGCGGGGGCGGCGCGGACGGCCCGAGCGGGGTCATCGTCTGCTGCGAGAATTACTTGGTCTACAAGAAGCTCGAGCACGAGGACGTTTGCTGCGCGATCCCACGGCGGCTGGAGATGGGCTCCGACCGCGGGCTCGTGGTCACCGCCTTCGCCGTCCATCGCATGAAGGGCTTCTTCTTCATATTGATTCAAAGTGACTTCGGCGACATCTACAAGGTGGAAGTGTCGCACGAAGAGGGAGTCGTCCGGGAGCTCGTTTGCCGCTACTTTGACACGGTCCCGGTCGTTGCCAACGCGCTGTGTGTGTTGAAGTCCGGGTATTTGTTTGTGGCAGCGGAATTCGGCAACCATCTTTTCTATCAGTTCACAGGGATTGGCAGCGACGCGAACGACCCACGCTGTTCTTCGTCCCATCCCCTCGGCCAGGAGGCGATTATCGCCTTCCGGCCGCGGCCGCTGAAGAATCTCGCGCTGGTCGACGAGTTCCTCTCTCTTTCACCGATCACCGCGCTGCGCGTCTCTGATGCGCAGGGCACCGGGTCGCCTCAGCTGTACGTGCTTTGCGGGCGTGGGCCGCGAAGTACGTTACGAATTTTGCAGCACGGCTTGGGGGTCGAGGAAATGGCAGACAACGAGCTGCCGGGGAAGGCCCGGGCGGTGTGGACGACGAAGCTGAGCCGCGACAGCGCGTTCGATGGGTTCATTGTCGTGGCTTTCGAGGGAAGCAGTCTCGTGCTGCAGATCGGCGACACGATCGAGGAAGTTATTGACAGTCCGCTGTTTCTTACGTCGATTTCTTCCTTGCTGGTCTCTCTGATGCACGACGATTCCTTCCTCCAGGTGCACGAGAGTGGGATACGCTTGACTCTGGCCAAACACCCGACCGGTCCTGCTGCTGCTGCAGCGGCCCGCGTCCAGGAGTGGCGCTGCCCGGGTGGCAGACGCGTCAAGGCGGCTGCTGCAAACGAGCGACAAATTCTCGTCGCCCTTGCAGGGGGGGAGCTCGTCCTTTTCGAAGTGGACGACTCGCATGCACTTATCGAAGTTGCGCGTAGGAACCTCAACGTCGAAACGACCTGCATGTCCGTCCAGCCCGTGCCCAGCGGCCGGCTCCGCGCCTCCTTCGCGGCCGTTGGCGGACTCGACAACATGGTGCGGCTGCTGAGCATCGACAAAGAGCGAGCCCTGCGGCAGCTCGCGACGCAGCTCCTGCCCAACGACGCCACCCCGGAAAGTGTCTGTCTTCTGGCCATGGCCGGCAACAGCAGCTCGGCGCCTGCCAGTGCCGCCGCCACTGCCGACGGATCTCTCGAGAATGGCGCCGCGCCAGACCCCCCCACGCTTTACCTGCACGTGAGGAGAACCCAGCAGAGCCTACGCACCGGCTCGTACAAATATAACGAGAGACGCCACCCGCGTGCGCGCAAGGCGCCGCCCCCACGCTTCTGTCTCTCGAGGTGTCTGTGTCTGTGTGTGTCTGTGTTGCTGTCCCTTTTCAGCGGCCCGTGCATATGTTGCCCGTGCGAGTCTTCCCGTGCGATTGTTGCACCCGTCTCTCTCTGGCCGACCTTGCGCAGGCGTCTGTGTGCAGACGCGTATAGTGAGAGGGAATGCGCGGCCACAGCAGGAGGAGACGTTGGGGACTCGTGGGCGGTCGTAGGCAGCACCGGCTAGACATATTTGTCTCATATATGTACATATGCGTCACGAACGGATCGCACACAGACACAGACACACTTGAGGTCTTCATTGTCAAAAAGGGGAAGATGCATGGCGCACACTGCAGAACGCATGCGTGACGGGAAAAGCGAACGCATGCGTCGGCGGTGAGGAAGAAGAATGACGGGGACCACTTCGACGTGGCTGTCCACGCCGAGTCCCACCCCGTGGGTTCTTCACTTGTCGTTGTTCGCGCCGGTGCGCCTTCTGTGTATCTGCGTGCGTACAGATGTGCGGGCCGTTGTGTCTTTGTGTGGAGCTCTCATACGTGGCTCTGCATGCACTTTATGTACACACATACACACGGACACAGATCTCATCCTTCTAGGTATGTAAGTCTCGGCCGATATATATGTATATATTCATGTGTTTACCTGGTGTACATCTATATATCTGTGTCTCTACCCACCTATGTGTAGTAAATGAGTATATATATGTGTATATATACGTGTCCTTGTGTATTTATCTATACGTAGGGCGGTGTCTACGTGTATATGTATAGGCGCATGTATTTGTGTGTATGTACTTGTGTACGGGTTTATATATATGTATATATATGTGTGTAGGTAGGTGTAGCAGTGTAGACTAATGTGCTGTCATATGATGTGTGACCCAGTTGTCTACACCAAATACTGTTGGTGTACGTCTGACTTCTTGGGAGTGAATATACATTCATATGCATTGTACGCAGAAGTGTGTACACATGTAAGTATACACTTATGAATGTATATCCTTATGTGTGTATATGCTTACATATCTATAGACTTATGCATGTACATGCTTATACATGTGTATACTTAAGTACGTATATACCTGTGCATGTATATACTTACGCATATAGATACTTGTCTATGCGTATACTTACGTATACATATACCTACGTATACATATACTTACGTATACATATACGTATGCATGTGTATACCTATATATGTGTATCCACATATGCATATATATACATATATATCCATATATATATCTTTTTATCTGCATGTATGTATGCGCATGCACATTTGAAAGAAGAGGGGACACGCCTTGCTAGGTGAGGGCGTTTGTATGCAGGTGGGATTGAACACCGGCATTATGATGAGAAGCGTCGTTGACCCGGTGCTCGGGACGCTGATGGACCAGCGCAGCAGATTTCTGGGCGGCAGGGCCGTGCGCTTCCACGTTGTCAGCCTCAACCGACAGCCTGCAGGTAATTGCCGTCCGCCGCCGTCTTCCCGTCTCGGAAAATAGGTGACACAGAGACTGAGCAGCAATTTGCTCTTCCGAAGTAGTACCGGATATGTGTAGGAGGGGACACGCCGGTGTGCCTGCATGCACATATGCGTGCCCCTTTGTCGGTGTAGCTCTCTCCCTATACATATGTGTATGTGTATATATATGTTTTGTGTGGGTCTCCGCGTTGGATAATGCGTCTGCGAGGTGTCCACCTGTGTATATGTTTGATTCTCTCCATGCGTCTGTGTATGTGTACTCGCGTATGTGCTCGTGTATATGTCTCCTGTGCTGACGCCTATGCACCACGTACTGGCACACACGTGAAAGCATTTCTACGTTCGCGTGTGAGGAGGAGGGAGACTGATAGGACATACGTTGTTTCGTCGTGGGGCGCTGCCATTTGTGGACGCGCGCGGCGTTGTCCGGTCGGTACGTCCAGAAAAAACGACGTGCTGCTGCTGTTGCTGCTCTTCCGGCGGATGTTGCTGTTTCTGCTGTTAGGGCCATTGCTGCTCTTTCTGCCGTTACTGCTGTTGCTGCCGGTACTCCTGTTCCTGCTGTTGGTGCTGCCGTTGCCGCCGCTGCTGATGCAGCATCGCTCCTAGTAATGTAATGTCGCACGTGCGTTGTGAACATACGACTGCTGCAGCGCGTCGCGTCCCTGGGAGGATGGTGCTCTCTTTTGCTCTGGTTTCCCTGTACTGCTGGAGAGTACACAGCGAAGCAGCTGCTGCGGCTACTGCCCGTGATCTAGCGTCGTCTCTGCGGCACGTTTTTTGCTGTTCCGCCGAGGGGGTGTTGCTCCTACGGCGGCAGTCGTTGTAGCTGCCGCTCTTTCCGTTGTTGCGGCGTGTCTACGCTGCCCCGGTGGGGAATGCTGCTGCGCCTGCTGCAGTGCTGCTGTTGCCGTCCCTACCGCGAATTCTGTTGCTTTTGCTTTTGCTGCTGCTGGTGCTTGTGTATCCTTGCCAAGGCTGCTGTTGCCGCGGTTTCTGCTGTGCTGCTGCTGCTATTGCTGCTGCCATGCTGCGTCGCCGCGCCTCTCTCCTCTGTGTGTGTTGTTGTCGCCGCTGCTGCTGTCATTTCTTTGCTGCTGCCGCTTTGCTGCTGCTGCTGCTGTTATTTCTCCTGCTGCTGCCGCGTTGCTGCTGCTGCTGCCGTCATTATCTCCGCTGTTGCCGGCGTGTTGCTGGTGCTGCTGCTGCTGCAGTGCTGGCGCTGAGCGAGAAGTCGTGGCTGTGCTACACGTTCCAGCACAAGCTCCTCTGCGTCCCCCTCAACTACGACCCGCTCGAATGCGTCGCTTCTTTTTCTTCCGAACAGGTAGCGGCTCTTCTCCTTTTCCTCTTCTTCCTTCTCTTCTTCTTTTCGCAGCTTTTGTCAGCTGCTGCTGCTGCTCCGGAGAAACGATGGTAGTGAAGCCCGATAAAAGTGATCAGACGGGCGGCCATGCTGCACGAGTATTCATGCACACATTTTCCCAGTCACATTGTTCGAAGTGACGTACACATACATATATATATATATATACATACTTATGCATGCATATATATGGAGATATATATATACATGTATGTATATATATATGTATAGGTATGCACATATGTATATAGATATGCATGTACGTAGGTATACCAATAATATGCATACGTACATATATATATAGAGAGAGAGATATAGGTAGGTATATACGTATATTCATACAGATATGTATGTAGGTAGGTCATATACATACATAGGCGCACATTTATTCTGGTGTGATCTATACAAATGTATATGTATATATATTTGGGTAGAGTGGTACCGGCCGTATACAGTTATGTTTTATATCTGTGTGTGTACATTTGTGTGGAAATCTGCGTGTGTGGACAGGACTGCAGTCTCTCTGCCCTCGCATCAATCTTCACAAATGCACACGTGTATGAATATGATCTCCTTCAATTTGTCGGTACACATGTATGTCTACGCATAAGTGTCCTGGACCTGCATATATATATATATGTATATGGAATATATATGCTTCGGAATATTTCTAGGCGCATTTATACATATTGCTGGGGTATTTACGCAGGTGTCTACACATATAGGTATATATATGGGTAGGGGTGGACGTCGCAGTATACGTCCTCGTGAAAAAGAAACGCATGTCTGGGGCAGACCTGATTTGTCGAGAAACGTGTGTCAGCACGTGTTGCTGGAGTCAATCAGCGGAAGTTTTCAGCAGCAGCTGCTACTGCGGAAGCTGCGAAGATCCGCACGCGCGCGTTGAAACGGGACTTTGTCTTCGCCATCATGCAACACGCATACATCTACAGCAGTTGAGGAGGGCAAGAAGTCCGCAGATTCGCAGATTTACAAGTACACCTCTCTGCGACTTTCCCTGGCCGTATACAAATGCACAGCATATCCTGTATGCCTAGGTCTGTACATATATATATGCATATATGTATGACCGAGGATATGCGCACGTTGCGTGTGTTGAGAGAGAGGACTACGCAGATCTATAAATACACCTTTCTGTGGCTTTCCGTGTATTCGAACACGCATGTACGTCTCTGATATGTGCAGGCACACAGACATGTATTAATATCTAAACGTGCGTATACATGTATGTATGGATGTACATATGTATGTATGTGTGTGATGGACTATATATATATACACGTATGTGTACATCTCTCTACACATAACTATATATATATGTATATATGTGTATATGTATCTGTCTATCTCTCTGTATATATCTCGCATGCTGAGAAGAAGGGGTTATATGCGTACACACACATATACAGAGAGACAGAGAGACACTGACTGTCTGTGGTTTTCTCTCGTTATTTGTTTGTGATGAGCAGGGAGCTGCGCATCGATCGTATATTCTCTAAGTATGTGTTTTCCTGCATACCTGGAAGGTGGTTGCCATGCGTGTCTCTGTACATGTGTGTGATGTATGGGGCTGTTTGTGGTGGCAGAGGGTCACCCAGCGGCTACCAGCGTTCCTCTCATCATCGTTGCAGTGTACGTACACCCGAGAGAGAAAGCGGGAGAGACCAAAAACGCGCATTTGGATTTGTTCAGATGTTGTGGACGAGACCCCACGTCTCTGACGTGAACATCTCTTGCACTTGTAGAAAATGAAGGAAAGTCGAAATTTGCGTGGAAAGTGACCCCTTAGCGGAGCGACGTGTGGACACGTGTGCATGCGATGTCACCGTAGTATGAGTGCATGCACTGCGTCAATCCGCGAGCGCGAGTCCCCCCTTTTCCGGCAGTTTTTCTCTCTAGTTCTCTTCTTCTCTTTCTCCTTGTCTCTCTCTTACGCTGTCCCCTCTTCTGTTTTTTTCTCTTTCAGTATACGTGCGTATGCCACATAGGGAGACGTACATCTGGCTATATATGTGTCTCATCAAGTGCGCGCGTACATTCATAAGTTCGACGTCAAAATGTGTGAACGTGCATATATACGCAGGTGCACGTTTGCCCATATATTAATTATATGGGGGTGTATGTACACCTGAGTTTCACACCGTTTCACTTTGTAGAGGTCGACTTGTCTGTCTGCAAGGAGACGTTGTACACGGATATATATATATATATATATGTATACACGTGTGCGTGCGTGTGTATTCTATCAAGCAATCTGTATGTATATGTATATGCTCGTACACACGTACATATACAGATATACATATATGTGTACATATGTACGTATATGCCTGTGCGTGTATAACCCGGTAGATTGTAAAGTGTGAACGTATGTGTATATGTGTGGGTGCACGCGTGAGTACAGGGAAATGGATTATTTGTTGAGACCAGAGCTGTGTAGACGTTCCATTTGTGCTTCCCCTGGGGACTGACGCGTCTCGATGTTCAGTAGCCGTGCCGTGGTGTGCCAGACGTGCGTGTGTGAAGTCATCTCCTGTTGCTGCTGTTCGGTAAACGACCCGCTTTCTCAACTTCGCGTTACTGCTGCTGCGCTTGTCACCTTCCCTGTGGATACTTCTTCTTCTGAGCTTTTGAGCTGATTAGTTTACCTGCACCAGTAACCTGAAGTACCGGGTACAGATGCCCGTGTTAGGACTGCTGCTGCATCTTGTGTGGCTGTTGCTGTGGCTGCCGGCAGTTTTTCGCTGCTGGTGTTGCTCGTGTCGCCGTTGCTGCCGCATCTGCGGGTGCCTCCGTGGCTGCTGGGTTGTTGCTGTTTTGGTGACGCTGCTACGACTCTGTCTCGTCCGCCTGCTTTATTCCTGCCGTGCTGCTGCCTTTGGCACTGCTTCTTTTGCCTAGCAGAAGGAGAAAACTTCCGCAGCTTCGTGTGTGCTGCAGCTGCAGGTGCTGCACCTCTCACTTGGTGGCGGCGCTTCGTCGCCACTGCTGTCTCGTTGAACCTGCTGCCTCTTCTTGTGCGCGTTTCGGTGCCCCGCGACGACACGGCTGCGTCGCGTAGATGGCCGTTGCAGCCGTTTTCCTGCCGCTGCTGTCGTAGCCGTGCTGCTGCAGTGGGTGTTGCTGCTGCTGTGTTGTCGCCGCTTCTCCGCACAGTGCACAGATGGATTCGTCGCAATTGCAGGAGGAAGTCTTCGCATTTTCCGCTGCCAGCGGCTGGGAGAAACGTTCAGCCATTCCACACTGCCACTGTCGTACACTCCCCGAGCGATGGCTGCGTTGCCGCACATCTCCGCGACTGCAGCAGGTACGGCTCCCCACCCCCCGCTTCCCCCACGCAGGAACAGCAGCAACAACAGAGCCGCATTTTCTCTGCTCTCTCGTCTTCGGGCGCGTGTCTGCTCGCTACTTGTATGCACACAGACTCAGGCGAAAATCCACCACGGATGCAGGATAGACGACCTCCCACACACATGTAGCCACAACGCAACCACAGCACAGAGAGGTACACATATATACACACACACACACACACACATATAAGTGTCTGTATACACACACCCACACATATGTCTGTATTGTATACATCTGTCGTGTGTGTGTGTGTCTGTGTGTATTCCTGCTCTGTGTGAAGATGCCTCTGCATGCGTGTCTCATGCGGAGTGTCGGGGCTGCTGCACGTGCTGCTGCTGCTGTCGTTCCTGCAGGGCAGACTCCCGAGGCCCTGGCTGCTCTGGGAGGAGATTCTGCGAAGCGAGCTCCTGCAGTTGCAATTGTGGAGGCAGATCACAACGCATACGACGAGTCGACGAAGGCGGAGATTCGGCGTGCGTTGAAGGGGATCAAATTGAACCAGGAAGAAGAGGAAGATGCGGACGAAGACGACATGCAGGTGGGTCCTTGCTGCTGTCTCTGGCGCTGTGTGCGGGGGGGTCGCGGCCAAGAGCGGGACAGCAGCGTCCAGCGGGAAGAGCGGCAGGACCACCGCCTGCTCGGGCGGGGGGGGCTGTCGAAACGTGAATATATGCGAGAAGACAGAACGCAGGGCCGTAGTCCTTCAAGCAGACGATATGTGTGTGTCTGTGTGTGTGTGTGCGGGGCGGAGGTTTAGTAAGTGGGTGGGGACGGGTGTGAGCAGGGCGGTCGCCGACAAGTGCCCAGGCAGCACACGTCGTACGCGTCGTTGTTGAAGAAGGCAGGGTGCTGGGACGCGCTGTTGAGAAGAAGAAATGTAAGGGCGGTGGAGAGGACAAAACGCTTCGCACAACGAAGTCCTGGGGGACGGATATTTTGACTTGTCTGCTCTATCTGCGCATGTGGGTCTCGGCTTGAAAGGAAGCGCCAGATCGAAAAAGATAGTGCACGCGCAAGTCCGTGGGTGGTGTGGGTGGGTAGAGATAGGTGAGACAGGCCTCAAGAAGAGTGGAAGACGCTGCTGCTGGTCCCCGGGGGTGCGTTGCTGCTGCGCTGGCGGCTGGGTTGCTGCTCGTTTTGCAGCGGCCCGGAATGGGGCCGCGCGCGTTGGGAGCCGCTGCTGCGTTACGGCGCTGCTGTCCTCGTGCTGCTGCCGGGTGTGGGGAGCTGCTGCGCGTTGGGTGGGGTGCTGCGGGCTGCTGAGCCGGTGTTGAGGTGGCTGCTGCTGCTGCGGTCATGCGGGTGCCGGGTTTTTGCTGCTGCACCTGCGCTGCTGCTGCTTGCGCGTCAGGTAGAGGAGAAGGAGCAGCAGGACCTCCCGGAAGAACTCTACGGCACTTTTAAAGCGGGGCCGGGAAAGTGGGGAAGCTGCATACGCGTCGTTAGCCCGCTGCTGGTAAACCACGTCCGTACTGCTGCTGCTGCCGCTGATACACCGCTGCTGCTGCAGCGTGGGGACGTCTGCTCTGGCCTGCTGCTACACTGCTGTGGCTGTGTTGCCGCGGGAGTATTGCTACGTGTCACCGACGTGGAATGTTCGTATTTTCTAATCACCCGGCTATAATATGTAGATATAGTATACGTATACAGTCTTCTCCTCATATATACATTATATATACATATATGTTCCTATGAACCTCGCTATAATCTGCACACACATCTGTATCTATTGTATACGTATGTCCTCGTCTCCTCGTACATACGTATGTATATATACATGCATGTGTACATGTGTATGTCTGTGAACCCCACTGTAATAAGCGTATATGTGTATATATATGTCATACACGTATGTACTTATTTAGATATATACATATATATATATATATATATATGTCTCTGTGAAACCCACTATAATATGCGTCCATATATATTACACACATATGTGCTTCTCTCATATATATATATATATATACATATGCGTGAACCCCATTATAATATGCGTCTGTATATATTATGCATATGTGCTCATCTCCTTACATATATATATATGTATATATATGTATGTATATGTATCTGTGGGCCCCAGTAGAATATACGTCCACGTGTATCTAATATATACATATACGCCTTTGCCCTCATAGCGTTGTTGCTGTTGCTGTGGCATCAGTACCAACATCTACGCATGCGTTGAAATTTCTCTGCGTTTGTGTGCGTCATACGCAGTCAACAACGATCGATAAAGTTGCCCTTGAGACGGATGAGGCAGCGCTTAGCTGCTGCTACTGCGAAATGGAGGGTCTGCCCCTGCTGGTGGTAGGCACGGTCACTGCCATGCAGCTCAAGCCAAAGAAGGTGAGTAGCAGCAGCAGCAGCAACAGCAGCGGCAATAGGAGCAGCAACAACAGCAACAGCAACAGGGGCAGCAGCGGCGCCGCTGCAACACCAGCGCGGGCGAATACTGCGCAGGAACGCGACAGCAGTCGACGCAGTAGCACCTGCAGCAGTGGGTGCACCCCGTCGGGCACTGCAGAATCGGAGAGGAGAAGCAGCAGCGGCAGAAACCGCAGCGGAGGCCGCAGCAACAGGAGCGGCTGCAGTAGCAGCAGCCGTACCAGTGGGAGAGGTCGAGTTTTTTGGAGCAGAAGCGGCGGCAGCAGGAAAGACGGCATCACCGGGGGAGAGCGGGTTATAGCAACAGCAACAGCAGCACCAGTTTGTGTGGTATCACAGCAGCAGCAGAAGCGACAGACAGCAGCAGGCGGACCAGTGCAACACGTGGGAGGGGGCAGTCAAAGCAGCAGACACGTGTCGTCGTCGCATCCCGGATCAAGCAGTGAGAGCAGCAGCTGCAGGGCACCGCAGCGTTTGCAGCAGTCATACAAAATACACCGCTGAAAGGAGCGAGGGGTGGGCAGCGATGTTTTTGCAGCAGTAGCAGAGTCGCAGAAGCGAGCGCGTTTGTAGGTCGCCGTGGTATGTCAGGAGGACGTCATCGCTGCAGCAGGAACAGCAGCAGCGGAGAAAAAAGATCAGCAACAGAAGAACAAGGAGAGCAGCTGCGAGCTGGGGAAGAGCAAGCGCAGCGCGGAAGGAAAGGACATTCCCAGCAACTGGGGATGTTCGAGCGAGGCAGGAGTCACGGCAGGTGCTGGAGCAGCAACAGCAGCAGCAGACAGAGAGCAGCACGTGCTGCAGCACAGAGAGAGCAGAGAGCAGCAGCTAGCGCGTTACTGTCGCCAAGCACCAGCTGCGGGGAATGCTACAGCAGAAGGGAAGACGCGAGGGGCCGCGCGCCGCCCGGAACGGGGGCCCTCGTGCCTCCGGTTTTTTGATGTTGCAGCAACAGCAGCTGCAGCGCCAGAAGCTGCCGGGAAGCCGACCGCGTCCGCCTCTCGCCGTCCACACCGCAGCAGCAAGACTGCGACCAGCTGCTGCGACTCTCCCAACGTCAACGATCGCAGTCACTGTCAATCTCCCCTCTTCTTGCAGACGTAGAAAATCACGCTCTTTTTGTTGTCAGCAAGTACACAGTTGTGTACGTGAGCGGGGTGTGAGAAGCTGTAATGCGGCCTTCATCTGCCTTGCACGCATATATGCATATATATACATAAGTATGTTTGTGTACGTATATATACGGGTGTATATACAACTGGGAACAAACGTGTATCGCAACAGATGTCCACACATTTCTGTCTCTGTCCAGGGGTGTCTGTATATGTCTGTCTCTATGTCACTCTTTCTGTATGTATATTACGTCATCTTTATATACCAATACATATATATATATATGTATATATGTCTCTGTGTGTGTGTGTCTCTCTCTATATGTATACGACGGTGCAGCAGGCTTGTGTGGAAGAGAAAGTTTGTGTGACTTATTGCAGGTCCCCCAGGCGTCGATAAAGGTTTTCTCGTACGACGCCAACTTCAGCCTGACGCTGTTGCACTCGGTAGGGCCCTCTTCCTTTTGCCTTGCGTGCCGCACCGCAGCCTACGCCTGGCGTCCTTCCGTTCTCTGCTGCCGCTGCGCGCACCTCCTTTTTTTTTCTTCTCCTTCTCGACCGCCCTCTCTTCTTCGGCGTATCCGCCTGCATGCGTGTGTGCGTCACCGGCACGCGCGGGTCGACGAGGTGCCCAGTGCTGTCTCTGCTGCTGCGTCGCGAGCTTCCCTTCGGCATGCGTGCAGCCGTGTGACGCTGTGGAGCCCTCAGCAGGTCCCCCATTTCCCCGTCCTCTGCCCTGCCGCAGTCTGCATGCCCTTTTCACGCGCCTGTCTTGTGGACACCGCTGCGTCGTCTCGCGAGACGCTGGGGGTCCTGCTCCGCCACTTTTCTGCTCTTTCTCTCACCCGTGTCTACTACTAAAAAAAGCCTCTCTCGCATGCAGCTGCTGTGCCGCCGTCCGCCTTCCGGTTTTCTTGTTAGAGGGACCTTTTATTTGTGCTCTTATCACGGGCGGATGGAGACTGCGTTTTCCTGACAGTCCCATCCTTCGCTATAGCCGCGTCTTCTCTGTGCGTGAGAAGACCCCGTCGCTGAGCTGCTGCTGCCGTCCGGTGGACGACCGCGCGCTTCCCTCTCCCTTCCCCACCGATATGTAGAAATGCTTTTCCTGTGCATCCGGGCATGCAGACTGCGTTTGTGTCTCCTCATCCTTCCTTGTAGTGACAACGTTTTTGTGCGTGAAGACAGGCGGGCCTGTCGCGCTGGCCCTCATCGCTAGAGATGGGGTTGCTGTCTTGCATCGCTGGCTGCGCATGCACGTGCGGACCTCGCCCGGGGTTCCTCTTACGCGCGAGACGCAGATCTTCTTCTTCTATCCGATTTCTGCAAGGTGAAATGCCCCGCGCGGCGTCGCTGTTGCAGCTCCTGTGTCTCGTCTCCCATAGTCTCCTCCTGTATACGTGGAGTCTCTCTGCATGCATCGGTGCTGTTCGGAGAGAGGGGGACGTCTTCCTCACTTGGTGAGCCTCCTCGCTCATCTCTCTTCAACGCATGCACACACTCTTATGTTGATGTTCCTAGGCACCTCTAATAAGGGTCTCTACATATATATATGTATATATATGTTTGTCTGTCTGTGTCTTTCCCTCTGCATATGTGTGTGTAAGTTTGTCTATCTGTCTCGGCGTAAATGTTTGCAAGCCACGGGTTGGAGCATGAGGGTATTGTCAAGCATTCTATACGGCTGTGGAAGAGAACGGCGTTGTATTTGTTGTATTTGTCTGGGAACCGGTTGTTGCGGCGTGGTCTGTGTCTGGGTGTGGACTGACACCCGCGTCATGGGACTGCATGCGCGCGCCGCATGGCTTGTCACGTATACCTGCAGACGGGGTGGTCTTTTTCGTCTGCAGTGAAGGCGAACCTACATACGCCTGTTTTCCCACAGCACAGCCCCTGCCTCATTTCTTCCCCTCCGCGCCTGTGCGCCTCTACTCGCTGTCTTTTCTTCTTCTGTACTTCACAGACAGTGAGCCTGCGCGGCGGTTGCTGCTGTGCGTGTCTCGTGGCGCCGAGGTTGAAGCTCCGTCGCGCACGTCTTCCCGCTGCTGCACTGTGTGTGGGTGTATGTCTGCGTTTTTCCTGGGCGCAGCTTCTTGAGTCGTTCTGCAGCCCGTCGCGGTATTCACATGCTCGCACGTGCGGGAAGTGTACGTACACCCGGGTGCGCGCTTGCAGGCGAATGTCCGACACCCGTTTGAAAGAAGACGAAAAAGGGAAGAGGACGAGGGAAAAACAGGGGCGAGAGAGGCTTTCGTGTTGCCTTGTGTATGTCCACTGCGTCCAGAAGTGTGTAGCTGTTTTCTACCTCGTGTGCACACACTCACAAATGCGCCGCTCCGACCCTGTGTGCTGCTGCTGCTGCAGACGCCCGTCGACGACTACCCAATGTCCTTCGCTGCTTTCCGCGGCATGCTGCTGGCAGGAGTAGGACACAAACTGCGACTCTACGCGCTGGGAAAGAAGCGCCTGCTGAAGAAGTCTGAGTACAAGGTGCGTCCCGCGTTTTTGTGTGAGCAGCAGCTGCGCTCCTACGCAGCAGTAACCAGTTCCCTGCGACGGCGATACAAACAGGCGCCCGCACGCGGGACTCTCCGGTTTTGTGCATACGTTTCCTCACTGCTGCTGCTTCACGTTTTTGCTGACTCCTTTGTGACTCGCAGTACGCGCTTGCTGCTGCTGCTGCTTCTTCTTCTTCGCGTCAAAGCCCTCGCTGGCTGCTCGCGCTGCTGCGTCCCAGTCTCTCCTTCCTTCGTTCTGCGCCTGCGCGAATGCCGCTGCGCGCGCACGGCTTTCTACTCCTCCTCCCGCTGCTGCTTCGCGTCGCCGAGCGCTCCCTAATGCCGCTGCTGCAGCAAGTCGTCTCGCGTTCTGCTGCTGCGCTCTGCTGCAAGACAGACCTCGGCAGTCTGCCTCGCGGCTCACCACGTTTTCTCCGTGCGGCGCAAGTGACACTTGCGTGGCAGTCACTGTCCAGCATCGCAGGGATACGCTGCGTACACCCGTGCATGTCTATGTAGAGGGCAGTGTCCCTGTGTATACATACGTATTCGTGCATATAAGTATTTACCTATAAATATATGTGGGAGTGCTGCATACGCAGGTGCTGGGTGGCTGCGTATGACTCGCTGCAGCAGGCTGCCGTGCCGGTCGCTGCCGCTGTGTATTTGTATGCCGCACGCTGCTGCTGCTGCAGCTGCCGCTGAGAGACTCGCGTGAATATATACACGCAAGCGAGAAAGGTAGCTCTGGCTCGACAATTGAAGCGGACTTCTGCCGCTGCTACCTACGACGTTGAAGAGAGAGAAAGAGAGAGATACACATGGGCATTCGATCGACAGAAAAGAGCCCTGCTACGTGTGGTGGTACCTCCTGGTGCAGACCCGTGTCGGTGGTGGTCCGTCACTGTTCGACGTCGGTCGCTGGCCGTTGCAGCTGCAAGCTGCTGCTGCTGCTGGTCTTTTCGTGCGGTGTGGGCTGCTGCAGACTCTGCTGAGCCTTAGCGTGGTCCTGCAGACGCGCTACATTTGCTGCTGCGTCCTGCGCCGCTCCTGATGATGATGAGTCGCTGCCACTCGTCTTCGCCACGTGCCAGTGCGGGCGCTCCGTTGCTGCTGCTCCTGCCGCTGCTGCTCGTGCTGCTGCTGCTGCTGCTCGTGCTGCTGCTGCTGCTGCTCCTGCTCTGCTCTGCT
>KL647300.1:2408181-2419241 GCA_000727475.1 Sarcocystis neurona | reverse complement strand
CTGCTCGTGCTGCTGCTGCTGCTGCTCCTGCTCCTGCTCCTGCTCCTGCTGCAGCTCCTACTGCCCGTGGGTCTCCTGCTGCTGTTCATGCGCTGCCTCCGGCTCGTACTGCTGCGTGGTACTCCTCTCCGAGCTGCCTACTGTTGCGGCTGCTGCTGCGTCCCGTGGGGCTGCTGCTGCTACTCGGTATCGCGGCAGTTTGACGGGGGTGGCGGCCAGTGCGACTCAGCTCACGCTGCTGCTGCTTCTTTGCTGCTTTGGCTGCTGCTGTGCTGCCTACGCAGAATCTGCCGTGTGGAGTGGCGTTCATCCGCGTCAAAGCAGACCGCATTTTTGTGGGAGATCTACGAGAAAGTGTACACGTCGTGAAGTATAAATTAACCGAGAATCTTTTCTACGTGTTGGCAGACGACATCGTACCAAGGTAAGCAGCGTCCTACCCTTCCCCCTTTCTCACTCTTCTTCTCCAATACTACTACTGTAACTACTGCGACTGCCTAGTGGCCATTTTTTGGCGGTGGACAACACCGGGTGTGCTGCCTTCTTCCACATATATCCACGTCCAGCAGCTTCTCTGCTGCGTCTCTCACCATATAAGGAGACGCCCCACACGGTAGCTCTTCGTTTTTTCTTTGCGTCTGTCCTTCCACCGTATCGTCTTCCCCCACAAACGGACTGCGTTGTCCTCGTCTCCTCCTCTCTCTGTTCGTGACTTCTTCTTCCGCCGCTGTGTAGTCTTCCGTTGCTGCCTTGCCTTCGAATTTTACTTCGTACAAACGCAGAGGTATTCGTCTGTGGCCAGCCCGGGTATGTGTGCAGAAGCACGCACACCTTCACCTGATGATTCATATGTATACGATACAAAAAGCTTAGAAGCTCTTTATATATATGTGTATGTATGTTCTCATGTATATACGTATAAAAGTATGTTCTCATATATATATGTATATATATATATATATGTGTGTGGAGGGCTGCATGTGTCTACGCGTCTGTACTAGGTACAGAAATACATACAGCTGTTTGTATGCCCGGGCATATATTTGTGAGTGCTTCACTTACAGCGCGTATATAAGTTGTGTACAGCCCTGCGTGCACGTGTATGGACGGCTGCATGTATGACAGCAGGAGATCAGGGAGGAATGCGCTGCTGCAGAGGCTGCGCCACTGCAAGAGAGTTCTGTGTACTTCCACTCTTTCTTGCGCTGCGCATGGGTTTGCTCTTCGGTCCTATGCAGCAGCAGCAGCAGCAGCAAACGAAAGCGGCCGAGCAGACGCGTCACTGGGGCTCCAGCAGCAGCAGGAGCTGTCGAAGAGCTTGATAGCAGCTAGCAACATGCGCGAGCAGCAGCGATTGTGTAACTGCAGCAGAGCTCGCGTATACATCGCAGGAAGAGCATCTGGTCAACTGGCAGCAGTAGAAGGACGAGACGAGATCGGTCGAACAAGAAGAAGCAGCAGCAGCAGGAGCAGCACTCCACCACTATGAGAACGCAGGAATGGCAGCACAAACATCCTGTGCAGCGAATCTGCACCACGGGCAGCGGGTACACACATATATATAGAGAGAGACATATCCGTCTATGTATCTGTATAATTAATATACGTCTCTCTCTCCACATAGAGAGCGAGACACAGAGACCCCCACAGACAGACACACATATATATATATATATATGCACGTATATGTAGTTGTATTCGAATATACATAACAATAGAAAGGGAGAGATAAAGAGGAAGAGCAACAACTACATATCTCTTTGTATCACGATGTGTAGCATGCGTACATATATATATATATATATAGGGACACACACACACACACACATATACACACGTAGACACATACATGTGTGCATATGTTTGTAAATACACGTATATATATGTTTATGTATATATATGTGTATTGGGGTGGTGAGTCCTGTGACGGATGCTGTCTGCTTGTTGTTTGTTGCAGGTGGCTAACGACCGGAGAGGTGCTGGATTATCACACGATGATCGCTGCGGATAAATTCGATTCCCTTTTCATTTGCAGAGTAAGATCCCGTATTAGGTCACTTTCCCTTTGCTGCTGCTATCTTGCCATCATGAGCGTTGTCTCCCTCGTTTTCTGTCTCGCTTTTACGTACTTCTGCGTACATCCGGGTGTTGGCTCTGCTGTATCCACCCACATATATACGTACGCTTGCATGCGTACACGAACGTACACACACCTGCGTGCACATATATATATATATACACGCACACAAACAAACGTTTCTGTATTTGTCTCTGCGTCTTCTGTTCTTCGGGTATGTACAGAAAGGTATGTGAGATGATGCGTCTCCACATACACACACACACATATATATATATATATACGGAGACAGCGCCGGTCGGCGGTGCTGCTGTCGGTCTTGGTAAGCAGCAACGAGAGCGATGCTGTTGCTGCTGCTGCTTCGACGGCTGCTGCTGCTGCGGCTGCGTGTGTGGCGTTTCTCTCAGGTGCCAGCAGAAGCAAAGCAAGATGAAGGCGGTGACGTCACAGGCCTGCGGCTCCGGGGCGACACCGCGTATCTCACCGACCGCTGCCATAAACTTCAGACAGTCGTGCAGTTCCACGTGGGGGAGACGGTCACGGCTATTGACAAGGCCGTCCTCACGCCTGGCGCGTCGGAGTGCCTTGTCTACGGCACTATCATGGGCACTGTCGCGAGCCTCTGTCCCTTCATCTCGAAGCAAGAGGTACGCGATGGCGCACGCGGCGACAGACCGAGTTGGACGGAAGAGCAACAGCAGCAACAGGAGAGAGCAGCAGCAGCAGCAGGAGAGAGCTGAAGCAGCAGGAGTGAGCAGCAGCAGCAGCAGGAGGCAGGAGGAACAGCAGGAGAGAGTAGCAGAAGCAGTAGAAGGAGATGGCAGCAGCAGGAGAGAGCAGCAGCAGCAGGAGTGAGCAGCAGCAGCAGCAGGAAGCAGGAGGAACAGCAGGAGAGAGTAGCAGAAGCAGTAGAAGGAGATGGCAGCAGCAGGAGAGAGCAGCAGCAGCAGGAGGCAGGAGCAACAGTAGGAGAGAGTAGCAGAAGCAGTAGATGGAGAAGGCAGCAACAGGGGTGACCAGCAGCAGGAGGAGAGGGCACCAGCAGCAGCAGCGGGGAGCAGCAGCAGGCAGGAGCAACAGCAGGAGAGAGCAGCAGCAGCAGCGGCAGAAACGGCTTCTCCACCGTGGAGCAGCAGCTGTCACATCGAACAAAAGCGGCCGGAGAAGGCGACTACTGCCGCAGCAGGAGACAGCAGCAGCAGGAAGGAGCAACACAGAAGCCGAAGAACACATACGAGCGTTTTTGCAGCTGTGCTAGTGCCCGTGCAGGGGATACACGCGCAACAACAGTAGCAGCTGGAAGCAGCCGCAGCAGGGGAAGGCACTGCACCACTTACAGCAGGAGCAGCAGCCGGCAGCAGGAGAGCGAGAGGGACGTAGAGCAGGCTTCTCGTTCTGCCACTACTGCTGCTGCTGCTTAGGAGTCGCCCAACAGGACACGGACATGCATGCGCTCGTACGTGCCCGGCGAGCGTTTCTCGTCGACATTTATATACGCGCGTAGTTCCCGCGCATAATCCTCTCTCACTTACTTTTCTATCCATCCATGTGTATGAATATATATACATATATATATATATATTTATATGCCTATAGCTTCCTCTCTCTTAGTCTGTCTATGTACACCCGACATACACGTATGTATACGTATATATACGTAATTGTGTCAATAACTGCGTGTAAACATTTGCACTGTATATATATATATAGCGTGCTGTCTCTCTCTCTCTCTCTCCATATCTCTCTATAAATACCCTACGTATATATATATGTATATATATATATATTTGTATATACACAGACGTGCGCATATGTATATATATATATATATATATGAGTAATTGTATGGTTAGTTACATGTAAATCCTTGCGCATTGTGTGTAACAGAATGCCACGGCCTGTCGTATGTATTCGCATACGTCGACGTCCCCAGGGACATCTTCGCACGACCGGTCGAAGCGGCAGAAGATATTTGCTACTGTGTGCGCCTTCTTGTAAAATGTAGAGAATCAGTACCGTCGTGACGTACAGTACATTTATTTAAATGCTGCTCCTATATATATATAGGAACACGAGCGCGCATACGTATGTATATATACATACGTGTAGGATGCAGAGATAAATAGATAGACGTGTAAGTATTTACATAGCTGTTCTTCTTGGGAATACACGTCCATCGTATACAAGTGTCCATATGTAGAGAGAGAGGGTAGGGAAGGTGAGAGACGCATACCAGCACAGTTTCATGGAGTAGCAACTACTTGCATAACTCTTACTTCGAGCAACTGCGTGGGTGATTTATACAGCTGGATCTCTCGACGCACTTTCAGGTGGTCATACACATGTATATACAATATATATATATATATATATGTATATTTGTATAGTTTTGTGTTATACCGAACGAAGGGCTCGATGTATTTTCTGTTAATGCGCGTGGATGGTGTACATACAGTTGGATCTCCTGACGCACTTGGAAATGGTCATGCGGACCGAGCGACCACCTCTCGGTGGCAGGGAGCACATAATGTTCCGCTCCTATTACCACCCCGTCAAGGTATGACTGAACGGACTCAAAACTCTCACCAAGTGAAATACTCGCCTGTGTGTATCTGTGTATGTATGTGTATCTCTAGGTATACGTGTAGACATATATATATATATATATATGCGTATATGTGTGTGTGTGTGTATCTATGGACGTATGCATGCGTGATGAGGCCAACCCAGATTTGTATGCTGGAAGTAACATGTACAAGTGTAGCGTATGTATTGGTATTTGTGTATACGTTGAAGGGAGGGCAATAGACGGGGAACATATATATATATATATGTGTATATATCTAATCGCACAGGACTGCTGACCTTCTGTGTATCTGTATATATGTATATATAAATGTGTACATACGTGTATGCGTACGTGCATTAGTTGACTCGGCTGGAGGTTTGTATCTGTGTCAATAGTGTTCGCGAAGGAAGCAATGACAATATAAACACGCACACGTATGACGACGACGCGCTTTTGAGGAATAACGGGTGAATAAATGTAGCGCCGCCTACACTTGGTGGGGACAGCATTATGCCTAAGTGTCTTCTGTACTGTAGTAGTTGCATCCGTGTTTGTCTGCCTGTTCAGCTGTAGACATGTATAGACCGGCTGCAAACATATATATATATATACGTATATATATGTACACGTATATAGTAATATATATGCGATGTGGTGCCAGGCACGTGGTGCGCGTTGTCTTGCTGCAGAACGTCATCGACGGAGATTTATGTGAGACCTTCTCGCTGCTGCCGTACGACGCACAGAAACGCATCGCTCAAGATTTCGAGAAAACTCCCGCAGATATACTCAAGTATCTGGAGGACATCCGTAATCGGGTGCTTTGAAGAAAAACTCCGACCTTAAAAATCGCTGCTTTTCCACGGCGTCCCACATCTGCTGGGAAAATCGAGTGACTCAGCCGCAGCGAGAGGGAACCGCCTGCTGCACGTCGTGTGTTCCTTTGTCTGTGCGCATGCTTCTGCAGTGCGGCACGTATGCGTCGGCGCGCGTCCGTCTGTCGTCGTTTTGCGCGGAGATATGTATTTGTGTGTGTTAGTGTGGGTGAGTTGAACGGTGTGTGAACGTAACAACTACGACCGACTTTTTTCCTCCGCGGCCGTACGCGTGCAGCACGCTGTCCGTTGTCTGCATGTTGTGATGGCTGTCGAGAGCGGAGGAGGAGATGATGCGGAGAAATGGTGTGGCCTCGGGAAACCTATTGTAAAAAGGTGGTGTCTCGCATGCAGCCGTATAAGGACGAGACGCGGTCTCTTAAAGCTGGCTCAAAACGATAGTTTTTGCTGGCTGTTCACACGGGGGAGCAGCAGCAGCATCTGCAGCGACGGGCAAGATCTTACAGCTCTTGTCGCGCTGCGGCACGGGAATCACCTGGCGGAGTTACAGGCTTCCTTCTGGTACCTACAGATCTGCCTTACACCTGTCCAAATATATTCGCATGTATACATTGTTTTTCACAGGTGGACTCCACCCACCCTGTATCTTTTACTGGTACAGCTACAGCGGAGGCACACCATCCAGCAGCACGCCAGCAATGCGGCAGGTGTAAGTCACTGGAGGACAGTCGGGTCACACATGTGCGACACTGTTGCTGCCCCGCCACGACTGCAACAGGAATGGTACGTAAGAAGCGAAGGTGCAACATCAGCTGCCGTGTTTGCACATGATTGTCGCCCTCATCACGTTACTCTCTGAAGAAAAATGAAGGCCGCACATTTACAAAGTCTGCAGAGAGCGGGACGGAGAGAAACAAGACGACGCAGAGAAGCACACGTACAGAGAGGCAGTAGATAAGATAGTACAGGTCTTTCAATTCTCCAGAAGCCGCCTCACCTCACCGGCACAACTGGGAAACGTCCATATGGGGGGAAATCGCAACGTCTTCTCTGCTGCTCAGTGCTGAAGCAGTGCAACCCCGGTGGCTGTCAAACTGCCTGAACGCGTCAGTTGCACATGCGTGCCCTGTACGTAGAGGACTGGAGTATTGACGCGGAATTTAACTGGGAGGTGAAGTACCATTTTCGCGGTGAACGTAGGTTGCAAAAAACATACCCGAGCCGGAGTCTGTGTATATCCTGTAGAGGAACCCACGTGTAAAATCCGCACCCTCACATGTACGTATGCATGTCTGTACCGATGACAGGCTTTTACAAACTCGGGATCCCTCGGGAGACCTTTGAGAGTGGAGAACGTCGACGAACGGCTGTGCCGGTAGCAATCGAGCTGCGAGTTGCTCTGCATTCTGCCTGTCTTGCGGTTGCTATTCCCGTCCAGCAACGTGGGCTTCAACCCGTGCTCAGACTTCTACAGCAATGCGCGCGGCAAATGCGCGGCAACAACCGTATAGACACTATCTACGAACAATCAACACTTGCAACACTCCGCTCCAAGCATGCTGAATTAAAGTTGCATAGAGCCCACCCCTCTCCCAGCAGACAGGTTTCTCTGCTACGCTTTTAGTTCAGAACTCTGTTTTGCACCGTGCGGAGACGTACTCTATAAGCGAAGGCGCCAGCAACCAGCGGTGTCTCGGACAAATCCGTTAGCTCGTTTGCGACCGTTTTCGGTGACACACAAATGTTACACAGAAGTTTTACACATGCGGCTAGTACGCCTCTGGCCGGTGTCCATATACCTGAATACATCCATAGCATATGAATGTTCGTACACATGTATCAGACTATTTACTGAGTGACGACGTGATCCACTAGGTCTTCCTTGGATGAGACGGCAAACCACGGTTGAGTCTGCCCCAAAGAGTGCCACGATATACCGACGGCCGTGGCTGCTGGTTAGAAGCTGCGCAGCAGAAGGCCAAGGTCGGCGGGCACGCGCACAGTTTCAAAGTCGCCCGTAACTGCAAGTGAATGTCAACAAAAGGTCTACAAGAAAAAAGTGATGACGACCAAAAGCCCGAGTTTTGTATGCGTGTGCGTCTCTGCATTGTCTCGTGCGGTGTGAAGGTGTTCGTACGCCTACAAGTGGTATACGGAACTGTTCTTACACCTGCACAAGTCTGTGTACACCCGGATTTGTGACGGTCTTGAAGGCAATTCGAGAGGGAAATATTTCTGAGGTCGCAGAAGGCACCTGCGCATAGCTGAGGGGAAGGCGAAGGTGAAGAAGATTCACGGGTGTGGACTAAAAGGGAAGAACACAATACTTGCACGACTCTCCAGGCTGTCAGAAGTAGGGAGCTTGCGCGCTTTACTGGTGTCTGGATTCACGTTCAAGGAAAGCTTCTATGGAGGTTGGGACTTGGGAAAATGGACAAAAAATGTCGCACCTCGTATGCACACGGCTGTGAGTTCTCTCCTTGTCAGGTTCCGCCGCCGTGCACGTGAACACAAATGAGGCTTCACCATGTCTGGAGTCCGCTCGGTAACAGTACAGCAGCGACACTCTGAGGCAAGCTTTTGTCCTTTAGGCACACGCACAATACCTGACTCACAGAAAACGAGGTGGCACCTGGTCTCTTCTTCATGTGTGGCCTGACACCGCACTGAAGCAGGTAGCCGCCTGAATTAAGATCCTCAGTAGCACGGGGCAGCCTCTCGGTAGCAGCTCAACAAACTGCAGCTATTACTGTGTTTATTGTAATGTACAGACCCCACAATATATATATGTATATGTGCATGAAAGTAAACGGTCATAGCAACCGAATTTCTGCAGCTGTACTACAGTTATGGGTAACAATACGTCTGCAGAGGCCACTGCAAATGAAAACGTGTACAAATATATATATGTATATATATACGTTGTATATACATGTACATACATTCGTGTATACAGGCGGCGCTCCTACAGTCTTGTACTCAGAGAAGATACGCTATGCCTTTCACTTTGTGAAGTGTGTACAATCCCTGATACGTGGAGCGGCTCATAGTACAGTGTGACGCTAGCAACGGTTTACGAATGCTGCATCCCACAAGCACCGCCACGTGAGCATCCTTCTTAATGTCACTAGCAGGTAGTTGCTGCTCAGCAGCCTCAAAGCAGAGAGCAGAAGTCCTGGTGCGTGCCTCTCGGCGTCGGGCACCGTACACGCTTGTTCTTGCCGCTGCCTACACTGCAGCCTCGTACTACGCACGGAGTGACACTGCACCTCGCGCCTTGTGTAGGCTTGCTGGCAGCGACTCGTACGCTGCAGAAAGCACCAATACCGAGACGACCGTGGGCGTATATACGTTGCCTCCTTCTTGGAGGTGAAGCAGGCGCAAAAAGACTCACGAGTCTGTGCAGAGGCCCGCTACCACGTATGAGGAGAGTGAAAAAGTGGGGCAAAAACGCGTAGCTTGACAGCCGGGCTTCAGTGCCCGCTGCCGTCGTCGAATGATAGCGCAACACTGGCACACGCCGCGACTCGATATTCGCAGCTGGACCAAGCCTTTGAGTAGTGGAGACGGAGGGTGTAAATGCGGCCGGACGTGTCGGGAGGACCGCTAGTAAACCTGTGGCGGCCCCCCTTCCCTTGCCGGGCACCCGCAGGCAAGACGATACACCAGGGTCACTGAGAGTTGTGCAAGCTAGCAGGTCTATTACGCTAAGGCACATACCTAGCGGGTGGCTGCAGATTGACGCAGCTATCACGCGTGTGCGCAAAGTCTCAGCGACGCGAATGCTGCTTCGTCAACAGCGAGAGCAGTCGCTGGGGGGCTCTCAGCAGCACTGCAGCAGCAGCAGCATTAGGTGTGGCCGCGCGGCGGCGTGTTCTGCGTACGCCGTGCAAGGCGAAGATCCGAGCAAACTGATTGCAGCATAGGAAGCCGCAGAGACTAATGGGGAGAATGACTCCGAGAGAAACAAGCGCGAAGGAGTGCGTCCACAACCATTCCGCCGCTGATTCTGTTGCCAGTGATCCGGCCGTCGTAGCTGCTGCGGCTGCCTCGTCCCTACCGGTGTTCGCCGACAAAAAGGAGACGTGCCAGCAGTGCGTCCAGACGCTGCTGAGGAAGCGTTTGACTTGTGCAGCGGCTGCTGCCAGCATTTCAATGGGCAGCAGCAAGTGCAGCAGTCGCTGTTGTTGCTGCAGCTGCCTTTCTCTAGGCCCTAGAGGCTCTTGGTGCTCTGCCGCTCCACGCAGACCAACCGGACCTCCTGCTCTCTCAGAGTCTACTGTTTCCGAGGAAGCTGCCAACGAACAAACGGGAGAGGCAGAAGCAGCCTCGGCTACAGCGTGTGCATCTGCAACAGCAGGAAGGATGCTGCTGGCACTACTGTGTTCTCGCGTAGCAGAGGAGCCAGAAGCCTCGTTCTGAGACGGCAAAGAAGCTGCAAGAGCTGGCAGAGAAGCGCCACACGCACAGCAATGCCCGCGTCCACCTTCGAGCAGCAAAGGGCCCGCTGATGCCGCTCGCGTTGCAGCGCGGACAGAAGCGTCTGTGCTGCAGGTGCCACTTGTGTTTGATCCTTCGAGCTGATTGTCACTGCTTTCGTTTTGCGGCCTGCAGAGCCCAGGACCAAACACGTGCGGCTGCCCTGCCTCCGTTCCCCGCTTCTCTCTGTGTTCTGCAGATACTTTCTGCTGCTGAGCGCGCTCCTGCTGTTGGAGCGCTGCCTCCTGCAGCTGCCACTGAGGCTGCAGCAGCAGCTGCTGCTTCTCGAGTCTTGACCCGTGCGCGGCTGCAGGTGCTGGCGAGTCACTGTGGAGGGGCAAGTTCATCCCGAAAATGCCAGCAACTACAGCAGCAAGAGAGGTTGTAAGCGCAAAGAGAGAAATCTTTACGTTCATCTGCATGTAGGCGTTGCGGCACACGTCCAGATGCATCTGCAGCAGCAAGCAGCACAGTCGGGGCACGCGCAACGACGTGAGGCCCAAGCCACAGCAGCAGCAGCAGCGGCAGCAGCAGCTCACCACCACTCGCCCGGTAGAGCCAGTGTGCGCCAAAGAACGCGGCCACGGCCACGCAGACGCACGCGCGCCCAGCGTGGGACGAAAGCAAAGAGATGTTTCGAAGGAGACACGAATACAACGCAGACGCACAGAGACGCATTGAAGGAACAAAGAAAGGACACATATTAATCTGCATGTATACGAAAAGACGCTATCGACGCATCAGCAGAAGAGGAACATCACAAGCATGCCAAACACACGATCTACCAGTATACGCAGATATATATAGTCGCCCACACGTACATATATATATATATATATTCAAAGCGCATACACATCTACGTACACACAGTAATCTATACATATACATATAGGCATACACCCGCACACATCTACTATAGTGGCATATATATATATATATATTCCGGTGACAGACAAACACACATGCATATCCATATTCATATATATATATATACATAGACACCTACAAAAATACGATATACACATTTAATTCCCGTACACACATGCAAGCATACACAAATATATATATATATATATATATATATATATATATATATAGT
>KL647300.1:2377062-2407598 GCA_000727475.1 Sarcocystis neurona | reverse complement strand
ACACATGACAGACATACACAATATATATATATATATATATATATATATATATATATATATTGATTTGATGCAGCTGGAAGATACCTTTGTGAGTTCTTCATGGTGAGTGACCGAGCGCGTCGTTGCAAGAATTTGAGAGAGCAACTCGTCCACCTGCTGGAGAAACGACTCAAGTAGAAGTTCTACGTCCGCATGGTCTTCTCTCTCGTGTGGACGGCTGCAGGCAGGAAGAGCAGCAACAGCTCGTGCAGCAGGAACAGCGATGCACGCCGACAAAGAGCAGGCCCCCATGCTGCTAGTTAAGAAGTGAAGCGCACATAGGTGACACAGCAGCAGGGAGACAGGTGGGGAGCATCACCGTAGGAAACAGGTGAAGAGCAGCACGGCACACGACTACGTACCTCGTTCCGTGCTGCAGCGCGCGGATCGAGAATTGCAGCAGCACTTGAAAATAACGGTACGCCACACACGAGACTTCACACATACAGCACCAAAGCACGAAGCAAACGCAGCGACTCTGTCGCATGCAAATAAAGCAACAGCACCTGCAGACAGTCGCAGCGCATGTATGCACAGCACAACAGAGTCGTGTCTCCAGGGAACATGCAGCGGCGCATGTCAGCGACGCTGCAGCAGCAGCAGTCGTCGTTTTACAACAGCAGCCGGTGGGGTACGGCAACAGCAGCGTGAACAGCCGCGTTGTCTCGGCCATGCAGGAGGCGCTCAACGCACGCGAAACCGCGTAATCAGCTCCACCTTTGCTGCTTGACGCAGCAGCCGCAGCCACGCGCGACCCCCGCGGTGACAGCATCAGCACCAGCTTCCTGCCCCCTTTTCCACAGGCAGCAGCAGCAGCAGCCGCGGAAGTATGGGAGTGCAGTCCCTTCCTCCTCGCAGTACGAAGCTAACACTGTCTCAACGTGACGAACTGCAGCAAGGACCGCAAAGCGGCACGCTGCTTATGATATCAACATCAGGCGCAACAGTTACTAGCGGCAGCAAAGGCGCCAGCACCACATTGGGGAGAGCGATTAGCAGCAGAAGTTCGGTACATTGATATATGCCAACAACCGCCGCAGCAGCGTCTAACTCCCTCTGAGTATCTGGGCCAGTCTTGTTCGTTCCTGTGAACACTAGAAGAACACTGGAGGGCACGGGTAACAGCACCAGCGGCAGCAGCAGCAGCCCCAGCCCGACCGTGCGTCTCGAGCAGCGCAGCGGGTGCATCTTCGTCTTCGCAGGGCCACAGCAGAGAAAAAGAGCAGCAACATCAGGCGCAGAACGCCGAACGCCGTTCCTGGAAGCAGCAGTAGCCGTGTCAGCCTACGGAATAGAGGAGCTGCTTACTCATGCAGCAGCTTGTCGGTCAAGTACATATCTGCCATGTCGCCGTCGTCACTAAGAAGTTTGATCAAACAGCTGCGCAGCCCTTCAAGCCGAGCTTCCACCTCCTGCAGCAGGCCGCACGGCACCAACGCACGGGCACTACTGCTCTTCAAACCGCCACAACAACAACTACTACTACGACTACGAGTACTACCAACACTACCACAGGCAGGGGGAGTCTTCGACGACCCTGCTCTAGCTAGCACATTACTGCATGCAGCAGACGTGCGTGTGCATACGTGTCTGCCTCTCTGCTTCCGTCTGCAAAAAGGTCATCCCACCGAAGAAACCCATGTTGGGGAACAGCTAACAGCAGACATATCTACTGACACACGTCTACGCATGCCAGCCACAGTCCCATGCAAACAACACACACATACCCACATATATATATATTCGTGTGTATATCCATGCAGATACATGTTTATGTATAGTATGTATTTATATGCGTCCTTATGTGTATATATATATATATCCATATATATGTATATACGTACATATATATGTATATACATGTATGTATATATATATACGTATATATGCATCCGGCTGCGCAGACAGACACTTGCAAGGTGGTCACGAGGGCGTACAGTCACGGGCGTTATAGCTGCAGTAGTAGGTGTAGGAGTATTCGTAGTAGCTGGAGCGGCAGCAGTAGTAGGAAGAGTCGTAGTAGTAGTAATAGCACGGGCAGCCCCCAGACAGGCGTCGTCACCGCGCGGGTACATTCTTCGTGAAAGTTCCTGCAGTAGCCTATTCGTAGACTTCTTTCCCCGTAGAAGGCATCCTGTGTTCTCCTTCTTCGAATCTACTTCACACAGGACGGGACGACGGACTGGCGATAGCATGCATACACATATATGCATATCAGGAACGGGACAGACGAAAAGAAAAATAGGACGAGACAGAGACACGAGGCAGGAAACATTTCGGACGTCGTGAAGCAGACGAGCAGAGAAAACGAGACGTGCTTCGTTATTCGCAGAGGGACTCGTCTCCATCGCTGTACACTCTGTTCGTCTGCTTACCGCCGGGGAGTGCAGGGCCACACATATCCGTACACACGTATTCAGAGACGCACAAGGATACATAAATATATATATATATATATACGCACATACAAACATACATATATACGGTGAAAAGCGACTTAGCGCCAAGGCATCAAACCTGTACTTATACACACATATGTGCACATACATATGTACATATATAGACAGATGGATAGATAGATAGATAGATAGATATACGTTTATATATACATAGATATAGATACAGGGTATAAAGCGACTCAGCGCCGGAGCGTGAAAGCTGCAAGAACCTCACAGTCTCTCTTACCGTAGTAATCTACACAAGTGCATACGTGCAAATCCTTCCGCAAGGATATATATATATACATATATATGTATATATAGATAGATACAGAACGAGAGTGAGAGATAGTTGAGTTTGGTGACGACAGACAGATGCGCCTCATTGCGCGCATATATATACATACATATACATGTATATGTGTATATATACATAGATCTATATGTACATATATGTATATGTATATATATATATACATATATGTATACAAAGGCGAAGAGGTACACATATACGCAAGTGAACTCGCGAGGCCGATAGCACGTCCAGATCCTTTCCAGCAACGCAGTCTGCTGGGGTGGACCACGCAGAAAAATTGATATCTGCTACAGTCGCAGTCACGAGTTTACACATATGGATAGATACAGATCTATAAGTATGCACATATACATACATATAGATATGCATGCGCATCTATATGCGTATCCATACACGCATATACAGACGCTAGCATATATATATACATAGATTTAAACATGCGTACACACATATATATACATACGTACACTCTGTATTCGCAGTGGTATTACGCTTTCCTTTCCATAGACATATATATATATGCAGACGTATATAAACCCTGACGCAGACTAAACGCATAGAGAGAGGAGTCGAACACACGGTAGGTAGGTGGCTACACACAGACACACATATATATATATATATTATGTAGGAGACAGAAAGGCGGGAAGACAGAGTGAGAGATGCAGAGAGATACGCATATATATATATATATATATGGACAGCCACAAGCATACACACATATAAATACATATATATATATATATATATATATATGGACAGCCACAAGCATACGCACATATAAATACATATACATATATATATATACGTATATATATATATGCAGGGAGAGAGATAGAGAGAGGGAGAGAGAGACATACAAATATATGTATATGTTGCGTTTCAACAGAGGAAGGGAGCCGAAAGGATATCCGTATCAGATAAATTATTAAGCACAAGGGCAGACTTCCTGCACCTCCCTGTCCATTTCTTTGTACAGCAATAGACGCAGCTACGTAGAAGCACAAAGCAAACCCTGTCTATACAGTCCTGATGGAGGGACCGTCCGGCTTGAGCTATACACGGCCACGACCGCACCTGCAAGGCATTCTTCAGCAGCATCAGCTGATGGAGCGACGGCGTGTGCAGCAGTGAGAAGAAAAATGGAGTGGCGTCGGCGGCGCCGACTGCCAACACATTCGTGGAAAGGCGGATTTGTTGCCCTTTCCTCGTCATTCCCATGAGTTCTTCTTCTGCAGAAGAGGCAGCAGCAAGAGCAACAGCGCGAGGCAGCAACAGCAGCAGCAGCAGCACATGCAGCTTCGCAGGGTACAGCAGCGGTAGCAGCCAAAAAAGGAGACCTGACGGGAGGAGCAACAGCATTGGCGCACGCGCACAAGCCAAAAACAGCCGTAGACGCGGCGGCGACGCGGCAAAGGCAGCGGCAGAACCAGCAACACGCAAGCAGCAGCACGAGCAGACGCAGGGCAGTACAACAGCAGGGACCGCAGCTCGTGTGTAACAACAGCAGCGGGGCAGGACCACAAGCAACGAGCACGCCAGCAGCAGCGGCTGCAGAACAGCACAGCAGTCCACTGCAGACGGCGGGGAACAGCAGCAGCGGCAAGTTTCCACTGCAGCCCGAAGTCGACAGCAACGACACTTGGACGACGACGCAAGAGCAGCAGCGTCTCGGGAGGAGGTTCACTCCTGCGTGCGGGTGGCAAGAAGGCGCAGCCGAACATGTGGCAACGCGCGGGAGAGAGTCAGTAGCCGACGGCAGCAGCTAGCCACGCGTGCGGTGAGGAGCTACCGGAAGCAGCAGCGCACCTAACCAAGCAGATAGCAGCCCCTTGCACCGGAAGCGCCACCGAGTCACACCAGTGGCTTGCGCTGTCAACTGCGGCTCTGCGTCGAATAATAGCCTGCAGACGACTTTGTAGCAGAGAAATGCAGTGAGCCGGACAAACAGCCAGCCACCCGTTGCAGTTGAAAACGTGCAGCCACGCCAGTCACTGTCCACGCAGACGGCTAGCGACACAGAAACGAGGAGCCCCAGAGAAGCAGGTAGCGAGGCAGGTGTCTAGCCAGGAAGACAGTTAAAGCTACCGAAGTAGCCGGACACTCGGTGCAGTGGCGGAGCTCCACACGACCCTAGAAAAGGTCAGCAGCAGCAAGCAGCAGCGAAGCATTACCTAGTGAGGCGACAGCGACCTGTACGCGCTCTACGTATTCTCGTGCAAGGGCTTCGACTGCAGAAAGAGCGACAGCAAAGAGCGCTTCGAGGCAGCGCAGCTCGAACGGAAGCTGTTGCATCCACAAGCCACCGAGACCGGACAGTCGGCCGCTGCCGCTGTTTCTCGGTCCTGCTGCTGCGCCTGCTGCTCCTGTTGCTGCGAAAGACGCCGTCACTTCGTCTGCTGCTGCGGTCGTCGCTGACGCCTGAGACCCGACCGCCTCGACCTTCGCTCGAGCAGCGGCAGGCGTAGGAACAGCAGCAGCAACCCAGTCGGCGACGTTGGGGGTCGCAGCAGAATTGCCATCAGCAGCAGCAGCGGGCATAGGAATCCCAGCAGCCGTTCCGACATGTTCCGTCTCCCATGCTGACGTTCTTCTGCTGCGGGGAGAAGCGTTATCTACATCTTGGTTCAATGAGAAAGACGTCAACTTCAAAATTCCACGAGGCGGGCCTGAACCCAGGGAGCCATTCTTTCTTAGAGCCTCTACCACCGTCTGCTGCTGTGATATTGGCTTTGCTGCTGGAGCCGCTGTTTCCGATACCTCAGCAGGTGCTGCTGCAGAGCTCCTCAGTGGGCGCCCGTTGAGGCGCAACACAGCGGCCGCGTTGTCGTCAGCCGCCGCGTCTTTGCAGTCCGCCAGCGCCGCTTCTGCTGCAGCCGAGCCGGCGGTCGCACAACGGACTGTACGTCCCCCTCCCACTAGTGACCTCGCTGCTGCATCTGCCGATGCTGCGGCCCTTCCTCCTCCTAATCCTCCTTCTCCTTCCTCTTCTTCTCCTCCGGCAAGGCGTGCTGCGGCTGCTTTTGTTGCTGCTACCCCCGGCTGTGCGCCACCCGCACGCGGGTCGTTGCTGCCACGAGGTGCCGCAGCAGCTGCTGAGGAGGAGGAAGGCTCCAAGTCACTGACGCGCACTGGGGCCCTCCGAGCTGCTGGTGGTGCTGACGCAGGAAACGGCGGCTTTCCTGCTGCTGCAGCTGCTGTGCAGTCGAGCATCGCAGCCGCTGCTGCAGGACTCGCCTCGCCACACGTCAGCTGCTGCAGCACGGCGCTCGTCACTGACGGCTGCGGCTGCAGCAGGAGCAGACGCTCGGGGCTGCACCAAAAGAGTAATACCAGCGATCACATCGGCACGAGGCCAGACGTCTACGCAGATTTACCTCTTCGCACAGACGAGAAAGTGCAAGCATTTGTCTGTCCCTATCATTACAAATGTATAAGTACGCGTAAGCCCACGTCAACGACCATCAGATGGAGGAATACGTATAGATGACCAACTCCGCGTAACAGACGTCTCGCGAGACGAGACGCAGAAGAAACGCATGCGAAACGCATGCGCAGCGGCGGGTGCCAGCGGAGTTGGCTCTACTGAGGCAGCTACATGCAGCAGCAGGGACAACAGAGCAGCATCGGTGAGACGGCCACGAGCAGCAGCGACAGCGTAACAACAGCAAAAACAGCAGCACCAGTGCATGCGACGTAGATCGCGGTACCAGACGCGTCGTGGTATTCGGAGCACTGGGTGAAGCATCAGCAGGAAGGTGTAGCACACTACAGACAGACAGCAGCAGTTTTCCTCGGGCAGAGCAGCAGCAGATGTTGGAGCAGCGGCAGATGTGGAGGAGCAGCCGAGGTGATGAGAGCGGCGGCACACGCAGTTTGGCAAACAGCAGCTCAAAGTCCGGCGACTGGAGGCAGCTGCAGAGGCCGGGACAGCAGCGGCAGCTGCTTTGTCTTGACTTACGTTATGATAGCCGCAATGTTTTCGAGCTGCACCAGAATGGCCGGCGTGCGCACAAGAATTTTGGCATGCGGCGGCCTCAGGACGTCCGCCGTGGTAGCAGGGAAAGGGCTGCTGCTGCTGCTTCCGCCTGGTCTTCCTCCTGCAGGCATCGTTGCAGGCGCACCTGCAGCAGCGAGCCCCACCCCGCTGCTGCTGCTGCCTCCCAGGTCGAGACTGCTGCCGCTGCTGCCCGCTCCTCCGGTGTACGTACACCGCAAATCGAGCATGCGCAAGTCACTGTACGGCAGAGACAGACTCGCCGCAAGCTCTGCTCGGGAAACGCTAACGTACTCGACTCGGAACGTGGGCGCTGCAGCGGCTGCCGTGCTACCAGCTGTGTCTTCCACTGTCGACGCGGCCGCTGCTCTGCTGTTGCTGCTGCTCTTGCTATGGCCGCCTTCGAGTCCGCTGCTCGTGCTGTCTTCGGTGCTGCGGTTGCTCTCCGACGGTATACTGGTGCAGCTCGCCCCGTTCAACTTCGGCGTCGGCTCAATAATGCAAATCTGAACAGCAGCAACACACCCCACACAGCGTCTGGGCAGCTCCCACATCCGCAGCAGGTGTGACGAGAAGCTGGACGACAAGTAGACAGAGACAGAAACGCAGCGGCAGCAGCTGCTGCGGCAGCAGACCGGCAACACGGGGACACCACAAAAGGGGCGAAGAAGAGCACGAAGAAGCAGCAGTTGTGGCAGTCGAGCACAGCCCCAGAAGCTGGAGGGTTTGCAGGAACAGCAGCTCAACAAACACTAGCAGTAACAGGTCACAGCTCGGCAGCAGCAACACCAACACAGAAACAGTACGAGGCGGGGAAGAGAAAGGGTTGCACCCACATGTATACGTATCTATCTATCTACATCTATCTATCTATATCTATCTATATCTATCTACCTATCTATATCTATCTACCTATCTATATCTATCTATCTACCTATATCTATCTATCTATATCTATCTATCTATACCTATCTATCTACCTATCCAAATCTATCTATCTATGTATCTATGTATCTATGTATCTACCTATGTATCTATGTATCTATTCCTCATATATATATATATAGATACTGCGAGAGACAGAGATACAGAGAGAGGAGACCGGACTCACGGCGCAGTGTATACATATATATATATGTGGGCGGATATATGTAAGCATATACGGGTGCAGCGCAGACGTCAATAAAATCTACGGACGGACGAATATATACATCTATATATATATAGATACATGCGTCAGTACAGACACTGCAGGCATACGCGCCTCATGCACATGTACACGGATCGCCCGTCTGGACGTACTACAGAGATAGATCACGTACGTACGTAATATTTGTATAGAGGTAATACGTATGGGGACACATATATATACATATATATATATATGGGCATATCCAAAAGCGTATATGCAGTACTCCTGCCCTGTATATACGTACATCTATATTCTGGACGGGTATTCTCCTATGCAGCGATATCGACACATAGGAAGGGACGACGTGCGGCTGCTCGATATAGGGGCTAGTAGGCGGCCTACTACTGAGAGGACGGATATACATACAAGTGACTCTCCACACCGCCAGGAAAGTCTACGATATACATGAAAAGGCGTGCTCGCGTTGCTCGCGCCTGCTCTGCAAGCAGCTGTCCTGGGACGCGTCCTTCTGGCTGCTGTGGGGAGGGGAAGCAGCGTGTACCTGCACCTGAGCCCTGGGGGAGAAGGCGCGTGCTGCGCCTGCTGTGTAGTTGCTGCCGCTACCGAAGAGCGAGCCACTGCCGCTGCTGCTGCGACTTCTGGTGAACCCAGCAGCCGCAGCGGCAGCAGCGCGAGCCACGTCAGTCGCGCCCGGACCACGTGTTGCTGCTGGAGACGAGGCGGCAGGAGAACCAGCAGCAGCAGCAGGGCGCCCCTCAGCAGAGGGCCCAGCGGTGGCAGCAGCAGCAAGAGATCGCGCAGCAGCCGCAGCAGCAAACGTAGCAGTCGCAGACGCTGCACTCCCTGAGAAACGGCTTTGCGACTTGCGCTCGCTACGTGACTTCGGCCCAGCGACGCGCTGCTGCTGCTGCTGCCAAAGCTGCCGCTCGTCGCTGCCGCGGCCGCTTGAAAAGCTGCGGCAGTGGACTTTGCGGCTGCTCGTGGAGTGCGTGAGTAACGGGCTTGACGTAGCCAAGACGGTCGCATGCATTTCTCCCCGTCCCTCTGAAGACCAGAGTGTTTTCGCTGTGCCTGCTGGTTGCAGGCGGCCGGCTGCCACCGCAGCAGATGTCACGGGCTCCACGAAGCCCCGTGCCGCGTGTGCGTATGCTGCTGCAGCTCCACGCCAAGGCGACGGCCACGTCAAAGTACCCGTCGACGTCCAACATCCAATCGCCTTTGGTGCTGCCACTGCAGGGCCGCTATTGCTGCTGCTGCTCCTCGCAGCAATCATGCGGCTTCCCACCCTGCGGTTGCTGTGGCTCTGGGATACCACAGTGCAGCACCCCCCCCACGTTGCGTCACTGCTGCTGCTGCTTTTGCTGCTGTTGCGGGCTTCAACACGGCTGTCGCAGCTGCCACCGCGTGCCCACCTGTTACCGCTGCTATTGCCGCTGCTGCTGCCGTGACCGGCGACATCGCAGCTGCTGCTGCTGCTCGCGCTGCTGCACCGCACTCCACTCCCGCTGCTGTCACGGGGTTCACGTGGGTTTTCTCGAACGCTGGTGCTCTGGCTGATGTGACTGCTCCACACGCTGCTGTTGTTGGTGTTGCTGGACCTCGCGCGCATGCCGCTGCTGGTGCTTTGCTGGCCGTCCCCTTTGCTGCCGCGTAAGCTGCTGCAGGTGTTAACGCAAGCTTCACTGCTGGTACGGCGGCCACTGCTCCTGCTGAGCTCCTCAGAAATGCATGCGGAGAGAGAGTTTTCTCTGCTGCAACCGCGGCCCTCACAGAAGCCGCGCGCAGCAGACCGCGACGAGATGGAACAGGCGAAGAACAGGCAGACGCTTGTGCTGCTGCTGTTGTTGTCTCGACGTGCTGGACCGTGTGGGTGCGGGGCTGTCGAAGCCTGTAGCAGCCGCGAGTTACCCGCCGCCACGTGTCTTGCGCCCACTTTTGGGCTTGCTGCACCAGCTGCTGCTGGCACGGATCCTGCGGCTGCCGCTGCGTCCGTAGCTGCAGCTGCTGCTGCCGTTGCAGTGCGCAGCCAGCACCCCACAGCGGGTGGCAGCTGCAGAACGTCCACGTGTTTTGCAGGAGATGCAGAAGAAAAGACTGCTGTAGCTTGCCTGAGTGGGGTCAAGACTACTCTGCGAAGCCCTGCTGCTGCTGCTGCGGCAGCTCTTCCCTCAGTTGTTTTGAAAAGGCCTCCTGCTGCTTTTGCGACAGATGGTGCTGCTGCTGGTGCTCCTATGCCGGGCGTGTCTGCGGGTGCACTTGCCACGGGCGGTCCTGCACTTCCTGCTGCTGACACAGCTGCTGCCGTTGCTGTTGGCGCTCTCGTTCGTGCTGCCATGCAGGTTGCTGCGGCTGACGCTATATGTAGCGGTCGCCCTCGTGACACTGGCGCTGCTGTTGCCGCTGTAGCTGCTGCAGAGGCAGGTGGCAGTGCGATTGATAGTGCTGCAGGAGGACTTCCAGGTCGGGTTGCCCACGGCGTCAGCACCTCGGCTCGTGCGCAGGAACGCGCTGAGCCTGCCGGCGCTGCTGCAGCAGCAGGCACTGGCGGCGTCACTGTTCCCAGACGACAGCAAGCCCAGGAGGCCGCCGTTCTGCAGTCCTCAAGTGAACAGCAGCAGCGACGCGAGGACGCTGGGAGGGCGGAGGTTCCACAGTCCACATGTATGGATTTAGGAACTGCATCAATGCCAGAGTTACTGAAATTGCTGCTGCACATCCTCCTGGCTGTTGTTCTAATGCTGCGAGGGGGAAGCTGCTGTACGCTGGCGTCAGAGCTGCTGCATGTGCTGTTGCTGCCGCTGTCTGGGAAACCGCGGTGAAGAACGCCCCTACAAAACAGCTTGTCCCCCCCCCCCCGCTGCAGCAGCTCGTCGACGTCCTGCTGCAGTTGCTGCTCAGGGACGTATGGACGTTGCTGCTGGGGTTACCTGTTGTGTTGTCACTGACGCTTATGCCGCTGCTTCCGTTGCTACTGGTATTCCTGCTTAAACTTGAGCTCCTACTGCTACTGGTAGGACTAGTGTCGTCTGCGGGGCTGCTGTTCGTGTTGCGGGCCCATGTGCTGCAGCAGCAGCAGATGCTGCTGGTGGTCCGCAGTTGACTGTTAAGCGCCCGAATGCCGCGTCTGCTGCTTCTGTACAGACAGGGCAGAACGCGCGGGCGATCTCCGCCGCGGTGAGAGAGAGTTTGTGGAGTACGAGTGCACTGCTGCTCCAACAGCGAGCAACAGCTGTTATTGCTGCTGTACGTTGCTGCAGCGGCTGCAGCTGCAGCAGGTGGGAAAGCAGGCGCTCCAGCACGGTCGTGCCGCGTAGAAAATTGCAGCAGCAGTCGGACCCCAGCAAAGAGCGAGCTGCTACTCGCTCTTCTGTGGAGCGCCCTGCGTAGGAGTGGCTGTCGCAGCATGCTTAGACACATAGTTGAGCAGTCCGTTCCTACTTTTTTCGTACTCTCCTCGAGTGTCTAAAATGAATACGAAACACACTGCCGCATCCCGTTGCCCTGTGCGTGCGCCTGCATGTGCCGGCGGTAGGTCTAGCCGCCGGGGCACACAGGCACTGCTCCTGCAGGGGCGGGAGAAACCTCCAGCCGTAGCCAGCAGCCGAGAATGCAGCTCACTAGTTGATCGAAGCAACAGGAAAACTGTCTTATTTAAGGAAAAGAAACACACCTCAGCCGCGGAGGCACCGGCTTGTATGCCTGCGGCGGCCACGTCTGCCGGTACTGCTGCTGCGGGCCCCCAGACGCTCTCTGCAGCTGCTGCTCTTGCTGCCCAGTGTGTTGCTGTTGGTGCATGCCCGCTTGCGGCAGCAGAACACACCTGCAAGCAACACACTACCACCGCGAAGTGAACGGTCGGTCCACTGCCTTTCTCAATTACTCTCGGCTTCCTGATAGCATTGATAATACTCTCAGGTGTACATACAGTCCAACAATAGCAAGAAATGTATTTCGGCGGTGGTGGTGTCCACGGCTGGCCAAGTAGGAACTACGAAAGTAGACGCGGGGAAAGCCGGCAGGGACAGCTGCACACGCTGCCGCTAGCAGAGTAGTCCTACATGCGCAGATGGAGCCGCTTTTGCCGTTGCCGCCGCTGCTGCTGCTGCTACCAGCGGCCCACACCCGCTGCTTCTGCTGCCGCACGGGCGCGTAATGTCGCTGTAATTGCTGTTTGCTCTGCTGCTGTTCCTGCAGCTTCTGTATCTTCTCTACTGCCACGGGGACCCCTGTTGCATTCCCCCTGCACGCCGCTGCGCCTCTCTGCTGCAATTCTGTGCTGCGGTTCTCTGCTGGTCCCTCTCTGTTGCTGCTCCTGTCGCCGCCGCAGCCGGTCCTCGGCGCCGCTTCCGCTGAGCTGCGGACAGTGACGAACACGTTGCTGCCGCTCTGCAGCACTGGCAGGGTGTCAGCATCATCGGCAGCACCGCAACCACCAGCAGCAGCGGCAGCCCTGGCAGCAGCAACAGCAGCAGCACCCACAGCGAGAGTGGCACCATCAGCAGTCCCACCAGCAGCACCAACAGGACCAGCAGCAGCATCAGCACCAGCACCAGCAGCACCACCATCATCAGCAGGACCAGCAGCAGCTCCAGCAGGACCAGCAGCAGGACCAGCAGCAGCACCAGCAGCAGCACCAGCAGTAGCACCAGCAACACGGGCAGCAGCACTGACAGCAGCACCTGAAATGGCAACGGCACCTGTCGAACAACAGCAGTAGGGACATCAGCAGCACCAGCAGCGGCGCCAGGAGGAACCGCACCATCAGGAGCAGCACCAGCAGCAGCATCACGGACACTGCAGATTCTGCACCACTGGGCTCCTTGCGCGGTGTTCAGCTGGAAGCTGCTGGGGGAGAGCTACTACTGCACGCCCTCACCGAGTGTCTGCTCTCGGGCTCGCGACGCCGGCCACGCATGCAGCGACTTCTGCTGTTGCTGCTCCTCCTGCTGCTGCGGCCTGTGGCGCTGCCGCCACAGTGAAGTGACTCTGCGTACGTCGCTACTTCTCCATACGCATGCCTCTTTCGCGGCGGCTGCTGCTGCAGCTCCTGTTCGTAGACTCCGGCAACGGAGCTGCTACTACGCTTGCACATGCAGGACTTACATTCATCCTCATGTACACATAGACAGGCACGCGCCTCACAATCATATGCGATGGCTGCCCCTAGGAGAGCTGCTGCTGTTGCTGCGGTTGCTACGGGGACTGCTGCTATCACAGAGGCTGCCCCCAGAGGTGTTGTTGCTGCATGTACTTGTGAGGCTGCTGGTGTCCTCGTTGCTGCCGGGGCTGCGGCTGGGGCTAGGACGGCTGCTAGAGCTGCTGCAACGAGCAGCGCTGCTGTGGCTGCTGCTGCTGCTGGCGCGGCTGCTGTGGCTGCCGCTACCAGCGCCGCTGCTGTGGCTGCTGCTACCAGCGCCGCTGCTGTGGCTGCTACTGCTGCTCACGCGGCTGCTAAGGCTGCTCCTACCAGCACCGCCGCGGCGTCTACCGCTGTTGCGGCGTGCGCTGCTAGTTTCTCCGGGGTGGCTCGGGCAGCAGCAGCCACAGCCCGTCTGGGAGGATCTGCTTCTTTTGCAGGTGCAGATCGGAATTTTTGTGTGGTGACTGAAAGAGCTGCATTTCCG
This sequence comes from Sarcocystis neurona, assembly GCA_000727475.1. Lineage (NCBI taxonomy): Eukaryota > Apicomplexa > Conoidasida > Eucoccidiorida > Sarcocystidae > Sarcocystis > Sarcocystis neurona. The sequence goes on along the minus strand of KL647300.1, from coordinate 2,394,031 downwards.
TGGCTGCATGCATCTCACAGGAACCTGCTGACTGGCAACCGCTGCCCGTGGTTCTTCGCTGCTGCTGCTGCTGCGACCGGATGTGACCATGTCAACAGCAGGAGGAAGAGCCTCGTGTACAGCAGCATGTCGCCCAATGTTAGCACACGAAGACCCGGTGCTGCCCAAAACGATAGTAGCGCTTGCATGCGATGCAGCAGCGCGCAGGGAAGGGAGGCCAGGTGTCATGAAACCAGAACGAACAGCTCACTGCGCAACAGCAGCAGCGACAGATGTTGCATGCGCTTCGTCCACATGACGTGTGCAGTCGACAGCAATGCTAACTTCCACAGTTGCAGCCGAAGCAGCCGGGGTGACACAACTCTCAGCAGCAGCAGCAGCAGTGGGAGACGATCCAGCAGCAGCAGTGGTATCTTCGGCAGTAGTGCCGACAACCGCTGCAGCGTCTGCTTGGGCTTCTTCGGCAGCACGGCTCCTTGTCGTAATAGCAGCAGCAGCAGGACAGGTAGGAAAAGCATGTGTAGTGACACCAGCAGCAGCGCTCGCAGGAGTACAGGCAGCCCCGCCACGACAAGCGTTAGCACCCGCAGCAGCAGCCGCAGCAGCAGGTGCAGCAGCAGGTGCAGCCGCAGGTGCAGCAGCAGCAGTAGCGTACCCCTCCGTCACCCCTACGGTTGCAGTAATACGTGCCAGTCGCTCTGCTTCTGCACGCGTGCCCCCTGCGCAGGAGGTACACTTACGTGGCCGCTGCTGCTGCTGTTGAGCCCCACGCAAAACGCTGGCCTCAACCTCATCAGACAGCCTGCGCGGGCCAACCCGGGTGCATCTGCGACCGACAGCTGCAGCCGCCGCAGCAGCCACCGCAGCAGCACAGGAGGCCGCTCCGGAAAACGTTCAACAAGACGCAGCAGCAGGTGGAGTGCTAGCAGCAGGTGGAGCACCAGCAGCAGCGACCTCCCTCTCCGCAGCAGTGACAGCACCACGAGTTCCTGCTGCAGCAGGTCGTACAACTTGTACAGCCAGAATGGCAGCAGCAGGAGGAGCAGCGGCAGCAATAGCAGCAGTCGCACACTCTGCATGAACGCCGATGGCCACAGGAGCAGGCACGTCTCTTCGGATAGCAGCGGCAGCGCCGGTCCGCCTTGCAGCATAAGCAGGTGCAGGAGCAAGAGCGCGTGGCTTGGCACCTGCAGCGCCAATAAGAGCAACAGCAACAACGCCTTCTCCTACCTGCACTGCTGCAGCAGCAACGACGTCAGCAGCTGCTGCAGAGGAAGGCTCTCGGGTTCCCTTGGCTGCACCAGAAGCAGACACTGCGCCTGCAGTCGCAGCTGCCGTTCCGCCGAGGCCGCGCAGCCAGCGCAGCGTCGTTTCTACGCAGCAACTTCCTCGAAGCGGGGAAAGACTCCCAGCAGCAGCCGCAGCAGCAGCGTCAGGGGCCGCACAGCCGCAGCAGAGGGCCAGGCGAAACCTGCAGCGCCCTCCCAGCGGCAGCGACATCAGCAGCAGCACTCAGAGCAGCAGCAGCAGCAGCGTGCCCAACAGCAACAGCAGCAGCATGCCCAACAGCAACAGCAGCAGCATCCCCAGCCACTACACCAGCAGCATCACCGACAGCCACAGCAACAGCAGCAGTTAACGGAAGAGCAGCTGATGCAACAGGCACTGCGGCGATACGCAGGACTGCGTCGCGAGGACTGCATTCGCCTAGCGGAGCAAAAACTCGGCCGAAAGCTTCCTGTAATGCCTCTTCTGCATATATATGTATATGCATATATGTGTGTATATATACGCATATATGTTTGTAGTCAGACACATACCTGTACATGAATATCTGTGTATATATGTATATACGGGAAGTGAGGTAGGAAAACAGAGACCGAGGAAGGCAGAGAAAGCAAAAAGGGACCGATGGGGCTGGATACAATGTGAGGGATTGTACGGCGGGAGAAGCAACAGCAGCAGGGGTGGACTTGACAGCGTTGTTGCCGATTGCAGCAGGCCCGTTGTTGCACACAGCAGCGAAGCAGCACGAACAGCAGCGGAGCGGCAGTAAGGGCGACGCCTTACTGCAGCGGAAGCAGACTGGCTCCGGAGCAGCAGGTGGAGCATGCGCATGCAGGAGCCTCGTAGAGCAGCAGCGTCTTCGCAGAAGAAGCAGCCGCAACGTTAGCAGGCGTGTGTGTTGGGAAATAGGCTCGTATGTTTACTTCCCAGGGGACGTCGTAGAGGAGCAGCAGCAGCAGCAACTGCAACAGGGCATACGTGCCATGCCGTGTTCTAGGACGCACCCTTCTTCCAGTAGCCGCAGCAGCAGCAGCAGGGAGACGTTTTTGTTTGTGAGGTCCCTCCGCCGTCATTTCTCGAAGAAGAGCATGCAGCAGCAGACCTACTGGTGCAGGCGTTTTACATGACCTTGCCGAGTACTTCTCACCAGGTTCCAAGTGTAGTAGACATTCATTCCCGCGTAGTCGTTCTTCGCAGAAACAGCAGCAGCAACGTGACAGATCTCACCACTGGTGCAGCACGGGCACAGCAGCGGTGCGCAGTAGCCCCGCTGCGTGCACGGGAAAGCGTCGGGGTTAGTATTCTGCGTCTTGAGCGGGAGCGGGATTGCTCCGAGGAAACAGCAGCAACCTCAACACAGAATCAGTCGAGGTATTTGCTGCTGCAAAGCCCTCTCCCTGCAACAGCAGCAGAAAGCGTTATGTAGAGCTGCGTTCCCTGCTGCAGCGAGGTGGCTCCGGCACAGCAGCAGCAGCAGCGACAGCGGCAGGGAAGAGTGTGCGGGCGCGTTCTGCTGCGACATCCCAAAACATGCCAGCAAAGACAACAGCAGCAACCGCAGGAGCAGGGAAGGACGCTCAGATATTTATTTTGGTGCTGCAGCAGCCAGAGGGCCACCCCAATCGTTGCAGCGGTAGCAGCAGCAGCAGCAGCGTCAGGTATGCCACCTGTTCTGACCCAAGCGCTAGGCAGATTATGCGGATGTGTGTTGCAGGGGCCTCTGGAGGAATGGGCGGCGTTCTGCATGGGGAAAGAAGAGGAAGCAGCGCTCATGACAGAGCGAAGCCACCGGCGAGCCGAGCGCCACCGAGAGCTGGACTATATGCGCCAGCAGCAGCAGCGAGATAAACCCGCCCACCTGCGCTTCAGGCCTTTTAAAGCCAAGCGGCTCCGCCAGGAAGAGAAAGAGGAACTGCGCGACGCGGATCTGTAAGATGAAGCATGCAACACAGTTGTGCTGCTGCTGCTGCTGTACAGCGGCACTTGTGGTCGCTGCTGCTGCTGCTGCTACACGGACACCTTACTTCTTGTCGCTAGTATGTAGGACTGCCAGCAGTGACTCGTGGGGCAGGCCGAGGAAGCGTGACGGCAGCAAGGAGCCGCTGCTCTTCTGTGACGTTTCTTGCCGAAGATTGCCGGTGCTTGTTCTGGGGGCGACGTCCTGCCGCTGCCTGCTCTTGAAAAAGGTCGCCAAGGTCGTCTCGCCGTTGTTGCCACTGCTGTATACCCCGCTGCTGCTGATGCTGCCGACCACGCGTTGCTGCTGCTGGCGTGGACACGCCGGTACGCTGCTGCTTCTGCTGCGTTTCGTCCGGAGACCGTTGCTGCCCGTGGGAAGAAATTGTGCTGCTGCTGCTGGGAAGAATGGGAGCCGCTGCTGCTGTCGAGGCGAAGGCATCCTGCTGCTGTAACTGTTGTAGTAGGTATCTTTCGGCTCTTCTGTGGACCGCTGCCTTTGCTGCTGTTTCTATTTTTGCTGTTGCTGCTGTTTCTCTTCTGATGTTGCTGTTGATGTTGCTGGAACGACTGCATGCTGCTGCTGCTGCTCGACACTCATCGGGTCCTGCGGCACAGCAGGGTCTTCGCCATCCCGTTGCCACTGCTGTGGTGGTCTCCTCCTACACACAAATGTGCTGCAGCTGCTGTTGTTGAGACTGCTTCGTTGTGTGACAGCGTCTGCGGCTGCTGCTGGGATTCTAGGAACATTGGCCCTGTGGTTCCTGCCCTGCTGCTGCCAAAGCGGCTGCTGGTGGAACACCTGCAACTGTCGCTGCTGCTGCCACTCGTGTTACACTGCTGCTGCTCAGGCTGTTGCTACGCGCCTGCTGCTCTTCTTGCTGCTACGGGCCTGCTACTATTCGTGCTGCTACGTGTGCCGCTCGTTTTGCTGCTGGCACTCGTGCGGCTGTTTTTTCGGCGCGTTTGCTGCTGCTGTGCTTGCGCTGCTGTGGCTCCTACGCGGCAGCTGCTGCAATTCCTGCTGCCGCTTCGTGGACAACCCCTTTTCTGCTGCTGCCCCGATGTGTTCTCCTCATGCTGCAGCCTGCCGAGCTTTTCGAAAGCTGCGCACGTGGAGAGCCTTGTGGAAGACATTTACAAAGCTGAGGTGTACGTACAGACGACTGAGAAGCTGCAGCAGCAGTGGCAGCCGCGCTGGGGTGCTGCTGCTGCTATTCAGAGGGACCAGTACTTCGACGTGTTGGCTGCTGCGCTGCGAGACGATCTGCAGCACCAGAGGCAAGTCCCACCTGTCGCTTCTACGTCCGGAGGAAACGCCGCAACCGACACAGGGGCCTTAGGAAGCAACACAGACATGCAAATAAATATATGTATATGTAGGCGTATGTGTAGACACGCTACGTATGCGAGCACGTATGTAGCTCTAGCTATCTATCTATCTATCTATATATATATATATGTAGTTGTGTACAGGGTTATGCTTTTACGTATCCTCATAGGCGTATTATACATCTTTGTATACACGTTCTCCTACGTAGAATAGTAGATCCACGTAGGAGCAGCTGTCTGCGTAAGACCCTGCTGTGACATATTCATCTGTGTGTCTCTTCTCTCCGCATAAATATATATATATATATATATAACTGCGCCGGTATGCATGTCTGGGCAAACTCGTCCGCGTAAGTGAAACGGTCTCAGCGTATCAAACGTTATGTTCGCCTCGACATACGCTCGTAGATGTCTGAACGAGTGCACACGTGTGTAGATGTATCTGAACGAACGTATTTGGGCATGCCTGTATGTGGCTGGATGTGCATGCGCATGCTTCCGGCTATATATAGATATACGTACGTGGAGATACCCACGGTTGTCTATAGACTTGGTTTACAAGTGACATGCAAGCATCTGTTTGCAGGCTTAGTTTACCCGTCACATATACATACGTGTATATACGTATGTATATCAGTGGCTTGTGAGCGTCTCTCTGTAGGCCTGTTTTACCAGATATATATGTGTATATATACGTACATGTGCACGCGTCAACTTTTTTCTGTAGACTTGGCTTATGACTCATATATATATCCGTGTCTGTGCGGCTGTCTACATCCGTTTATAGGCCTGGTGTATACGTCGTGTACACATATATATACATATATACATATATGTGTGCGCACGTGCATACACCTGTCTGTAGGCTTCGTTTATGACTCACATATATATATTTGTGTGTATTGAATGCATACGCATGTCTGCGCAGGCGTACATATATGTCTGTAGGCATGGTTTACGAGTTAAATACATTTGTATATACGTGTGTATGTATATGTAGATATATATAGGTACTTTCGTAGGTCAACGTAGGTGACGACGGCCCATCTGCTTCCTGAGTGGGGGCCGGGTTTGACGTCGTGCGTGTCCCGGTGCTCACGCACAGGTATGTCTTCGCTGTTATACGCATGCGTATCTGCTGCAGTTATTCCATATACGCGTATATTTCCCTGCGTTGATATCCCCACACATTTATCTCCTTTTAAGTGCATGCCTCCACATGTATACGTGTTTGCCTATTTATATCTACGTCTACGAATTTGTCCTTCTCTGTCTATCTACCTATCCATACATATATATATATATATATGCATGCCGAGAGGCATATAGGCATATACATATGAGACATATGTTTGTTTGCGGAGATACGTGTGTATTGAACTTCTGTGTATGGGACGGGTGTATGCAGCCGCCCAGTTTTAACAAATGAATTTACAGACTACGAGAACCCGTACATGATGAAGCGTCAGGCGCTACGCAACCTTCTGGTGCAGCACTGCACTCGCAACTGCCTCGATGAGGCTCTCGTGAGTCTGCTACATCATCTTTTGAGCAGCAACACGCCATTGCACGTCTCGCTGAACACATGGGAGACTTTCCACATCTCTACCGTCATATATGTATATATATGTAGGTACATAGGAACGTGGTATACATACGTATCGTTGTCTACTTATATTTATATACACATATATTCTCTCTATAAACACGTATATATATACTTACATTTAAGTATACATATACATATATATATATATAGATGCATGCACGCACGTGAACCTAGATGTATATATGTACTGGTGTTCAAACCCATATTCGCGTATGTATCTATGCGTGGATCCATCATACGTGCACGCGTGTACGTGTGTAACACTTGCATGCGTCTGGTATAGTATATACATATATAAATATATATGCGTAGATCTATCATACGTGAACGCGTGTACATATGTAACACCTGCATGCATCTTATATATATGTATGGGTTGCCAAGTTTCCATTTTGGGCAGCGACCCCTGTGGCTGGACCGGCGTATGACTGGAGCGGCTGTATGGAGGGTGGCAGTCGAAACGATGCGCACGCGTGAGAACAGGAGGAGGGTGGATGATATTGTCGCTGTCATCTCGCATGGGTGCTGCGACGACGAAGGTGGTTTGGGGACGTATATTTTCTTGTATGTGTTTGTCTGTACATATATATATATATATCAATCTTCAATTTCATAGAGATACATGTATGTTTTCACGTCTATATCGATATACATCTGTGTACATCTCTATACATACATATATATATATATATACCAACGTATATACATATACGTTGAGGAATACACACGTGCATACACATGCGTATATACACATATAAACATATATATGTAGATGGAGAGAAATAGAGATATATACATATATATATATGCATATATACACATACACGAATGTATACCTTTACAAACGCATATCCTTATATATATACACGTACATATACATGCATACATACACGTGTGTATATGTATGCGCGTATATGGTGGTGACTTGGCAACCGTCCTGAGTTAAATGTTACGAGTATATTAATAATTTGGAGAAGCATCGCTTTTGCCGCGCTGAGTTGTTACTTCTAACACGGGTCCTGCGAGGCGTACTGTACATTGCTGTCAACCGACCTCGTAAACGAGGACAGAATATATGACGCAACACTCTGCTGCTGCTGCTGCCGCTGAAATGGCGCTTCCTCGTGATGCGTTACCGTTGCTGCAGACTCAGCCGCGATGCATCAGCGGCGGGTGCCGACGACAGTGCTGCTGCTGCTGCTGCTCGGGCACCGCAGTCCGCTTGCGTCGCGTTCTGTCTACGGACGTATGTACGTGTATGTATGAATGAACGTGCACATGAATATATACTCATATGTATGCGTATGTATGTGTTATATGTATAAGCGTCCGCGTACAGGTATGTGCGAATGCACGTGTAGGGGAAGAAGTGTTGTGGAGGCCCTTGTAGAAATTTTTTGGGTGACGCTGCTGTTAAGCGTTGTTGATGACGAGACGTTACACCTGCCCCGTGGTGTTGCTGCCTGCATGCGGGTGCAGGTGGACGAGTTTCTGAACAGACACGCAGACTTGGCGAAGCTGCGCAGCCAGGCAGGTCTCTCTCTCATGCGCAGCACAGCGACTGCATGCGGCAGCAGCAGCAGCACTTTTCACTCCGTCGCACAGTAGCGCGCTCTGCGTATGAGACAGCTGCGGTGCAGCAACAGCAGCAGCGGCCAGCAGGCACACCGCCTTACTGCAGGCGCACTCCATAGCAGCTGCATTCCACCAGACCCCGCAGCGACCAGAAGCAGCGCTACCTCGACATACACAGACAGACACACACGCTAAATCTTTCCTTCTGGTGCCTGAGCCTCCCCCTTCTCCGTTGCCCCCCCCCCCCCCGCCCCCCCCGCACGCACTGCACTGGGTGGCCCACTGTGTGTACAAACATGCTGCTGACAACGTGCGCACCTCCGGTGCATGCGACACACGTAACCCTGTGTCTGGCCACGCGCTTGTCTGAACGCCGCCCGGAAACGACGAAAGAACGCGTTCTCCACCAAGATGCACGTGTGCTTCTGGTGGCGGACATCCCTGCGGCACACTTTATGTGTGCACTGCTGTGCACTTGGATGGCGCAGATATCAAACAGATATAATGCCTGTGTATTTAGACGGACCTATGCGCACTTCATCAGCAGCACATCAGCTCGACCCACAGCATACACGTGCTACGTGGATAGGCGTTGTTGTTGCGCGACACGCTAAAAAACGATCGAGGACCTCTTCACACTGATGCCGGCGAGCCCCGTTGCCGTTGGACTGCCCACTTCATCGCTGCTGTGAACAGACATCTACATACGTACACCCCGTAAAGGAAGTCGGTAGGCGCTAGTGTACACGTATAGGCAGCACACACAGATGAAGGAACGTACGCAGATGCGTCTACGTCCGCGTGTATTGCTAGCACCCGCCTGCACAGGTTGCACACTTTCATCACAGGGGTGTACGCATGCACCTTCCACTGTTTCGTGGAGCTCTCCAACGTACCCAGCTGGGTGTCTGTACAGAGGCGTGGGCGACTTTATCCCTCATGCATATCGCCAGGCGCACCTATACCTGCATAGAAATGTGTAATACAACTCTACAGAAAAACGAATTTCACTGGGGTTCTCCCCGCGTACGTGTCTATATGTGTATAGGATGTACACGACTACATATATACATATATATATATATACGTGTGGATACGTGTATATATATATATATGGGCAGATAGATAGATAAAGAGTCACAGGGCTTCTCGCCGTTTTCCTGTGTCTGTACTTACAAATGTGTGCGTGAGTACGCGTCTATATAAAGTGGAAGACACTGGTATGAGATGGTCCGGTTGACAGGCACAGCTGCCCCCAGAGGCCCTGGAGCCTCTTTTCGCCTTTGCAGGGGTCACTCGTTTCTCCTTCGACCGCCGCCGGCGCCTCTCGCAAAAAACCGCAGCTATTCGTCGAGCACTGGAAGCCCTGCCTGATAATGTCCACTGTAGGCTCCACGTTCCCTAATGTAGACAAGTACATATATATATATATATATATGTATATTTGTTCGTTTACTCGAGGCTGCCTCGACAGTTACTCATCTGCTGCAAAGCATATTGACGTACGGGGGCTCTTCATCGAGCACTGGAAACCATTGCTAGGAGTGTAAAATGTAGGCGCGATGTGAGCTCCTACGTAGATATAGAGGCACATACGTAGACACGTGCATGTTGCATGCTCAGAAAAGTACGTCGTCAACCGTTCCCCTGCTAAAAATATTGTGTGTGCTCGCATAACGATGAGGACACGTAGCTGCCCTTCTGCACTTTCTTATGAAACTCCCTCCTCCCATACTCATGCTTCCGTTCAAGCTTATATATATATGTATATTTATATGTATATATACATCACCCACACACCCATAAAGATACGAATGCATGTGTTTATATTATCTGTATGTTGTAAGAAAGCACACGTCCAGTCAGAGGGATCGTCTGGAGGAAACAGCGTTTGATTCTTCGTTGAAAGAGAACCGAATTGTTTAAGCCGCAGCTGACGTACGTTTCTCTCCTATGTTTTAAGGTCGCCGTGTCCCTGGTACGATGAGAAGCGCCGGAGCTGCAAGCTTGTTGCTTCCGGTCCTGCAGCTTCTCTTTCACTGCTGCTGCTGCTGCTGCGGCGTCTCGGCTGCTGCAGTGCCTCACGCCACTGATGAGGAGGGAAACTCAAGCGAAACGCTTCTAATGCCGCTGCACCTGCTGCTACCTCTGGATGGGTGTTTGTGTGTGTATGTGCAATTGTCGTGCGCCCGTCCTGTCGCGAGGTTCTGCTGCTACTGCTGCTTCCGTGCCGCTGCCACTGGCTCCGCATCGGTGCCGGATCTGCACTGCTGCAGCGCGAGAAAACGGCGAACGGCGGGTCAGGAATGCTACAGGTGGCAGCGGTCTCGCGGCTGTCGTTTCGTTTCGAAGTGTACTGCTACACGTGAGGTGGTGGTGTGGTGCACGCGGTTTTGTTCGGTTGCTGCTCCTGCTGTACGCTGTTGCTGCAGCAGCAGACGATGTCGATGAAGAAGCGGTGACCGCCTGCCTGCCGGAAAACGTGCCTTCAGAATCGTAAGAGCTGCAGCAGCGCAGTCCCACGCAGAGAGGAAGCGGCGGCAGGGGCTGCCGGTATAGCAGCAAGAGACGCAGCATGCATACGACCAGAGCGAGAGAGACACAGCAGCAGCGTCAGGGGCAGCAGACGAGGAAGAGGAGTGGTACTGCGCAGCCAGCTGTGTGTTATCAACATGTACGGCAGACGAAGATTAAAATGGTTGCGCAAGATGATCTGCGGAAGACGAGATTTGGCGTAGAGACAGCCGCGCGCAGGTTCTCAGCAACAGAGAAAGCAGTCTCATATATGTCCACGAAGGGTCTATCTTTGACGAATCGAAGGCCTCGTTCCCCGAATTAAATGGTGGAAGAAATATACGTCTCCGTGTTTCATTTAGCCGTTGTGCGCAACTGGAGACGCACATGCGTGCCTTTGTGTCGTCGTGCGGGCACAGCAGTTTTCCGCGTTACAAGAGCTGGTGTGAGACGTGCAGCTTTGTGTGGGACTCTATAAGACCTGTTTGGGTAACCCTATTGACGGTTAATCTTTGTTGCCATTGCTGCGTGTTTAGTTCTCTGCATGCGACCAACACACACGCATGCATGTGTCTCGTCTCCGCTGTCTCTGTATCTCTTCACGTCGAATGGTGAGAGACATGAGGTTCTGGGGATTTGTTCGCTGCCCTGCTGCTGCTGCTGATACGGCGGCCTTGCATGCAGTTTCCACCCGCTACATCCCTTCCGCAATCACTTCGGCTTCGAAACGGCAGTGCCGCAGGACACCATCGGCGGCATCTCCATGGGAAAGCCGAGGAAGAAGCTCGACGCCGAGCTGGACCAGCTCCGGTATGTTTGCTGTCGCTGCAGTGCGGTAGCTTCTGGTTGTCCCTGTTCCTGCTGCACGCTGCTGTTCCTGCTGCCGCCCAGTGCGGTTCTTGCTACACACCACTCGCTGTTGCTGTTGCACTTGCTGCACCTGTGTTGCTCTCCTGCTGCTATGCTGCAGTGATGTCTTGCTGCTACTGCGGTGCTGCTGCTGCACGCTCGCGGAGATTTGCTGCAGAGCTTTGTTTCTTCGTGACCCGCACTGGTGGGTCGCGCTCCACCAGTGCTGCTGCTTCATCCTGCGGCGGCGCGGAGATCCTGCTGGTGGCCGCTACAACCACCTGCCTGCCGCGTGTCCTGCTGATGCAGCACCTTTCTGTGTTGCTCGCCTTCCCCTGATGCTGCTGCTGCGTGTGGTTCTTGTCGGCCCAGCACTACTACTGAGCGCGGCTCGACTTGTTATGGCTCTCTTCTACGCAGTCGCTACGTTAGTTTATAGGTACCTGTACAGCTGCTGCTGCAGCTGTACCGCTGCTGCTACTTGTGCCGCTGCTGCTGCTGCTGTTGCTGCTGCTGCTTCTCTGCAGATACCCAACTCTTCAACGTGTGGCCCACTCCCTTCCGAAGGATCCGAAGTGTGCGTCTCCGTGGAAATGAGATGCGTCTGCCGCAGTAGCAGCAGGGCCGCAGCATTATCACAGCAGGACCCGAGCAGACGCAGCGATAGCAGCAGCCGCAGGGTGACTGCAGCAGCAACAAACCAGCGTCATAGCACAGGTGGTGGCAGCGCCAGCGTAGGTGAAGCACCGCCAGAGCAGCAACGGCAGCAGAGTAACGCCAGCAGCAACGTAAAAGCAGCAGCAGCAGCAGCTTCGGCACTGATGTAGCAACCCAGCAGCAGCATTAGGAGGAGCACTTCCACGCGGCAACAGGAGATACAACACGAGGACCCTCTCCACGCAGCAAAGACGACCTACGGCCCCGGCAGCAGTGGATCTCTGCCGCAAGACGAGATGCGAACAAGCTGCAGGGCCACGAATACATAACTTCTTTTTCTCCTTCTTCTCCGTTATGAAACGTGCCTGCGTATTTCGACAGGCAGTAGCGGCGGCAATAGTAGCGACAGCAGCAGGAACGGCATCAACCGCGGCAGCAGGAGGAGCGGCAATAACCGCGGCAGCAGCAGCACCGGCAGCAGCAGCAGCGACAGTAGTGGCTGGAACAGAGGGAGTGGCACTAGTGGCGGGAGCAGCAGGAGCGGCACTAGTGGGGGGAGCAGCAGCAGCGACGGCGGTAGCAGTGACGACAGCAGCAGCACCGCCAACAGCAGCAACAACCATAGTTTTCCGAGCAGTCTTCAAAATATCTGCACATGCTTCGCTGGCGTCGTTTCCCTTGCCTGATGTGGTGTTCTGGTGCCGGTGCCGTTTCCTGGAGCTGCTGCTGCTGCTGTTGTCTTATGCCGAATACTTCTGGGTGCTGCAGACCGAGAAACGGTTGCGCATGCAATCCGGGTGCTGGAGCGGTCGCGCGGGTGGGATTACGAAAGCAAGCTCAAGGTAGGAAGCGATTTCTTCCGCAGCAAGAAACAGGCCACCCACATGCATCTTCACTTCGATAAACACACAAGCGTGCGTCACATACATAGAAGACGGGCCAGTCAAACACATGTAAAACGCTAGTGGAAACTTCGCAGAAAGACTCGTGGACTACAGCACACGTCTCGTCTCCTGTAGAGCATGATAGGCCTACCTTGACCGGAGAAAAACAGAAACGGAGACAGAGGCGCCCAAGCAAATAAGACACGCGCCAGAACTGCTGCTCACCTGTTTGTCAACCACTGCGGGGACGCCTACCCCTACTACTACTACTACTTCGACCACAAGATATTATTACTACTTCTTCGACTATAATACAAATACTATTACTAAGGCAACTATTACTACCACCACTACTGCTAATACTGTCACTGCTACTACTAGAGTAATGACTAGTAAACTAGCACGACTACGACTACCACCATTACTACTACTACTCGTATTATTATTGCTACTACAGTTACTACTACTATTACTACTTCTGTTACTACTACTACTACTATTACTACTACTACTATTACTACTACTATAACTACTACCACTACTACTATTACTATTACTACTACTATTAGTGTTACTACTATTATTACTACTACTACTATCACTACTACTATCATTACTACTATTACCACTACTACTACTATTACTACTACTACTGTTACTACTACTACTACTACTACTACTGTTACTACTACTGCCACTGCTATTACTACAACTACTATACTACTAATACCACTACTACTGCTGCTGCTACTGCAGGACAACCTCTGTCATTGCTACCACAGCTATACTACTGCTACCCGGTGACTACACTGCTCACAACTGCTGCTGCTGTAATCCTACAACTACTAGTTCTATTATACTACTACGACTGCTCCTATTACTACTACGATGCCTACCAGCAGCAGTGGAGCACCGTGTTGTGTTACTGCAACACGAGGACTGCAACTGCTACTGCAACTATTCCTACCGCTACTACTACCACTACTACCACTGTACTACTACTACTACTACCACTGTACTACTACTACAACTAGTACTAATACTAATACTGCAACTACCACTACTCGTACCACTAGTGTACACACTGCTATTCCACTACCACTACTACTAGTAATATTTGTGCCACTAATAGTACATCCCTCCTACTAAATATTACCACTGTACCACTACTACTACGAGGACTACGACGACGACTGCTATTTCTGTTACGTGTGCTATGCCTACGAGCAGCGGCGAACCACAGTACTGTACTTCTGCAATATTAGTTCTATAGCTGCTACTGCTATAGCACTACAACTAGTCCTAGTACTATAACGACACTACTACTGCTACTATGCTACCACTAGAACTGCTGCAGCTACTACTACTTGTACTACTCCTACCAGAACCAGTGGAGTATAGTACTACAATATGTAGTACTACAATACTACTACTACTACTACTTCAAGACTCCGCGTATTACGCCCACTCCTGCCAGTGCACTGCTAATGTTACTAGTAGTACTTTCTACTATCATCGCATGCGTTATTATACAGTGCGCCAAAGATAACTACGCAGCTGGGCATGTGTTTATAGAAATGTGTCTCTGCTTGTCAGAAGTTCCTGATGACTAGCGCAGATCGCCCATCTCTCTCTGCACACGCACACGTCGGTACTAGTCCACTTCCCCTCAGCAAATCTGTACAGTCGCATGAGAAGCTTCTGCAGAGACGATCTAGTCGTCCAAGGATAGTGGCTAGGCGCATGCGGGGACTTGGGGAGGAGCGTATGGACGCGCATATATGTCTGCGTGAAGGAGAAGCATGCATGCACCTCTCTGTAGCGGAGACGAAGTGGTGCTTACTGCTGCTGCTCCTGCTGCTGCTGCTTTGCCGCTGCTGCTCCTGGTGCTGCACCTGACGGCTGCTTCCAGGCGATCAACACACTCGTTGAGGTGTACAATAACATGGCGCCGGGGCAGATGATGGACCGGACGCTCGATCGAGCGTTTCCCGTCTTCAGGCAAGCTGTCGGACAGAGCAGCAGCAGTGGAGAAAGGCGACAAGATAGAGAGGAGAAGCTTCTTTTTCTTCTTCTGCAGCAACACCAGCTGCAACACTAGAGCAGAGGAAGACGCAACACGGCTTCCCTGGACGTTGTATCTGCACAGCATCTCCACGTGTTTAGGCCGAAGCAGTAGCAGCAGGAACCATGCGTTTACGAGAGGCAGAGGCTGGTGTGTGTTTGTAAACGGATACATATATATATATATATGCATACGGACCCTCATAAACAGGGGGAGAGAAGCGAACGCCGGTACCTAGACCTGTACATATATACATATATATATATATTTTCCGCCAGAAGCAGAAAAGTCTCCCCTGCATGTGACAAGCATGTAGAGAGCGAACAGGCTTGTATACATACGTGTGTTTCTACGGGGAAGCAAAGAACGACAGGGGTACTGAACGTGGGCTGTGACTGACTGCAGACGCAGAGTCGCCTCCTTCTCTGGTGCTGCTGGTTACTCTTCGCACATCCGCATATTATATTACTGCGCGTCTTGTTTTACGGTCGATTTGTATACGCACGTATGTACTACACACTGAGAAGCCAAGAAAGAGACAGATGCAAAACCTCTGTCGTATCTGTGTGTGCAGATAGGAAGGAACTTCTCGTGAGATGGCAGCTACCACCCACTTAGTATGGAATATGTTGGTATGTGTGGTCATGCTGCTGGTGCTGCGGTGCAGGGGGCGGGGAATGGTCAAGAGAACACGGTCGCGCGTTGCAGTCTTTAACAAAGGTCTTCGATACATTCGTTCTCTGACTACGCAGAAGCCTCTCTACGTCCGGCAGCAGAAGCGAAAGTAGATCTGTCGTTGCACGCGCGCTGCCGGTGCGTTATCTGCCAGTGACGCTGCAGCTCGTCGACTGCCGCGGCAGCCTTCTCTTCTCTTTGGCGACCGTGCACTGCTGACTCTGAGTATATTTACACATATATGTATATATATGCGGGTATGTAGGGATTTCTCCTGATGTGAAGTGGCACAGCGAAGGTGCGGCAGGTGGACGATTGAGCAGAAGACCTCGTGCGTGCGGCAAATTATTAAACGAAGGCGAGGATTTCCAGACTGCGAATGTCTGCCGCTGCGTGCGAAGAAGAAAGTGCGTGTAGCTGACCTGGCTTTGATTGCTGTTATAGAAGCTGTTTTGCCTGTTTCCGCTGGTACCGACGAACGTGGCAGGGGACGGCTTCCTTGGTGTAAACATACGAATCCACCGTTTCTACGTCCTTTGTCCTGCTCTGCTAAATGCGAAAAAACTCCCCACGTCCTACGTGGGTTGCAGCTGCAGCTGCGAAGAAGAATGCCTGCCGTTCTGGTAGTGTGGCCCGGCAGCAGGACGTGCTGCGCATGTTCTTCTGCGCGCCCCACCATCGTGCGGCTCTCCTAGGTCGCGAAAAACCCCATCTTTTTCGTGCTCCAGCCACGCAGCTGCGCGGCCGTGGACGGAAATATAATCACACTTAAACCAGACCAGCTACGTAGAAGAGAACACGTACGAGACCTTCACGCACGTACAGAGAGGAATGAGAGGTGGTAGACCTACATACGAGGTCACAAATGTCGTTTTAGATCGCCTTTTTTGCACTTGCGGCACCCCGTCGCGTGAAACGGACTTGATTGAAACATCGCACAAGCACGAAGATGCTTTCAGACGTAAATCCTTTTTAAGGCGCATGCAGGATATTAGGAATTTACGTGAGTGTACGGTTGCCGTGCATGTGTCGCTTATCGCGACGGCTCCGCGAATCGAGTGGCGCAGGGCCTGCAGACAATACGAACCGGACGACTGTGTAGAGTTCGAGCTCCCCTCGATTGTCGAAGCAAGTGCATGTGTACGCCCTGTCTTCTGCAGATGTGTCTTTGAAGCACAAGAAGCTCCTGCACGTTTCCCGCTTCGTGCTCGTAGCATAGCCGCTGCTGGGACTGAGCAGCAGCAGCAACAGCGACCGACGAATCGAAAACGAACCAGCGCAGTTTGCTGTGTCTTCAACGCAGGTCTCCATCGCCGGGGGAAGAAGCAAACACCTCACGCACTAGATAGTAGGAGAGGGTATGTGCTTGTGTCTGTGTGTACATACACAATGTTGCATCCAGCTGCGTGCATACACGTAAAAGTTGTATATATTCACATGATACAGGCGGGAGTGGCCGCGCATGAACAATGCAGACAAGGGTACTTACGTATTTCTGTATGCGTGTGTGTGTGTGTGTGTGTGTGTGTGTGTGTGTGTGTGTGTGTGTGTGTGTGTGTGTGTCGT